>CM053624.1:228101641-228118915 GCA_028646595.1 Phalanger gymnotis | reverse complement strand
AGCTGGGCCTGGCCCTGGCTTCCCTGGTCAGTGGCGGAGCGAAGGCTCCGAGGCCCGGGCCGGGCGTGGGGCGGCGGCCGCGCCGCAGCAGTGCCTCCCAGGGCTGGGGGCCTCTCGGGCGTCACAGGCCTGACAGGTAGGGGGAACTAAAGAACCTCATGTCGGACTCACGTGTGTGTGTGCGCGCGCGCGATTGGGGGGGGGCGACACCCGGCCTCCCCTGGGGACCTGGCGGGGGGCGGGGGATGACGACTTACTAGTGAGTTTTGATTCCCAATAAAGTCTAGCAGGCGGCTCCCATGCGTTTGACCGAGCCCTGGTGGGTGTGCGGGGAGAGCCCCAGTGAGTTTTGAGGGGAGACCGCTGTATCACACCCCAGTTCCGTGAGCTGGATCCCAGCATCATTCTGGCTTGCGAGCTGTCAGAAGGCTCAGCCACACTCGGCTCTCTAGTTGATACCTTCTGAACCAAGGGAGCCAGAGTCGGGGGACCCTGTGGCATAGGCAAGAGGCAGTTGGGGGGCTCTTGGGCAAGTGAGGAGGTAGCCATCGGAGGCTGAGAAGGACAGACACCGGCAGAAAATCTGAAGATAGGCTGCAGGAGGATTAGAGAGAGTGTGTGTATGTGTATGTGTGGAGGCGGGGGCGTGAGTACTACTACTCTTGTGGACTTGGAAATAACTGCCCTATGAAGGGTCTGTTGACATCCAAGGGGAAGTAGGCCTTTTCAGGAGCACCACACGTTGGCTGATCATTTTGACAGATGCTAGTGGTGATGGGAAATCTTTGGCAGGGGAGACAGGGTTGAGCAGTTTAGATATTGTCCTTGATCAAGGAATAACTCAAATATAATTTATTTTGATTGTCAGGTGCTTAGGAAATAGTTATTTGTGTAGAAGCTTTATGTAAACATCTGTCAGTTTTCTTTCTGAAATTGCAGCACTTCAAGTTCTCCACTTTTATTGAAGGTCGCTTTGGTCATTTTCACCTTGAATGTTTTCCCTTACGACTTTGGATGCTGTGCAGAGGATAAATAGCATGAAGGTTTCTTTATTTTTATTTTCGAGAGGGCAAAATTTACAAACTTGATGCTGATCTCCAATTCCTGATTAGGATAAAGGTTGGGAAGTTCTTTCCATGGCGTCTCCCATTACAACAGGGGATTAAAATACTCTTTCCATCATGTTGACTGGTCCCCTGGGGATGCTGATTGGTATTGTGGGAAACCATGTGTAGTGGCTCAGTTGAGTTTTGGCAGGGGGACCAAAGTAACTTTAGTGAAGTCATGAGTAGGGAAAATGAGGGAGGTAGGTAAGAAGAAATATCAATGCAATTTTTTTTAAATCCTAAGAAAGTTTAGTGATTTGAATTTTTTCCTGGCTCTATTTCAATAGAAATAAAGCTTTTATTTAGTTCTTGACGTTTGCATTTCTAATATTTGATGCTTATTTTTAATTCTCAGAATATATTCTTAGGTTTAAGGATTTATATTTTATTGGATGTGATTGTGAAATGGCTGATGTAATAATTTTTAGACAGGTTGCAAAATCTGTTTTGAGTTAATTCCCACCCTCAACCCCCCATAGTGTGTCAGAGTATGAAAAACTCCTGAGTTTTTGAGGTGGGCTTTTTTCCTAAGATTACATTTTTTTTGAGATCTTGACTTGATCCCAAATTCCCAAAAGAGGGACCTTCCCAGTTGAGAAAAAAAAAGGTGGAAGGAAAGAGATGAAGTTGGATATTTCAAAATTTCTATGGCAGTACATCAGGAATAATAGATAACAGTGCACATTGCCTTTTTAGTGATCAGTTAATCAGAAAAGGAACAGCTGATAGCAGTTTCCACACTGAACTTTCACATAGTCTGATACTCCTGCAACTGGGAAGAGGGAATATTTTGTGTACAGGGAAAACTAATTCCTTCTCACAGTGTTAGTAATTCTACAAGATGTAATCTGATATTTCTTCTAATATTTCAGAAGTATGTCAGGATTCAAGAAATCTAAGCAAATTATAAAATAGAGGGCAAGAGTACATTGAGAGAGAAAAGGAAATGGACTTGCTGGGATAAATGTTTCCTTTTACAAATTTTCCCAAACACAAGTGGCAATATTGTAATAAGAGTATATTGTTTTCAGAATAAACAGTGACAGTTTAGGGAAACACGGTAGTGGATGGAGCATTAAGGGTTTGAGGTTCCTTCTGTCAGTTTTGTTTCCTGGTTACGAAGAATAATACTTGTACTACAGGTCCAGGGTTCAATGCAACCATCAAATATTAAACAGTGGAGAACATTGCCTAAACTCTAGCGACTAATTAAAACATACTTGCCTTTGTGGAGCTTTCATTCCAGTAGAGAAAGGCTTTGTAAACAGCTAAGCATTGCATGAATGTACTATAATATATTTTATTACTATTAAATAGCTCAATGTCACCTGAAAACAAATTTAAGGAAATTTGGCATTTTTTAAGTTAATTAGAATCAGGAATTGCATGTGAAAGTGTTTTGAAAGGGGTTAAAAGTTCTGTAGATGCAAGATAGTTTCATGTATACAAATCTAGATATCCTTTTGAGTATAAATGGCCCAAAAATGGTGCAAATAGAGTGACTGAAGGTAGGAAAAATAGAAGTAAATTAGTTACTGAGTTTGGTTGGAAGAAGTAGTGTAGCTGCTACTATTCAGTAATATTCAGTGGGGCAGTTTACTTAAAGAATTGTTATCAATGTCAGTGATGGTGACTTTCAAGAGGATGGACTTGGTGGGGAAGGAATGAAATTTTAATTTAGGAAAGCCAGCACATTTATTTGTTTATTCGAGCAGATGGTTGAACTTTGTGACCTTAGGAGTCAGTTTCAGTCTTGTGCTTCCAGAAAACAGCTGATTTGTGGAACCAAGGCTATTGTGTGCATCTTTTTAAAGAGATAATATTCTGAAAGGTGTGTGTCTAGGGATGTTTTGCTTCTCATTGAGGGAAAAAAGTGTTTTGTTAAGTTTTAAATTAGAGATGCTAGGAGGCATTATTATTTTTATCATGAGAAGCAACAGTGTGTTCCCAGTTCATGAAATATGTAAGGGTACAGGTGATTTGGAGGGAGATTTTTATAAGAAGACATAGGCAGAGGTGAGTGCTGCATCAAGCTACTTCTTCCAGTGCTTAGCCTTTTTATCTTCTTTTGGGGCCCATGGAAGGAGGGATAGTGGCATGTTCAGAATCACACAGTAAATTGGTGACAGCCTTGAGACTAAGCCAAAGATTCCTAACCTCTAGTACCAGACTTTTTACAGTTTTTCATGCTGGGATCATTCAGTCAGGGTATCAAGTAGGTGAGGTGGGAAAAAGGAGTGTTGAGACTTAAGCAGCAGAATAGTCTTTTATGAGGATGAAGCCCAGAATGGAACCGGTGTGGCTAATGTGGAGAGAATTTTGGAGGTTGAGGAGCAAGATGAATCTTCAAGAGCACTGTACCAGGGAGGTAGGAGACCTGAGTGGAGTTTAGCCTTCTTTCTTTTGGCCACTTACTAGCTCTATAAACTTGTGTGAATTACACCTTTTTGGGGCCTGAGTTTTCCTCGTCTGTAAAATAAGGATACTACCTTTCTAAGATCTCTATTTTTTTCGTTTGTGGTAATTTATCTTGTGCTCGCTGGAACACTTTATGTTTTTGGTATTTGATTCTCCAACAGCCTTTGATATTGTCCTATATAGTAACCTATATGTGTACTCTTGGAGTTGTTGTATATACACTGTGTTTAGTGTAAGAGTTCTAGAAGTGTCTAGAATTGTGGATGGAGAAGGCCTGAAAAGATGTAGGAAGATATGACTTCATGAAGTCTTTGACCTGTGTTCTTTCTTTTATAAGTAGGAGAACCACCAGTCTTGGGATATCAGTGGCTTTTAGGCTTTCCTAGGAATATCACTGGAGTGAAGAAAAAGATCCTGGGAAATTGGTCACTATATACTCTTTCTTATGATCTTCTTTCCTCCCCTTAATTTCTGGGTACTCCCATCAGTTATCCCGTTGTGAGGGGGGAATAGGATAGAATACAGTAGAGAGCAGTTCTGAGAAGTTAGGTGAGTCTAATTCAGAAGGGTCATTCTTTTTGCACTTTCTAAGCTGTGTGTTTATTAATTATTGCTAATAATTTGCTTTTGTGAAGTGCTTTAAGATGTATAAAATATTTTATATATACTTATTTCTTCCTTACAAGATCCCTGTGTTGCAGGTAGTTTTATTTTTCGACCTAGATTCTATTGTTACTGTTCTGTTTGACTTTATTTAAAAAATATATATATATTTTTGGAATCTTTTATTTTTAATCATTTCCCACTGTATCATTCTGTTTTACCCCTACCATCCCTTATATAGGTAGTTTAAGTATTAGCTTTATTTACAGATATGGAAACTAAGGCTAAAGAGGGGAAAAATGACTTGTTCAAGGATCTGAACTCAGGTTCTCCTGACTCCAAAGCTGGTATCTTCTATCTCAAGCAGTTGTGCTAACCTAACTGGATGACTTTTGCCGTTTCCTGATATTCTGGAAGAAGGCATATCTGTAGCACAAACCAATTCCAAACTGCACGTGTTATATCCCAGCTCCATGACAGGACAAAATACTCTTTGAGCTGTAGCACTTACCGAGGAAATGTTTTCTTAGCAGGTGTAAGTGTTCAAGACACATGCTTTGTTGCTCTGATAACAGGTGGCAACCTCAATACCTATAATAGTTGTTTTGGAGGCAGGTTCAAAGGGCAGTTAACTTTAAGGAAGTAGCCAGTGTGGTATGTGTGGTTTTGGGACATTTATTATTCAAATCTTAGAATGAAGTAAGTTATATATTTCTAGTTGTCTTGAATCCTTTGCCTAGTGCAGCATGACACTAAACTTTTTTCTTAAGTCCTATATGAAAAACAGTAGTATAATGCTTCAGATAAAGGAGACTGTCCATAAAGGATAATAAAATTTTAATTTTATCTATGAAATTCTATCTCTTGCTATTCAAAGCCCAGCCCTAAGGGCAGGGGCTGTCTTTTGCCTTTTTTTGTATCTCCAATGCTTAGCACAGTACCTGGCACAAAGTAGGTGCTTAATAAATGTTTGATTGGTAGCTTGTAGATGTCATAGAAGTTTAGAATTGGAAAGGGATCTTAGAAATCATCGAACCAAATTCTTTAACAGGAAAAGCAGTGCCCCAAAGAGGTAATAATGGTCTCCATTTGGGTTTTATGAGGTACTTTACATATGTTCTTATTTGATCCTCCCATTACTCCTATAAGGTAGGTCGTAGAAGTATTAATGTCCAGTTTTACAAACCAGGAAACAATCTCAGGTTGCAGAGAGCCATGTTTATTTGTATGTTGAGTAAATGGCAGTGCTGGTATGTGAACCTGAGTGTCTTTAACTTTGTTTAGTGTTATTTCTGCAATGTCATGCTACCTTTAAGGGAGGAGGTTTTAAACCTGGGGTCCATGAGCTTGGTTTTTTAAAATTTTAATATTGTTTTTCATATAATTGGTTTCCTTTGTAATCCTATTTTATTAAAAAAAAACAACACATTATTCTGAGATTGGATCCATAAGTTTCATAAACCTTTGCTTTAAGGTTGTAACTTACTTGCCTCAAATTGCACAGCAGAACAGGAACTAGTGTTTCAGGTAGTCTTGGGAAAAGTCTGCTTATAAAATCATATCAGTTATGGAGAAAGTTCTGTTTTGTCTTATTTACTCCCCATTTCTCGCCCCTCCAACACAATGAAAGATTTTTTTTGTTGTCTACTTTTCTCATGCTTGCCACTGTTATTGCTCTTGTGGTCATGCTTTCCTGAAATTTAGCTCAAATCAGATGCCAATTCTGATGCTTCATTATAGTGGTGTGGCATTCTCAAAAGCTGTACCAGCAGATCATGAGCTCTGGAAGGTTCTACTAGACTGGAAAAGCTTCAAGTACAGATCAACAATAGATAGTATGTTGTCCTAGGACTAATCTAGCTAACTGGAGAACATTACCACCAGAAGATTGGTGTCTATATGATGAATTTATTCTGTGGTTATAACTCTTGAATACTGTCTAGTGAAGTATAGAGGATCTGCTATCTGCATCCTCAGTGAAATTGTGAATCCTTGAAGTCTAAAATTCTAAGTAGTTTTCCTCCCCAGCCTTAAAACTTTTAAGATATTTAAATTCATTATATATATTTTATGGAAAACTTCAAATAGAAGAACTTTTATAGGCATCAAGTCCTGAATCTAGTGCTTTAAATTAAAAAAAAAAAGCTTTGTAAATACTGTTTATGAAGTAAATCATTGTCTATCTCAGTGAAAATTGGTTCAGATGGAAGATTTTTAGCTTGTTCGAAATATTCGTTGAATACTCCAGCATGTGGTAGAATCCCAGTAGTAACCTTGACCTAATTTTTAAACTTGTTTTTTCATTTTCAGGGCTGAATTTAATGGAGCTCTGTGAAGAAGTGAGATTTAAGGTACCTTTAAAATAGAAGACTTCTCATTCTTAGTGTCCTAGGCAGCTAGGTGTCATAGGGGATAGAGCACTGAGCCTGCAGTTAGGAGGACCTGAGTTTAAATATGTCTTCAGACACTTAACTAGCTGTGTGTTCCTGGGCAAGTCACTTAACTTCTGTTTGCCTCAGTTTCCCTAACTATGAAGTGTATTGTTTCTTACTACCCCAAAGCCACCTCCCTTGTTACTTCTTTACTCTTTGTGTCCTAAGTTTCTTGCCCTCTCATATCTTCTCAAAACCCTTATAATCTGTCTGAAGAAGTTTCTTCCTAATGGGAATTGATGTTAAAACAAATAGAGTTTTGTAGCATTGAGCAACATTGGATCATTAAGAATACTGTTCATTGGATCATTAAGAGTACTTGATCTTCTCTTTAATTCTTGTTACAACTCATTGTTTATCTACAGTTTGTGCAAAACACATACACACATACATACACACAGATGGATTAACTCAGTATGTTGGGCCTTTAACTGATGTTGGTCATTTAATTTGGACATGATAAATTCTTCATTTACAGAAGTAATAGTTTAGTCTTAGAAAAATAATAATTTAAGACTCTACCTTCTTAATCAGTTTTCTTCCCAAATAACTTCTCTTCTGGAACCTTTTGACTTCAGAAGGCAACAGTAAGACACAACCAATTTCCCAGTTTCTTGTCCAAGACATGAATGAATGAATTAACGAATGATTAAAAAATTAAATTTCTTAAGCACTTACTGTATACAATGCATTATGCTAAGCACTGGAGCTGTAAATAGAAAAGGAAAACAGCCATACTCTAAAGGAGCTTCTGGTGGAGGAAAAAGCACATATGGAAAGTTTCAGCTACAAGTCGGGTCTCATTGTCCTTAGGGTGCCAGTAGAAAAGCATGATAATTCCTCTAACGTCATTTACATTGATAAAATTATATTAGTTTCTGACGTTGAACCATTTGACAGTCGACTTTGGTGGCAAGAACTTTATTTTCTGGATCTTTAGTAGCTTTGGCTGTAGTTCTTGTAGGACTTAACACACTGCATCTCCACTGAGGCTCTTCACAGGATGATGGATGAGAGTACTGGGTACTGGGTATTGGATTGGAAGCATTGCTACTCCCAATACTTGGATTCAGAGTCCTGAGCTCTCAACACCAGACTTCATGTTCTTTGGTAATACTTGTGCCTATATGAATCACCAGAATTGGGTAGTAGTCATCTGTTTTGCTAAGGTATCTCTTATGTCTTGGATATATGCCTCAAAAACAACAGACTTGTCATCATTATGAAGCTGACAAATAACAGCCTTGGTACCCTTGAGGAGGGAGTCACTAGTCTTCTCTATTTTTTGCTTTTTTCTTAGAACCTTAGTGGATGATTCTTCCCATGATAGCTTCTGTGTCTCTATTATATTATTCCTTGTAAGACAAGCAGCTGCTTACTCCTGAGAGCGTACAGCTGTCTCCTATCCAGGAAGAGCCTCAGATTGATCACAGATAAGGTATACTAGAGGTATGCTCTATGCACGGTTTTCTTAGATTTTAGTAAAACATTTGGATAAAGTATCATAATATTCTTGTAGAAAATATGGAGTGATACAGACTAAATGATAGTGCAGTTAGATGGATTTTAAAGCGGGCAAATGGCCAGACTCAAAAAATAGTTGTTAATGGTTCTATGTCATCTTAGCAGGAGGTCTCCAGGGGAGTGCTCCAGGGATCTGTGCTTGATTCTGTGCTGTTTAACATTTTTATTGCTGATTTGGCTAAAGGCATAGCTAGCATATTTAAATTCACATGAGCTGAGAGGGATAACAGAGTCAGGATCCAAATAGATCTGGACAGGTTAGAGCATTGGTTTGAATAATAAGATAAAATTTAGTAGGGACGAATATCAAGTCTTACTTTTGGGTTCAGAAAATCAGTTTTACAAACTGAACGAGGCATGGCCAGACAGCATTTAGGAAAATATCTGACATATATGGGGGTTTCATTGGACTAAAAGCTCAGAAGGAGTGAACAGTGTAATGTGGTAGCTAAAAAGCTCATGGGTTACATTGAGAGGCATAGCTTCTAGGAATAAAGAGGTATTCTGTCCTGCTCAGACCATATCTGGAGTATTGTGTTCAGTTTTGGATGCCACAGTTTAAGAAGGGCTTTCTATTGGTGAGTATTATAGAAGAGAGTAGTTGGGCCTTTATCAGAGATACTTGCTGTAAATATCTTTTTACAGGTATGATTACTGTATTTTCTTCCCTCCTATTTTCCCCTGTTTATTCTACAGACTCCTTTTACCCTGTCCATCCTCAAAAGTATTTTGCTTCTGACCAACCACCTTCCCCAGAACTGCACTTCCTTCTACCAGCTGCCCTCTCTTATCCTCTTCCCCTCTTGCTTTCCTGTAGGGTAAGATAGACTTCTAAACACAGTGGAGTGGACGTTACTCCCTCTGAGCCTGTTTCAATGAGAGTCAGGTTCATGTGCTCCCTCCACTTCCTTATTTTCCCCTCTACTATAAAAGCTCTTTTTGTGCCTCTTTTATGTGAGATAGTTTACCCCATTCTAGCTCTCCCTTTCCTCTTCCTGCAGTGCATTCCTTTTTCTCACCCATGGGTTTCAGCTCACACCTGTGTTCTTTGTCTACTTACACTCCTTCTAACTTCCCTAATAGTGAGAAAGTTCTTAGGAGTTACAAGTATCCTTTTCCCTTATAGGAATGTAAACAGTTTCACCTTATTGAATCCCTTAAGATTTCTCTTTCCTGTTTACCTTTTTATGCTTCTTTTGAGTCTTGTATTTGAAAGTAAAATTTTCTGTTTAACTCTGATCTTTTCATTACAAATGCTTTTCAAAGTCCTCTTTTTCATTAAATGTCTTTCTCTCTCTACTTCTGGTGGTCTTTGTTTGGAGGTTCTCCAGATGGTCAATGTCCTATATAAGATAGGACACCCAGAATGGAACATGATTTTCTAGACATGGTTTGAACAGGCAGAGTTGAGCAGATTTTCTGGTTCCTGTCACCTCTCTTAACCCCCCTCCCCCCATTTTCTTTAGAACTGTACTTTAGCTACTCTTTTCCCATCTTATCTTTGTGAAGTTTATTTTTGAACTTATTTTACATTTATTCCTTTTCTAAATTTAATTATTGAGAAACTTAAGCTACTATTTATAGCCATTCTCAAATACTCCCAATTTTTTTTAAAAGTTGCAGAATTTATTTTGAAGCTAGCTTATTCCATTGTCTTTAACAAAATGAGTGATTTTAAGAAAAGTAACAGATGTTACAGTATTTTTGACTTCCACACAAAATTTTTTTAACTTCATGTTTACATATTTCATGTTCAAATGCAGCAGAGTGTGCTGATACAATTCACACACCCAACCAAATTTGACCTTGTTTGCTTCTTCTATGTTAACTAATGACTTCTTGTGTTCACTATCAATTGGAGTAAATTTACTATGTTGGTCTTACTTTTGTTGACTTTATTTCAATGTTTTTTACTGGAGAAAGTGGAAAAAACAGATATATTTATGTAGGAGTTGTACTTGAAAATATGCAGTAACTTTTACTGCTTCATGATGCCCCCCAAAAGCATCTTGTCCTCTACCCCCACCTTAGTGGCATACTACATAGTTTGAAAAATGCTGGTCTAACTTGCACTCTCAGTTACAGTAAGTAGATGATTAGGATGCAGAGTGACACAGTGACATTATTCCTGTTAACTTTCATCTTATAAAATTTGGCCTAGCCTGTTGAGATATTTTTTAGGCTGACTGTCATCTTAGTTATCTTTCATCGTATCATCTGCAGATTCGATAATTGGGAGCATGCCAACTATTCCCTTTGGCAAGTCATTGATAAAAATGTCTAAAAGCATAGGGATCAGTATAGATCCTTGAAGCACTCCCTTGGAGACCTTCTAAGTTCGCATCAGCCCATTAGTGATTTATAAATTTGTCTAAACTGCACTGTGTCTATCCTATGTCTCTATTGTATCCAAAAGAGTAATATAGGAGATTGTTTGTCAACATATAGGTATCGTTGTCCCATCTACCTTGTTCAATGATCTTTTATCTTCCTCTTTATCCAAATTACTTTTAAACCATGTCTTTTTGTCTTTAGCATTCTAAGCTAGCTCATTCTGAGTTTCCGTGCTCCTGACATCCTATCCAGATTGTCATGCTTTTTTTTATTCATTCCTTTTTTTTCTTAACATTCCTTCTGTGTTCTGTATGTGTCGTTTACAAATCTAAGATGGTCTTTTAGTTCTCTGTACATCTCCATTTGTCTCTTTAGATAGAATCCTCGTTTCTTCATCACAATTATTTCTCTGTGTCTTCAGAACACAATTTCTTTCTTAGTGCTTTTCCTCCCTCCTGGGATGATTTCTTTTGTCTGATTTTAATTCGTTGGTTCCTAACTATCTGAACCCTTTGAAATCTCTTCTCAAATCCAGAGTGTATGTTAGATTATACCTGACTTTCCTTTTCTCTCAAATCCTAAACTGGAGTTGTCATTTCCCTTGAGGTTTGCATCATTTTCACTTTAGCAGCGTTGTTGGTGAGAGTTATATCTAGAATTGAAGTTTCCCTTGGTTCTTCCAGTGTTTTAAGGATGTAATTAACATGAAAAGAAGCCAAGAAATTGTTAGAGCTGCTCTGCTTTTGACTCAGAGTCCAGCTGATATTTGGATTATCGAAGTTCACTATCACTGATATAGCATGCCTCTGTGCTTATGGTGTGTTTCTTGAACTCTTCATGTATTGCCTCTTGTATATGCCTTTATGTATTGCCAGGTAGTCTACCACATTCCATTTTGTTTCTGCCTCTGCTAACCTTTACTATTCTTTCTTTCTTTCTTTGGCTTCTAGATTTCTCCACATGAATATAGTTCCGTCATCTTAACCCATCTTTTTCCTTTTACATAAGAAAAATCCTTCCTGAGCTATATTCCAGTCAAGTTTCAGTGATATTTATGAGCTCAAGTTTGCTTTCGTGCTTTTGGGTCTGTCGTTCATCTAGCTTATTGACAATACTTTATGTATTTTATATAAACATCTGAGACTATGTGAGCATCTCCACTGTTGCTCTGTGTTTTCGGTCAGGGCTTCTTAAACTTTTTCCACTTGCGATTGCTTTTTGCCTGAGAAATTTTTATGTGAAATTTTACATGACTGGGGTATACAGATATATAAAATAGGTATCACAAATCAAACATTTACTGATAATAAATCATAAAGAAATTTATTTTAAAACAATTTGGTATACAAAAGCAAATTTGCATACTAATGGGATGGGTATGCTTGTTTATTTTTACATAAAGAATTAAATCTTGGTGGAATATTTGATACTGTAGGATGTAGAGCATCTTCAAAGTTTTTCAGAGTTGATCACTATTTTTATTTTATAATTGGCAATGCTGAGAACACTGCTTTGAATAAACATATAGTACAAAATGGCAGAAGTATGCTTAGGGCCATTTCAGAAATTGTTGGAAATTGTATCCTAATCCCAAGCCAAAATTCATTTAATGATTTTGTATGTACAATAAAAAACACTGCAATTCATAATGTACATTAATCTCGAATCTGAGCCGAAGTGTTTCAGGCAGCATTTGCGTGGCAGGACAGCATGCTCGGTGCAAAGTGCACATATTATGTGTAGAGAACCAAGGCTACAGTGAAGTTGTGTGATGCAACACAGCAAGTGCTGCCAGAAACACCTTGGATTCATTACACATTTGATTTTGAATTAATTTTTGGTTGGTGAACATTTGGAAACTTTTTCCTATTAGCAAATTTTTCGCCATCCCCACATCCAGTTATATGACCCCATATGGAGTTGTGACCTACAGTTTAAGAAACACTGTTTTAGATTATCTTTATGATTTTAAATTTTGACACATCTGGTTAATTTTCTCCATTTTACTTTATGTACTTTCTGACTAGGGGTTTTTCTTTTCGGGTTTTTTTTTTTTTTGAGGCTAGTTCTTCCTGTCTCATGGCTAGAAGTACAGCAACCACGCATGGGCCCCAATCTCAATACTGATTGGCACAGAAGTTTGCTTTGTTTTTCTGTTCTGGGCTAGTGTGCCCCTCAGGCTTCCTTCTGCTCCTGGGAAACACCATATTGGTGCAGGACTTAGAGTAGGCACTGGATTAGCTTTAGCCTAATTGCATTTCAGAACTCCCTAAGTCAACTGGTCTACTAGCCTTAGCCTCTCCAGTAACATGGACCATAGGTGTGTGTCACCATACCCAGCTTTGCTTAGATTTTGAAGACTAGGCAAATATGCATTTTCCCAATGTACTCTCTCCCTAGCTAAGAACCCATAATTCCCATCTTAAGGCATGTTCAGAAGTTAAAAAACCATTCTCCAACACCACTCTCTTAGCCATCTGTTCATGTCCCAAATCTGCCTTTCTCTTTGAAGTGTTTTTCTTTGATCAGCAGCAGTGAAGAAAACGCCACCTGTGTTCATAAGGTATTCAAGTTTCTTGCCTGAGCCTTTTTTTTTGTTTCATTCAGTCAATATTTTTTGAAATGTTATTTTTGTGGTTGTCCTTTCTTTTTACATTACATTTAGTTTGCTTTTAAGAAGTTTTTATTGATATTTTCTGTTTCTTATATCCCCATAGTTATCTTTGTACCTCCACCATCCCATATGACAAATAGTATTTTTTAGAGAGGAAAAAAAAGGCAACAACTCATTGAAACATTGAAAAAGTATGAAAGAGGCAGGGTGTGAACCTGTGTATCTCCCACCTCCATTAAAGGGGGAGGTTGGGGGTGTCTTCTCATCACTCTTCATTTGGGTTCTGCTTGATCTTTATAGTTTTGTTTCTTTTACTTTTGATTTTTTTGGCGTGTCATTCTTTTCATTTAAGTTTTTATAGTCACTGTGTATACTACTTTCTTGGCTCTGCTTACTTTGTAGCATCAGTTCATATAGATCTTTCAATGTTTCTCTGCATTTGTCTCATACATCATTTCTTACAGCATAGTAATACTCTGTTATGTCCATGTACCGCAGTTTGTTTTAGCCTTTTCCCAGTTGATGGACATTTACTTTATTTCCAATTCTTTCAAAAATTGTTGCTATAAATATTTTGGAGTACATGGGTACTTTTTTCTTATTGATACCTTTCTTGGGGTATAAGCCCTGTAATGGAGTCTCTGGTTCAAAATGTATCAATGTTTTAGTCAATTTATTTGCATGATTGCAAGTTGCTTTCCAAAATGGTCCAACACCTTCTAAGTAATCTTTAGCATTGCTTTCTGGATTCCCTCTTTATAGCATCCTCTATGCCATGTGAATTAACAGTTGACTAGTAGTCATCCAATTTGACAAATTTTGCAGTGTTCTCTGTCATGTCTTGGATATGTGCCCTAGGAAGCCAGCTTAACTTTTTTCCAGATCGACAGATAATTGACTCAGGATCCCTCAGCAGAAGTTACTAATCGTCACTATTCTTTATTGGATGGTCTTAGGTGATAACCTAAGGATCCACATACTCAAGTTGCTTTCTTCTCAAAGGTTCTAGCTCCTTCCTCTTTTCAAAGTCTTTTATGTATAACTGACCACTAGTGATCAGTGGTATTTCCCTTTCTCTTCTGTGGCACGTTTTTCTTTATCTGGGTCACATTCTTTCTTCCAATATGCTTTTGCAAGTCAGAATTCCTTTCTTCTGCTATTTTTCCTTTAATTTTAGGCTGAAACTCTAATTTTTAAAGAACTTTTAAATTTCAGTTTTTAAAACATTCTTTTCCAATCCCCTCTTCCTTTTCCCCTACTCACTAAGCTATCCATTATTACAAAGAGTACAAAAGAGACAGAATAGTTTAACAAAACTAAGCAACACATCAGCCAAGCCTGCCAGTATATGTAGTGTTCCACACCTGTAATCTCAAGCCTCTGCGAAGATGAGAGGGAGGTCATTATAATTAGGGATCAGGTGTTGTTGTCCTTTGTAATTGCATTGTTGTAGTCATTGGGTATGTTGTTTTCCTAGTCTTGCTCACTTTGCATCAGTTCCTGTGTCTTTTAATCCTTATGATTTTTTTTTTGCTTTTAAAATTTTTTTTATATTTAATGTTTATTTTTTCCCAATTACATGTAAATACATATTTTAACATTTGTTTTATCAAATTATCTTCTTCCCTTCCATCTTCCTCCCTCATTGAGAAGGCAAGCAATTTGATAGAGGTTATATATATGCAGCCATGCAAAACATTTCCATATTAGTCATATTGTGAAAGAAAACACAGACCAAAAAAACCCTAAGAAAAATAAAGTGAAAATATGCTTTGATTTTCATTCAGACTCCATTTAATCCTTTCTTTGGAGATGGATAGTATTTTTTAATCTAGGTTCCTCAGAATTGTCTTGAATCATTGTATTACTGAGAAGAGCTAAGTCACTCACAATTTATCATAGTACAATATTGCTGTTACTGTGTACAGTGTTCTGGTTCTGCTTGTTTCACTTTGCATTCATTTAAGTCCAGGTTTTTCCTCAGAGCATCCTGTTCCTTATTTCTTATAGTATTCCATCACAATCACACACCACAACTTGTTCAGCCATTTCCCAATTGATGGGCATCCCCTCATTTCAGATTCTTTGCCACAATAAAAAGAGCTGCTATAAATATTTTTGTACATATAGGTCCTTTTCCTTTTGTTTTTTTTATCTCTTTGGGATAGTATTGGTATTTCTGGGTCAAACGGTATTTTCAGTTTGATAGTCTTTTGAGTATAGTCCCGCATTGGTTGAATGGTTGAATGAATTCACAACTCCACCAACATTGCATTAGTTTCTCAGTTTTCCCACATCCTTGCAACATTTGTCATTTTCTTTTTTCAGTCTTGGGTGGGGTGATACCTCAGTTATTTTAATTTGCATTTCTCTTATCAATAGTGATTTAGAGCATTTTTTCATATAACTATAGTTTTGATTACTTTGTCTTAAAATTGCCTGTTCCTATCCTTTTAGGATTTAACAATTAGGAAAGGCTTTTATTTTTATAATTTTTTAAGGATTATTTTCGGTTTTCACCATTCATTTCCATAGGATTTTTGAGTTCCAAATTTTCTCCCCATCCCTCCCCTCTTCCCACCCCAAGAGAACATACAGTCTGATGCAGGCTCTACGTACACATTCATATTAAACTTCTTTGCAACAAAAGAACAATTAGAACGAATGGTAGAAACCATGAGAAAGAAGAAACTAAAAAAAGAGAGTAAGTAGTATGCTTCGATCTGCATTTAGACTCCATAGTTCCTTTTCTGAATGCAGATAGCATTTTCCATGATGAGTCATTTGCAGTTGTCTTAGATCCTTGCATTGCTAAGCAGAGATAAATCTGTCAAAGTCATTGCACAATGTTGCTGTTACTGTGTAAAATGTTTTTTCTGGTTCTTGTTATTTAACTCAGCATCAGTTCATGTAAGTCTTCCCAGGTTTTTCTGCCAGGTAAATGATAAGCGTGCTCATCATTTCTTATGGAACAATAGTATTCCATTACATTCACATACTATAACTTGTTCAGCCATTCCCAAATCGATGGGCATCCCCTGAATTTTCAATTCTTGGCCACCACAAAAAGAGCTGCTATAAATATTTTTGTATATGTGGGTCTTTTTCCTGTTTTTTATGATCTCTCTGGGATATAGACCTAGAAGTTGTATTACTGGGTCAAATGGTATGCACAGTTTTACAGGCCTTGTGCATAGTTAAAATTGCTCTCCAGAATGGTTGGATCAGTTCACAACTCCACCAACAATGCATTAGTGTTCCAATTTTTCCACATCTTCTCCAACATTTATCATTTTTCTGTTTTGTCATGTTAGCCAATCTGATAGGTGTGATGTGGTATCTCAGAGTTGTTTTGATTTATATTTCCCTAATCAGTAGTGATTAGAACATTTTTTCATATGACTGGATAGCTTTAATTTTTTCATATGAAAACTGCCTGTTCATATCCTCTGACCATTTATCAATTGGAGAATGACTTGTATTCTTTTAAATTTGACCCATTTTTCTATCGGGGGTGGGGAATCTGCAGCCTCGAGTCTACATGAGGCCATTTAGGTCCTTCGGTATGACCCTTTGACTGAGTCCCAAGTTTTACAGAACAAATCCTTTTATTAAGGGGAATTGTTATGTGAAGTTTGGATTCAGTCAAAAGGCAGCACTTGAACCTAGAGGGCTACATGTCTCTTGTTCAAGGCTGTAAATTCCCCACCCCTCCTCTATATATTTGAGAAATGAGGCCTTTATCAGAGATTCTTGTAAAAACTTTTTCACAGTTAATGATTAATGTGTATTTCCCTCCATCCTATTCTCTCCTTCCCCTCCTACTTCCCTGTAGGTTAAGATAAATTTCTTTTTTTTTTAAATTTATTTTTGACATGTTTGGTTTTCAGCATTGATTTTCACAGGCCTTTGAATTACAAATTTTCTCCCCATTTCCTCCCCCCCCACTCCAAGATGGCGTACATTCCGGTTGCCCTGTTCCCCAGTCTGCCCTCCCCTCCGTCGCCCCATTCCCCTCCCATCCCCCTTTCCCTTCCTTTCTTGTAGGGCAAGATAAATCTCTGTGCCCCATTACCTGTGCATCTTATTTTCTAGTTGCATTAAAAAAAAAACTTTTTAACTTTTGAACATCTATTTTTTTAAAAACCTTGAGTTCCAAATTCCCTCCCCTCTTCCCTTCCCATCCACCCTCCCTAAGAAGTCAAGCAATTCAACATGGGCCCCATGCATATCATTATGTATA
>CM053624.1:228075816-228101141 GCA_028646595.1 Phalanger gymnotis | reverse complement strand
GTGGGTTCTGCAACTCTAGAATTGGTTCAGAGCCATTGTTTTATAGGTTTTTGGAGGGACTTGGTGGGGAGCTCACGCCAGTCACTGCTTCCCAGCTGCCATCTTGGCTCCGCCCCTCGACTACCTAAGATAAATTTCTATACCCAACTGAGTGTGTGTGTTAGTCCCTCTTTGAACCAGTTCTGAGTAGAATATGCTTCATGTGTTCCCTTCTGGGAATTTTTCCAGGAATTAATTTTGGCCCTGAGACCAATTCACATTTTTCTTTCAGGCTTTGGATGTAGCAGTTTTGACTTTGTTATCTTCTTCTGAGTTTGTGTTTTGATTTTCCCTGCCACTATAATAACTATCTATGGTCAGGCTCTTTTTTGTTGTTTGCTCCTTTTTCCAGTTTATGTCTTTACTTTTAACTTTGTGTTAAAGTTGGGCTCTGCTTCCAGGGTGGAGGGGGCACTTTCCCAAGCTTTGGATTTTTTTGTGTGTATGTGTAGCTGTTTTCAGAGTTAGTTCTGGGGTTCTGTAAGTTTTCATTTCTCCTAAGGTGGTATGATCTAGGGCAGGGGTAGGGGAACCTGGACCATTGAGGCCACGTGTGGCCCTCTGTCCTCAACTGCGGCCCTTTGACACAATCCATGATTCGCAGAACAAATCCCCTTAATAAAAGAAAAGATTTGTTCTGAAAAACTTGGACTCAGTCAAAAGGCCACACCCAAGGACTTAGAAGGCCACATGTGGCCTTGAGGCTGCAGGTTCCCCACCCCTGACTGAGAAGAGGTGTGTTTACTACTCTTCTGGCCTGTGCTGTGTTGTGTGAGAGACCACAAACAACCTTTTGTGCCCTGCAATTGTGACCTGGGTCTCCACTCTACTGTGGCCACAAGCTTTAGTCTGCTGGTGTTCCTCCTTGCTTTGGGAGTCCGCAACCTAGGACTGATGCCCAGATCTGTGTATAGGCAGTGCAACAGAGTCCTGTACCCAATGCCAGCAAAGGGACTCCTGTAATCTTCTTTTCACCACTTGTCTGACCCCCATGTTGTCGCTGGACTGAGATCTCTGGAAGCTGCCAATTCAGTTGCCCCCGAGGTCTGCTGCTGGCTTGTTGATGAGTTGTTTGCTTAGGACTGTGCTTGACTCTCACTCCTGTTTGACAGATCTTTCCTGCAGATCTTCTAAATTGTCTTGGGCTGGAAAATTGTTTACTCTGTTCTTGTTGCTTCAGAATTCATTTTGAGATGTTATTTAAAGTTGTTTGGAGGGGAATTTGAGAGAGTTCAGGTAAGACCCTGCCTTTCTCAGCTATCTTGGCTCTCTCCCTCACCTGCCCCCCAATGAATTTTTAAGGTCATTTCTTATGGTGTAACAAAATTCCATTATAATTATGTTTCAGTTTGTTTAGTCATTTCCCTATAAAGCATCATTTACTTTGTTCCTAGTTCTTTACTACCACAAAAAGTGCTGTTAAGTATATTTTAGTGTGTTTAGGACTTTCTCTTTTTGACCTCCTTGGGGTATAATCTCTGGGTCAAAGAGTGTAGACATTTTAGTCACTTTCTTCGAATAATTCCAGATTGCTTTCACCAATTCACAGCTCTATCAGTAGTGTATTAGTATACCTGTTTTTCCACTGCCCCTTCAGTATAGCTAGCACTTGTTTAGTGTTTAATGTTTACGAAGCACTTCACATAAATTATCTCATTTGATCCTCATAACAACCATGGGAGATAGGTGATATTCCCATTTTACAGATGAGGGAACTGGGCCACAGAGCTGTTAAGTGACTTGTGGCAGGTGATGATCTGAGCTAGTATGTGAACTCAAGTCTTCCTCACTTCAAGCCCAGCACTCCATGCACCATGCCACCTCGCTACCTTATTGATTTTATTTTTTGTCATTTTTTACAAATTGCTGAATGCAAGGTGAAACTTTCAAGTTTTATTTGCATTTCTCTTATTAGTGATTTAGAGATCTTTCGTATAGTTGTTAGTAGTTTGTAGTTTTCTTTTGAGACTCATAAGTCAACAAGCATTTATTAAGCAATTCCTATGTTCCAAACACTAGAGATACAATTACAAAAAAATAGAACAATTCCAACTCTTAAGGAGCTTACATTCTATGGCCAGGGAGGAGAAGGTGGAAGGGCACACATCATGTATGCATATATGTATACATAAAATAAGTACAATATAAATGCAAAGTAACTTAAATCCAAGTTAGGGATGGTGAGCACTAGCATTTGGGGGATCAGTAAATGCTTTGTGTTAGAAGGTGGTGCTTGAGTTGCATCTTGAAGTGGGCGTGTCTGGGAGGTCAGAGGGGGAGATGAGGTGTGCATTTCAGGCATGGAATACAGCCAGTTAATAGGTATGGAGTTTGGGAAATGGAGTGCCGTTCAAGAGGAACTCAGAAGAGGCTAATTTAGCTGCTACATAGGGTATGGGAAAGGGAGTAATGTATAATGAAGATGAAAAGATAGGATAGGGGCCAGGTCGTAAGAGTTACATGGTCATATTTATGCTCAGGGAAAATCACTTTGAGATCTATGTGGAGCATGAATTGGAGTAGGGAAAAATCTTGAGGCAGGGAGACCAATTAGTAGGCAGTAGGCTAGGTGAGAGTTAATGGGGGCCTGAACTAAGTGGTAACTTCCTGAATAGAGCAAAGGGGTTAGGTATAACAAGAGATGTTCCAGAGGGAGAAATGGCAAGTTTCTTTGATTGCTTATCTACTGGGAAATGACTCTTTGTTTTATGTTGTTTGTTCATTTCTTATACATCTGAGGTATCAGACCTATGTCAGAGATGTTGAGCCACCTTTGTAGAAATTCAACTTGATAATAGTGAATGACCTTTTCAGAGAAATTGCTGTGGCCTTTTTTTTCCTAGGATTTTACTTAAAATCTTTTGAATCATATTTATTAATGATATAGCGCACCCCCCTACCCTTTTTTCTTTATCCTTTCCTTGTTAGGTATTATAACTATATTTGCCTAATGGGAGGGATTTCAATAGAATGTATTTGCTTTCAAATTTTGAGAATAAGTTGTACAAGTGCTAATTATTATTTAAAAGTTTGATAGTATTCATCTCAAAATCAGTCTGTACTAGGGTCCTCTCTCCCCCACTCCCCTTTGGTAGGTCCTTTATAACTAATTCAGTTTCATTTCCTCACATTGGATTGTTTGAGTTGTGTTACATATTCTGTTAATTTGTCTGTTCTGTATTTTTGTAGCTAATGCTCTTTCAGACTCTTGGTTTGTCTTCATATAATTGGGTATACTGTGAATGAATGAAAAAAATGAAGTGTTTATTATGTACCATGGACTGTGCTTAGTGCAAGGGATGCAAGTACAATAGTAGACAGCCGTTGCCCTTAATGAAGTTATTGCATTCTGATATGGGAACATAATAGACTTTGGGGAAGGATGGCCAGGAGAAGGAATCATGGAGATAGTGAGATAGGACAGTTTACACACCATTTCCAAATCATTTTCAGTGTCGTTGGTACTATTGACTTGATTAATGTGCCCAGAGTACAGGTGGAAAGTAGGATGGAGTATGTGTATGTCTGTGTGTATGTATTGGGTGACTGACCTATGGTGATCTGGCTTTTGAGGGGATAGCTATATAGCAAGTGAATGGGAAATACTGCCTAGAGTCTGGGGCCAGCTAAATATAATGGACTAGTTTGCTTTGAGTCACTCATCAAGAAAACTGGGACCATGTATGGGATCGCTGGGAACATGTATTCTGGCAGTGGTGGTAGAGAGATTCAAAGGTCTAGCTCTAGTGTGAAGAATGCTGATGATCCAGGTGGGGAGAATTGGGGCAGCAATGGCAGGAAGTTGGTAGGAGGAAGGGGATAGCTAGAGTTGCCTGCTGCATGGATGCTATAAATATTTTGGTGTATATGAGGACCTTTTTTGAGTCGTTGACTACCCTGGGGGCTTATAACCTAGCATTGTATTCTCTGGGTAAGGGTATTTTAGTCATTCTTTTCATGTAATTCCAAATTGCTTTGAAGTTCTTTTTTTGCCCATTTATCCCCCTGCCATTTAAAAACAAAACAAAACAAAACATTCCTTCCAAAGAGTTTATTAAATTCGGTAGAAAACTTCAGTGATGCATTTGTTAATGAATATTTATTGCCCTATTACACCTTACTTGAAAATATTGTCCAACAAATAAATGAAGTTTGTAGAATTATAGACTATTAGACTTGGGAGGAAAGGGACCTGAATCGAGAAAATTGGGAATGATACTGCTTCCTGGGTTTTAGAGAGACAGAGTGGCAGAACTTCAAATTAACCCTTTGTTCTTCTGATGTCATCTCCAGGTTTTTGGTTTTGGTTTTTTTTTTCCATTATACCCACTGCCTCTACTGTAGTCTTTGCTTTGCAAATGTTTTTCTTTGTGTAAGACACTTGTATGGAAAACAGGTGACTAGATGTTGTAGTGTGACTACTGATGATAGGAAAGAGTTTAGTTTTGTTGAAAACGAAAGTGAAAAATTGAATTGTAAAATAATGATTGTAATCTATTTTTGAGGTAAAGCAGTATTTTTTTTTCCTGGACTTAGTGTATCTGGGCTCTGGATAGTTTGAAAGATATCAGCTAGTACTTGATTGAACCTTGTTTTTAATTTACACAGCAGCAACAAGAGTCTACCTGTCCTTTTCCAAGATGTGGAGGTGATTTAAATTTTTTGGTACTACTTTTCAGGAACATTAATAAATAATTAGGTCTCATTGAAAACAATTTAGCTTCAAATAGTATTTGCTGTGAATGGATGGCATTTTTAGCTGTTGATGCTATACGATTTTGGAAAGCAACTTGACCTATAGTTAGAGAAGCTAGATTTGAAACTCATCTCTAGCAGGAGAGTCATGTGACTATGGGTAAGTCAGTTCACCTCAGGGCCACAGTTTCCTCATTTGATAGGTCTTTGAACTCTGAGTGTTTTCCAAGACACAGTCCCAGGACCCCCTCCACTTCTCTCTTTACATTCTTTCAGGGAGACCTCAGTGGTGCTCCTAGGTTTAGTTATTATCCCTATGTACATCGCTATGTACACAACACACACACACACACACACACACACACACACACACACACACACACGCAGAGACACAGAGTATATCCAGCCCCAATCTTTAACTTAAGTTTTAGTCCTGTATCACTAATTACTTATTGAGCACTTTGAACTGGATGTACTGGAAACATCTTACTTTTCCCCCCAAGCCCACTTTTCTTCCATACTTAGGATTTTTTTTTATAGTCTCCCAGGCTTATGGGCCTTGGTGTTAATCTTTACTTTTTTCTCTCTTATCACTGTCTGTTACTATCTTATCTTATAACTGAAGTTAACAATAACACCCAGTTATTTCCAGTTACTTGCCAAATTTTTCTTTTTCAACTTCTCTTGCCTCTGACCTCTTTTTTCCACTCACATGGCTATCATCCTAGCTCAGACCCTCATTATCTCTTCTCTAGATTACTGCAAAAACCTCCTAATTCCTCTCTCTGCCTCACATCTCTTACTAGTCTATCCTTCCATAATGTTCCCAAAACCCTTCAAAATCTAGCTATCCCCTACTTTTCTAGTCATTTTATACCTTATACTCCCCTTTCTCTCGGCCCCCCCCTTCAATTTACTCTTTGATCCAATGACACTGGCCTACTTTGATACTAGTCTTTCAGTTCTGGCCATTTTGTCTGGCTGGCCCCCATGCCTAGAATGCTCTCCTTCCTTATCTCTGCCTCCTCACTTCTTTGGCTTCCTCAAGTCCCAATTAAAATCTTGCCTTCTATGGGAAGCCTTTCTTCTTTTTCTTTTTTTAACATGTATAATCATATTAATACACTAGTCAGGTTGTGAAAGAAGAAATAAAACAGAAGAGAAAAACCAATGAGTAAGAAAAAACAAAAAAAGGCAAAAATAGTATGTGATCTGTATTCAGATTCTGTACTTCTTGATGTGGATAGCATTTACCCTCATGAGTTTTTTGGAATTGTCTTGGATCATTATATTGCTGAGAAGAGCTAAGTCCACCATAGTCTAACTTTGCACAGTGTTGCTGTTACTTTGTACGATATTCTGTTTCTGCTCACATCACTTTGCATCAGTTCATGTAAGTATAGATTTTTCTATAATCTGCCTGCTCGTCATTTCTTATGGAACAGTAGTATTCCTTTACATTCATATACCACAGTTTGTTCAGCCATTCCCCAGTTGATGGGCGTGCCCTCAATTTCCAATTCTTGTCCACCACAAAAAGAGCTGCTATAAATATTTTTGTATATGTGGGTTCTTGGGAACCCTATCTTATTCCTTCTTAATGCTAGTGCCTTCCCTCTCTTATTTATTCTTTGTCCTATATAGAGCTTAATAGTACACATTTGTTTGCTTGTTATCTCTGCCATTAGATTGTGAATTCCTTGAGATTATGACTATCTTTTGCCTTTCTTTGTATCCCCAGCACTTAGCACAATGCATTACTCATAGTAGTAGTAGTAGTAGTAGTAGTAGTAGTAGTAGCAGCAGCAGCAGCAGCACCACCACCAGCAGCAGCAGCAGCAGCAGCAGCAGCCGCAGCTGCTTAATAAATGCTTATTGACTAAGTGATTTTCCTTAAGCACAGGTCTGATAGTCATTCTCCTGCCCAATCAATTTTACTGACTACCTTTTCCCTCTAGGCTAAATATAAATTCTTTTAAGCTTTTAAATCCCATGACAACCTGGCCACAACCCGCCTTTCTAGCTTATTGGATTTTACTTCTCCTCCCTGAACTCTTTAATCTAGCCAAACTGGCCTTCTTTCTGTTCCTCACATATCCTTCATCATCTGTCTTTGTGCCTTTACTCTATGTGTCCCATATGCCTGGAATCAACCCCTTCCTCGCCCCCGCTTCAGAGAATCCATTGCATTTCTTTTGGACATTTTGCGTTTGAGATGATTGTGGGAAACGTCCACTTGGCAGCTTAAGCACTGACTTCTACATATAGCCTTTCCCAATTCCCTCCAACTGCTACTGATGTTCTTCCAAAATTACCTTTGTAGTAGAATACTGTAGATGTGTTTGCATTTATATTTATGCAGTATATATTGATATATGTAGTTACTGTCTTTCCTAGTAGAATGTAGACTTCTTATCACTAGGAAATTTTTTTTTTCATTATTCTTCTATCTCTAGTTTTTAGCATAGTACCTGTCACTGGAGTGGGTGCTAGTAGTCCATGATTATTAAATAGTTGTTGATTGATTGACCAGTAATAGTTACACAGATTAGTTTATAGGGTTTTTTTTTTGTAAGAAAAGTGCTTTATAAATTTGAGCTATTATCAGTTCTGGTTGGATGAAAAAGGATATTGAGTTTTAGGAGTTACTTAAACAAATAGAGAAACATGGCTATCACTTTCCAGTTCCTCTCCAAAGGAAAAGAGCTATACCATAAGTTCGGTTATCATGAATTTGACCAACTGGAATGTTATCGACTAGCTCTTCTGTTAATCTCATTTGTGGTTTTGAAAATGCCAGTGTATGAGACAGGCTGTGCTTCCCTGTGACAGTAAATCAGTCAGTAAGCTAAGCTTAAGGGCTTGATTTGTGTCAGGTATAGTGCTAAGTACGAGGGATACAAAGACATGGATGAAATAATCTCTGTTTTCAAGGTGCTCACATTCTGTAAAGCAAAAACACAATGTAGGCATACAGATATATATAAACTAAGCATATATAAAATATATACACAAGGTAATTTTGGAAGGCAGGCACTAACAGTCTTGGGGTTGGAGACCAATGAAAGCTTCTAATAGTATGTGGTATTTGAGCTTAGGTTTAAAGGAAACCAGGACTTCTAAAAGGCTGAGATAAGGTCAGGGACAGAGGGCATTCTAGGCATGGTGGAGAGACATTTTCTAAACTCTGTGTGGGCGTGGGTGCGCGTGCGTGCATGTATGTATACATACATACATATATACATACACACATACACATACATGGAGACAGGCTGGTTTGGTTGACTGCAGAACATGTAGAGGGCGAGTAATGTACAATAAAGCTGGAAAGGTAGGCTTGAAATCAGGTTGTAAAGAGCTTTAAAATGTCAAACAAAGGAATTTGTATTTGATCCTACAACTTCATTGAATTCACTAGAGTTTGAGAAAAGGGAAAGATTTGGTTTGGCCTGTGCTTTAGATATATGACTTTGGCATCTATGTGGAAGAAAGACTTAAGCCATGGAGATCAATTAAACTGTTACAGTAGACCATGTGAGAGGCAATATGGGCTCAAACAATATTGGTGGCTGTATGACTGAAGAGAATGGAACTGATATGAGAAATATGGAAGTAGGACTGTTTGGACATGTGGGATAAGAGATTGAGAAACAGAAAATGACTGAAGTTACAAATTTATGTGACTGTAAAGGTGGTGATGTCCTAAACAGAAATAAGAAAGTTAGGAAGGGGAGTGGATTTAGGAGAAAAGATAATGAATTCTCTTTTGGACATTTTGCATTTGAGATACTTGTGGGAAATGCCACTTAGCAGTTGGTATTTTGGTATTGGAGCTCAGGAGAGAGACCAGGACAGGTAGTCTAGATTTGGGAACATAGGATGCTAGATTTAGAGATAGAAGGCCAACTAGTTCAACAACTCCTTCATTTTACATATGAGAGACCTGAGTTCAAATCTAGCCTCAGACACTAGCTGTGTGACCCTGGGGAAGTCACTTAACCTGTTCGTCTCAGTTTCCTCAACTCTAAAGTAGGGATAATAATAATGCCTCTCTTGCCAGGTTGTTGTGAGAATCAAATGAGATAATAATTATAAATTACTTAACACAGTGCCTGGCACATAGTAAGCACTATGTAAATGTTAGCTATAAATATTATCATTATTATTACAGTAGAAGGCAACACTGTCCTCCCAGTCCCTCAGGCTTGAAAATATCATCCTCAGCTCCCCACCATCTCTTAACCACTCCCTCCCAATCCAATTTGTTGCCAAGGGATCTTGTGACACTGGTCCCCAGGCTGTTCAGCAAACAAGAAACTCCATCTCTTGACTCTGGGCATTTTCTCTAGCTGTCCCTCATACCTGGAATGCTCTTCCTTCTTATCTCTGCCTAATGGCTTTCCTGGCTTCCTTCAGCTAAATCTTACCTTCTGTGGGAAGCCTTTCATGACTACCCTATTCTTGTGCCACACCTTTTAAAACTATTTCCTATTTTTCCTGTATGTAGTTTGTTTTGTATACATTTGCTTGTTTTCTCTGCTGATAGATAAGAGCTCCTTGAAGGTAGGAACTGTCTTTTGCTGATCTTTCTACTGTCTGCTTAGCACAATGCCTGGCACTTGTAGGTGATTAATAAATGTGTATCGACTGACTGACTTCCCCAAACCTGCCTTTCCTAACTAACCTCTTAAATATTTATTTAAAAAAATGTTTTATTGATGCATTTTCCCCAAACTGGCCTTTTCTCAGTTTCCCTCTCCCCTCACAATAGAATGTTCTGTAATAACCAAAGGAGTACAGTTAAGGAAAAGAAATTAACATGTTGACCATATTTGACAGCATATGCCTCATTCCACACCTGGATTCCATCACCTCTTCACTGAGAGGAAGAAGGTATGTTTTATCTTCAGACTTTGGAGTCAAGACTAGCCATTACATTAATCTGAATTCTGATGCCATTTAGCATTGTTTTTCTTTACTGTAGATGTTGTTCTCTTGGTGCTTTTTTGCTTTACTCTTTCAGTTCATATAAATCTTCAAGTTTGTTTAAATTCTTTATATTCATTATTTCTTATGGTGCAATAATATTCTTTGCTTTTTTAAAAAATGTTCCAAATCTAATAAAACACCAACTAAAATGAACATTTCCATCTACGTTGTGGAACAGAAGTAGAAAATTGTATATGGAACTGTAAATCTGTTACTTATAGTTTGCTTTTCTTCTTAAATATATAGTATGTTCAGCATGGAATTTTTTAAAAAATTAATAAAAATCTATTTTTTCTTTTCTACCCCCATTGGAAAAAATAAAAAAGAAAAACAAAACCATTGTAACAGATATGCGTAGTCAAGCAAAACTAATTCCTGCATTGATAATGTCCAAAAAATATGTTTCAATCTGCACCTCAAGTCCGTCACTTCTGACAGTAGGTAGGTAGCATGTTTTATCTTGGGTCCTCTGGAATTGTGGTTAGTCATTCCATTAGTCAAATTTTTCTGATCTTTCAAAATTGTATTTATAATGCTGTTTTGATTGTATAAATTATTCCTCTGCTTCTGTACACTTTAGTCTTCCATCTGTTCATGCAAGACCTCCTAGGTTTCATTGAAATTTGACCCCTTTATTGCTTTTCATAGAATAGTAGTGTGCCATAACATTCATACATTACTATAATTTGTTTAGCTATTCCCCAATTGAGGGGTACCATCTTAGTTCTTTTCCACCAGATAAAGAGCTGCTATAAATATTTTTGTACACATTTGACCTCCTTTTTGATGTATAGTCTAGTAGTGGTGTCACTGGGTCAAAGAGTATGCACTGTAGTAACTTTCTGGGTATAGTTCTAAGTGCACAATAATCTATTATGTTTATATATCATACATTTAGTTATTCCTTAATGAGTTGATATCCACTTTGTTTCCATTTTCTGAATGTTTCGTTATATATAAGACTTTAATTTGTGTCATTGGCCGTCTTGGGACACATGCCTAGTAGTATGATTAATGGGTCAAAACAATTTATTGATTTTTCTTTTTAGCACAGTTATATAGTTCTAAATGATTTTCTAGAACTATTGGACTAACTCATAAATCTACCAACAGTAGTAGTGCTTTGTAGAGTCAGCACTTAATGTACCTCCCTTTTCGCAGCCCTCTAATAGTGACTGTTTCTATTTTAAATTTTTTTTTTGCCAGTTTGACGGGTATGAATTTAAACTCTAGAATAAGTAAGCTCTTTCTGAAAATCTGGACTTGAAACTTTGGAATCATCTTTGGCTTTCCCTCTCACACTCTATATAGGCTCAAATTGCCTATTCACACTGCCTTTTCACTCATTGCCATTCACACTGCTGCCTGCTTAGTTCAAATTCTCTTTACCAGTTTGCCTGGGGTATTGGAATAGCTTTGGTAATTATTTTCCCTACCTCCATTTCTCCTCTTAACAATCCAGCCTTTCATATGCAGTTAAAATAATCTTTATACAAGTTTAACCACATCACCCCCTTGCTGAAAAACCATCAGTGATTGGCTTCTTCTTATCTCTTTGATAAAGATACAAACTCTTTATTCTGATACTTAAAGCCTTTCCACTATCTAGCTTCAGCTTTTTCTTCTGGCTTTGTTTTACATTACTTCAAGATAAACCAAACTTGCCTTCTTCCTCTTCTTTGCATTTGTGCAGGCTGTCTTCCATGCCTGAAATTCTGTCTTTTATGTGTTTGGTCCTGAAATGTTTCTATTCCTTTGAGGATCGATGTAGGTGCCACTTTGTCCATGAAATTTTCAAATTGTCAAATGTTCCAACACTTTGCCTAGACTTTTCCTTTGTTCTTATTATATTCAATCTTGTGTCACGCTTATTTTATGTCTTATCCTTATTAGATTGTAAACTTGAAATTGGAGATTTCCCGTTTTTGTTTTTATATTCCCCGTCTCTTGTAGAATAAGCACTTAATGAAAGTGAATAATTCAAGAGCTAGAAGTTTAGAACATTAAATGTGAGGATATAGCATGTTGGAGTTGGATATTCTCTGTATTTAGTCCATCCTCATTTTACACATGAGGAAACTGAGACCCAAAGAAAGTGACTTATCCAAGGGCATTGAATTGAATAGTAGAACACTGTGTAGTGGAAATCTTGCTGAGTTTTGCATGAGAGGATCTGGGTTTAGATCTCAGTTCTGTCACTGTCTCTAAGATCTTAGTCACTTAACCTCTCTAGTTTTCAGCTGGTCTGTAAAATGAGAGGTCTGGACTAGAAGACCTCTGATACCGCCTTCGCCAGTTGATGGTTCTATGAACCTGTGGCTCTAGAAGACTGGTCTCTAGATTTTCTGTTAACAACTATTTGTAGGAATATAGTAAAAACTGAGACCATAAAGTGCAAAGTGGACACAGAATATAGGAACAGCCCACTTCAGGTAGGATTAGTCATGGAAGGTGTCTTGGAGTTAGATTTTCAGTGGGGTAGTGGTTGTGAATAACTTGAGAAAAGATAAGTGAAGTTTGCAAAGGCAGAAATAAGCAAATTGAGTGGGGGATAAGTGGGCAAATTAGCTTATTTAGGCCACAGGGACTTTATTCCAACTAGAAAAATATATTGCCATAGGGGAGGCAGTTGATACAGATCTTAGAATGCTAGCCAGGAAAAATATACTTGCAGATAACTCAGATATTTTCTTTTAAGGTATATTCAAAGTGCTTTCTTTGCAATGGTTTTGCTAGGTAGGTAGCATTCCTTAACAGTGTTAATGTTTTTGATTACGTTTTAAGTCTCAGACAGTAGCCGTTTATCAGTATCCTGTAGGTAGGTACAGTAGAGATTTGAGACTAAGAGTAAGTATGAATGAAATGAGACAAATATTTCTTTCTTTTTTAAATGGGTGTTTATTGATCACTGTGGCACAGTGGATAGAGTGCTGGGCCTGAAGTTAGGAACACTTGAGTTGAAATCTGGCCTTAGCCACTTACTAGCTGTGTGACCTTGGCAAGTCACTTGACCCTGTTTGCCTCAGTTTCCTCATCTGCAAAATGAGATGGAGAAGGAAAGAGCAAACTACTCTAGTATCCCTGCCAGGAAAACCCCAAAAGACGTCATGACTTAAAACGACTAAACAATAGCAACAGTATTTCTTGGTTTTTTCTATTTCTTACATCATCATAGAATTGCATGTATCTCCCCCGCCTCTTTCAGAGAGCTGTCCTGTATGGGTATCTCTTCATTCAAGTCCTACTTCATATTTATAATTTTGTCTTATTTACCTTGTTTTGGTGTGTCATTGTTTTTTTCATTTACATTGTTGTAGTTACTGTGTATATTGTTTTCTTGACTCTGGTTACTTCACTTGGCATAAAGTTCTTAAAGATCTTTCCATGCTTTTCTGTATTTATCACATGCATTATTTCTGACAGGATAGTAATATTCCTTTATATTCATGTGTCACAGTTTGTTCAGCCATTCTCCAATTGACGGGCATCTATTTTGTTTCTAATTCTTAGATATCACCAGAAGTGTTGTTATAAATATTTTGTAGTATATAGGGACTTTTTCTTATTGATGGCTTCTGGCTTCCTCAGGGTATAAGCCCAGGTGGACATAAAGATTTCATCAATTGAGAACAAAATTTATATCATAAGTCCCTTCCCGCAAATCATATTCATTCATCAAACATTTATTATTAATATTTACTATATATAGTTATTATTTGTTGCTATTAATATTTTTATTATCTGCCATGTGCCAGGTACTGGGGCATCTGTTGGACTATAAAGACAAAAATGAAATATCTCCTGCCCTCAAAAAGTTTAGGTTCTGGGGCAGCTAGGTGGCGCAGTGAGTAGAGCACTGGTCTTAGAGTCGGGAGTACTTGAGTTCAAATCCAGCCTCAGACACTTGCCACACTTACTTGCTGTGTGACCTTGGGCAAGTCACTTAACCCCAATTGTCCTGCCTTCCCCCCTGCAAAAAAAAAAAAATTATGTTCTGTTGGCCAAATAAATAGCATTTATATGGAAATGTAAGTACTAAAGATAAACCAAGTAATTTGGAGGGGAGGACAGTGGTAAATTTGTAGAACCACTTAGCACAGTGCCTGGCACATAGTAAGTGCTATATAAATGTTGTTGTCGATGATAGTTTCTCATGCTGTCTTTGTGTACAAGATGGAAAGATGTGAACAGTTGGGTAGATGTGGACCTCTTTTAGTCACTGGCCCCAAAGTCATTTGCAGTTTTGTTAGGTACCTCCTCTGTGATTTATAATCTTAGAGAATTACAAGGATGCACTGACAAGTTAAGTGACTTACTCAGGCTTACAGTCTGTGTACATCAGAGGCAGAACTTGAACCCAGATCTTTTTGATATTGAAGCCTCTCTCTCTTCTGAGCTGCATACTAGGTATTTCATAAATCCTTACTGATTGAAAGCTGGGAAAATGACTTGTTAGATGACAGTTATGGATCCAGAAAGATCTCAGTAGGCTAGAACAAATATTCGAATGTAAGAAGATAAAATAAAAGAGTTTTATATTTTGAGTCTAAAAACATCAACACAGTATGAAAGAGATAAAGGTAGACGGAAGTTGGAGTGAAACGAGTCTTGTTATTTTTAGTGCTCCTCAGTATGATATGGCCACTAAAAAGCTGATGCTAACTTAGCTAATCCTGTTTGTGAGAAGCAGAGTCTCTTGGACAAGGGAGATGAAGGCCTTGCTGTTCACGGCCCTGGGCAGACCGCATCTAAAATGTTGTGTTTACTTAGAGATGCCACACTTTAGAAAGGACACTTACAAGCTGTAGAATATCTGGCGTTAGGAGACCAAGATGGTAAGGGCAGAGTGGCTGAGAATGTGCAGAATTAGTTGAAAGAAATTGGGTTGTTTGACTTGGAAAAGTGTGTGTGTGTGTGTGTGTGTGTGTGTGTGTGTGTGTGTGTGAGTGAGTGAGTGAGAGAGAGAGAGAGAGAGAGAGTAAGATGATAGTAGTCTTCGACAATTTTAAGAGATTTTTTTTTTTAATAGAAAAGAGATTAAGACATTCTGTTTGCTGTCAGAGGGCAAAACTAGGAGCACTGGGTAGAAGCTGCCGATAGGTAGATTTAGGTTTTGCAAGGAAAAGTGTAATAATAACTAGTACAAAAATAGAATGGCGTGATTTTGAAAGTAATAGTTCTTCCTCACAGGTTTTCAGAGATCAAATGACCACCCGTTGGGATGTTGTAGAAGGTATTTGGGGGGTATTTGGGTTATATAAGGTGTTCTGAAGTCCCTTCGAACTCTGAGATTTGCTAATTTTGTGTTAGAAGTACTTTGTAGAATTTATCTGGTTTATCTAGTTAAACCTTTTAATTTCATAGGCAAAGAAACAAGACCAGAGATAAGAAGTTATTTTAAGTTAGAGGCACATTGGAGATAAGAACATAGCTTTTCTGGTATTTTTAGTTTAATGCTTATACCACTACTCCATGTTACTGCATACTTTGAAAACAGTATAGTTGATATGCCTTTTCCCTTCTCTGTATTTCAGTTCCCTCTTCTGTAAAATGAGGGTTGAACTAGATTTTCTCACAGTCTAAAACTGATTTTTTTGTAGAGTCAGTACTGTATCTTTTGTAAAAAAACATTTTAGTTAATTTGTTACTTATTTTTTCTTACTTTTTTTTCAATTAAGCATTTTTCTTCTTCCCTGCAGCAAAATCAAAAACAAACTGTTGTAACAAATGTTTATAGTCAAGCAAAATTCCTATTTTGACCATGTCCAAAAATGTATGTCTTATTCTGCATTTTGAATCTATCCTATGTCAGGAGGTACGGGTTGCATACTTCATTATCGCTCCTCTGGAATGATGGTTGGTCATTGTACTGATCAGAGTTTTTATTTAAAATATTGCTGCTGTTATTGTATACATTGTTCTTCTTGTTTTAATTACCATATGCTACATCAGTTTATGTAGGTCTTCCCATGTTTCTCTGAAAGTCCTTTTCATCATTAATTATGGAACAATAGGATTTCATTTCATTCCTAGGTAATGATTTGTTCAACCATTCTTCAGTTGATGGACTCTTATTTCGTTTCCAATTTTTTGCATTACAAAAAAAGAACTGCTACAAATATTTTTATATTTGTGCGTCCTTTTCCTTTTCTTTGATCTGTTTGGGGTAGAGGCCTAGTAGTGATATTGCTAGACCAAAGGGCATGCACAAGTTTAGCTGCTTTTTTCTCATAGTGTCAAATTGTATTCCAGAATGGCCGGACCAGTTCACAGCTCTGTCACCAGATTTTAGCTATTATTTTGAATTTAGATCAGTAAACTAATTTTGGAAAAAAATAAATATAGATGTGAACACTGATGGGAGATATGCATTCAAGTGGACTGTTGTAGTACATTCAAGTGGACTGAAAAATTGAACAGAAGTCTTTCTAGTTGGTTCTGTGATTTTAAATTAGAACAACACAAAATATTGCTTACTTCAGTATGACAAGTTTAATTTTGGTTCAACTTCGGGGGAAAAAAAAGATGTTTTGAGAAGCACCAGTGGTTATATTTCTGAGGCTTTTTAGGAGTTAGAGCTGGAAGGGGTCTTATAGATTACCTTTCCGAGCCAGTCTTTGATTTGTAAAATGTTTTAAAAGATTAGTTTTCAAGTTTTAGAAAATTTTTTATGTTGAATTGAAATGTTGAATATGTCAATTGAATTAAATCTGTGAACCATGCTTCCTAATTTCCTGTGATTATGGCTATTTCAAGTTTCTCTCCAGACAGCTCTCTAGCAGTAACTACAGTTAGTAGATAGACCATCAGAAATAGGCAATTTCAAGACTAGATAATAGGTGATTGCTCTCCTGTTTGTCACAGATAATTCCTTTAGCAAATAAAATTTAAGATTTTTTAAAGAAACTTTAGAAAGTAGCCAATTTAAAAAAAAAAACAAAAACCTCATGCTGTAATGAATACCTAGGTAGGCTCCTTAATAGTTGACATTTTAAGATGAATGTACTGATGAACTACTAAGAAAGTTCTAAAGGACTTTCACCTGACTTATTATTCTTGGGTGATTTGCTAAATAGATAGTAATCTTTTAGCAAGCATTTATTAAGGGTCTACTATGTACTAGGCCCTGGGGATATAAAAAACCAAAAACAAACTATTTGTCTTTGGTTTCAAGATGCTTAGATGGAGATTACAATCTTTCTATATAAATACAACATAAGGGTGTGTATGTATAATACAAAATTATTTGGGGTACGCACTAGCAGCTGGAAGGATCTGGAATACTCACTTTTTCTATGAATACTATAAATTCCAGTATCCTCCCCCTCCCTCTTGTTCTGACCTACCTTAGGTTGTATTGGAAAGCCCAGCCGTCTTACTGCAGGGAAGTGGCATAGTGCTATAATGACCGTCTTGAAAGCTTCCAGGTAAGTTACTCCCTGGCATTGCTGTCTCTACCCATCCTGCTCTCTTTTTATGGTGCCACTGTTGCCATGGCATAGTCTATACCAAATCACTTCAGTGGCTTGTGCTGCTCAGAGTGGGTAGAGAGTGGTGCTAATGTTATTTGCAGACATTTCTTTTTTTCAAGAATCAGTTATTAATCCCTGATTCTGTGTAGATTTCTGTGCTAGGGGAGCATATACAAAAAATATAATTTCATAACAAAGTAATACAGAGTAGAACCTAAGAGCATAATAACCCTATAAGATCCAAAGAAAGAAAAATAATTTTTGATTTCAGTATTAGAAGGTGGCTTTATGAAAAGGTTTGTCATCGGAACTGGTCTTTGAAAGGTTGGGTTAGATTTCAGTAGAGATTGGGGTAAAGGTGACCCCTTCCTACCTTTTAAAGTTTTTTTTCTTCTACTTTACTCCCTTTTTTTCTTCTACTTTACTCCCTTCCATGAACTATAATTCAGTGATACTGTCGTCCCCCCGCTTCCCTCCTCCCCCCTTTAAAGACTAGATCTCCATATCTCTCCCAGGCTGGGAGTGCAATGGCCACTCACAGGTCCAGTCCTACCACTGATAGGCATGAAAGCTTTGACCTTTTTCCTTCATGACCAGGCCCAGTTTGTTCTCCTTGGGCAGCACCTCCTTTGCTCCTAGCCTCCCTGGGGGGCGCAACATATTGGTGCGGAACTTAGTGCGGAAATCAGATCAGCTTTAGCTCTACTGTTCTTTAGAACTCTTATGCTCAAGTGATTCATCAGTCTCAGCCTCCCCAATAGTAGAGATTATAAGTGTATGTATGCCATTATGCCCATTGTGCAGGGTGTTCCATCTCCCATTCTGTGCCTTTGAACTCTCAGACCCCCATACTCAGAGTAGTTTTCTAAATTACATCTGCTTTTTAGGTTTTGTGGCTTCAAGAGTCAGCTCAGTTTCCACTTTGTGCAGGAAGACTTTCCTAGTACCCCCAGCTACTGGTTCTTTTCCCTCTGAGATTATCTTCCAGCTCTTCATCATGTATCTTAATGTATGTAGTGATTGACGTGTTGTCTACTCCATTAAAATATGTGTTCCTTGAGGGCAGGGAATATTCTTGGTTCCCTGTCCTATGCTCTTTGAAAAAATATTATTATTTTTTAAACTAACTTTTATTTTCTTTCCCTCTTTCCTTCTCTGTTCAAATGAACAAAAAATAAAACCCTTATAACAAATCAGGCAAAGCAAATTCCTTTATCTAATGCTCTTTCTACAAACCATGTGCTCCTATACTAGCAACTTTCTAAGACTGAAGTGAGCACTATGAGAAATCCTAGTAGTCAGAACAGTCATTGGCCAGACTACTTTAAGCACTGGATATGGAAGCAAATAGACCAGAGTTCATAGGATCATAGATTTAGAGCTGGAAGCACTTTAGATGACATTTAATCCAAACACCTTCATTGTACAGATGACGGAACGATGGACCAGAGAGTTTAATAGGTCACATAGTAACTGGTAGAGATAAGATTTGAATCCAGACCTCCCTGACCCTGCTACTGTATCATGCTCCTATTCCTGCCTCTATTATTATTAACCTAATGTGTGATATGGGCAAGTCATTATTTCAAACTATGAAACAAGAGGGGGGGTCTCCAATAGCTTTAACAATCTGATTCTAAGAGGGAATAAATTTGCTAATTTGAGGGGATAGAGGTAAGAAGGTTTTTGTTAATTTTCATGGTTACCTAATAGAACAGAAAGGTTTTTTTTTTTTAACCATTTCTTTTCTTTTCTTTTTTGCAAGGCATTTGGGGCTAAGTGACTTGCCCAGGGTCATACAGCTAGTTAGTGTCAAGTGTCTGAGGCTGAATTTGAAATCCTCCTGACTCCAGTGCTGGTGCTCTATCCACTGTGCCTACTAGCTAACCCTTTTTGCCGTTTCTAATGCTAGATTAGCTTGAGCTGTTTCTTTTGAATTTGGTGATGGTTTTTCTGTTTTTTTTAAAATAAATTTCAGATCCTTTGGATGTGTCAGGCGTTTAGTACTGTCTAAGAATGGCACTTCTAGCATTTTAAAAAATTACTGATTTTGAGTTTGGTTTTCCCCCTTGTGTTCTGAAATGCCAAGCTGCTATTATATATCCTGACTATTTAAGGTTTCAATTCTCAACCATTATCTACTACTGTATATTGTGCAGTCCAGTGGGCATAGTGTCATCCCTATGCAAGTGTGGAATTTAGCCTCTTAAGTATATGTTTAACTTTATCTAATAGAGAAATTAAAAGTATTTTGGAAGGATAAAATTTATGGCTCTGTAAAACATTGTTTTATGATGTGATGGGCTTTTCTTGGGAAAAATAAATTTTTGAGATGTATTACTAATGATTTTCAAGTCCCTTATTGAAAGTTAATAGCTATGATGTTTATGTGTAGTGATACTCCATTGATTTAGTGACTTACTGTCATGGAAAAAAATGCTCTTTGGTCTTGAGTTTTAGGTAGATTGCCTAACTTCTCTGAGCCTCAATTTCCCTATTGAAAAAATGGGGTTATTTAGTAATAACATTTTTATGTACATACATGTATATGTGCATATACATATATGCATAACCCTATGCAGTTTACAAATCATTTTTCTAGTAATCTTCTGAGGTGGGTAGTACAAGAATTATCCCCATTTTATAGATGAACTGAGTCTGAAAGAAGTTAGGATTTGCTCAAGGTGATCCTCCTGGTAAGTAGTAGAGTTTGTGCCCAAACTCGGCTCTTTTTATTCTGAGCTCATTTACCTTCTCTTAGCTGACTATTTCCAGTTTATCATATGTCTTTATCTATATATCTATATCTGCTTGTTTGTATATAGTTATTTGCATGTTGTCTCTTCTACCAGATTGTGAGCTTCTTCAGAGCAGGGATTATCTTTTACCTTTCTTTGTATTTCCTGTTCTTAGTGCAGTGTTTGGCACCTGATAGGCACTTAACAAAGGTTTATTGCCTAAACCTGATTGACTATACCATGTTATATACTACCTGCCTTATAAGCTTGTTTAAATTTCTACAGAAATTTAAGTTTTAGAAGCAATTAAGTAACTTGACAATACTTGTGATAGTTTTGGGTCACAAGTGGGTGGCAAACTGATTAGAATAGACTGGGAAGGGATGATTCATCTAGTTTCTAAGTCTGGACTTTCCTCCCAGTTCTCTATCAGCTTAACTAATACATAAAGAAGATTGGTTGTTATTAAACTTGAGCCACCTCTTTGTGCTTGGTGGAAACCACTTTGGGGGTAGTTAATCCTGTTTTTGAAAATCTGCTAATCACCATTTGTTTTCTAGATCACGGCATCATGTCTTAGAAGGTTATTGATAAGATTCAGTTAATGGCACATTCTAAAAAAATTTCCCCTTGAAAATATTATTACGAAAATCTTAAAACTTTGCTGTTGGAAATAATAATCTTCTAAAATGAAGATTTGAGCTTTTTCACACTTTGAAGAGGGTTCTTTCTTATGGTTATTATTTTTTAGAGTAATATTTAAAAATACATTTAGAATGATAGATTTTTATTTTCTTTAAGCAGGAAACTAAAAGTATTCAATCATTTAAACTCATGATAAAGGAAAAGTTAGACTTTAAAAAAAAAAGCATCAGGCTTAGAGATATTAAGGGCAGCTGGGTAGCGCCATGATAGAGTGCTGTGCCTGGAGTCAGGATGACCTGAATTCAAATGTGGCTTCAGACATTAGCTGTGTGACCCTGGGCAAATCATTTAACCTCTGTTTCTTCAGCTATTTAAAAAAAACCCTATGTTCTCTGTCTCCTTTGCTGGATCATACCCTCTAACCGTTGATGTTCCTCAGGGTTCTGTCCTTGCTCCCTCTATACTAATTCACTTTGTAATCTACTCAGCTCCCATGGATTTAATTACCATTTTTATGCTGATGATTCTTAAATCTACCTTTCCTGCCCCAAACTTTCTACTGACCTTCAATTTTGCTTCTCCAACTGCCTTTCAGACATCTGGGATTGGATGTCTTGTGCAAAACAGAACTCATTATTTTTCCACCTAGCATTACCCCCCCCCCCCCCCCCCCCCCCCCCCCCCCCCCCCCCCCCCCCCGCCTTGCCCCCTCCACTGGAGATGGCAGCACCATCCTTCCTCAAGCTCACAACCTAGAAGTCATACTGAATTCCTTCCTATCTCTTTTGTCAATTGGCTGTTGCAAAGGCTTGCCTATTTTACCTTTGAAATGTCTTTGGATTATGCCCCCTTCTGTCTTCTGATCCTGTTACCACTCTAGTTCAGTTCCTTGTCACCTCACACCTGGACCATTGCAGTAACCTGCTGGTAGGTCTCCTGCCTCAGGTCCCTTCCCATTGTATTTCAGTCTCCATTTGACCACTAAAGTGCAGGTCTGACTGTGTCACTCTTACTCAGTAAACTACAGGGGCTTCTTATGGCTTTCAAAGCCCTTCATAACTTAGCCTCCTCCTACCTTTCCAATCTTTTTACATCTTACTGTCCACCACATACTCTTTGATCCAGAGACATGGGCCTCCTGGCTGTTCATGAAGAAGACGCTTCATATCTTGCTTCTGGGCATTCTCTTAGGCTATCTTCCATTCCTGGGATGCTCACCCTTCTCTGCTCCAGTTACTGCTCTCCCTGGTTTCCTTCAAGTCCCAACTAAAAATCCCATCTCCTACAGGAAACCTTCTTCAACCATTATTTCCAACTCCTTCCTTCTTTTAATTATTTCCCCTTTATTTGTCTACTTAATTATTTATAATAATATCATTTATAATTTATATATAAATATAAATGTTAATAATATAGTAAACAAATAATTATAATAATATAATTTAATTATTTCCTCTTTATTTACATAGCTTGCTTTGTATATGTTTGTTTGCATGTTGTTTCCCCCAATAGACTGTAAGATTCTTGAGGGCTAGGATTGTCTTTTGCCTCTTTTTTTGTATCTTTGGCACTTAGCCCCATGCCCAGCACATATTAGGTGCTTAATAAATGTTTATTGAATTGAAAAGTTACATAATTCTGTTGTCTCCCTTATTGTTATTAAAATAATAATACAAAATAAAATGTTATCTTTTGTTTCTTTACCGAAGGGACCTTCTGATAAATTTTATCATTAAAATGGATTATTCAAATAGGACAATTTTTCAAAACCCAGGTTTTATTTATTTATTTGTAGCTGTTGGCTGTCTACTGCTTTTGAAAGTATTCGAAAGATAAGAATGAAAGAACTCTTTAGGCTTTGCTAAGAGGAAGATTATAGGGAGACTTTGGAATTTAGAGTTCTTAAAAGTTATGTTGCTTCTTTGCTTCCAGAATGGTGTTTCCTCTCCAGAGTCTTATTCTAATGATGACTGATATTTGCATAGCGTCCTAGGGTTTGCAAAGTATGTATATGGCCAAAGTTTCTTCTGCAGTTTGGTTTTCTTTCCCACCAGTTTTAGAAAACCAAACCCTCAAAGGTTATCAGTCCACTCTTCATTACCATTAGCTTTTTAAAAATCTTTCTCTCTGTTGGCTTTTGAGCCTCTGATCATCCTTTTTTTCTTGAAACTTTCCCTCTCCCTCCCAAGAAACCTGGAAAGTTCTTGGTTGCTTCTATGAAAGATAACTCTTAGCGGGTAGGTCACTTAACAATCTCTGAACCTTTGTGTCATCATCTTTCAAACGGGATGCTGGAAGTACTTGATATATAGGGTTGTTAGCATCAACTGAGATATGTTGTAAAATACTCTGTAAACTGCCTAACACTTTATATGTATCTGTAGTGATGACAATTTCTCTACTCTAGTTCTCCTCTGCAAAGTTGGGAAGACTTTGGGTGCAAGACTGCTCATAGACACCTTGCACCTCCTGTCATCAGAGTTTCCTGATAGCTAACTATGTAGAGGCCATGATCTTCAGAAGACTGACTGCTAGATGATTAATTTTTTTTAGGGATAGCATTCATGGAACAGTCTAGTGAGATCTAGTGACATTCTGATCCATATTGGTAGAGGGGGATAAAATTGTGGATATTTTGCCATATTAAATATAATAATTAAACTGCCCTCGTTTGAGACTTATTCCAGTTAGAGTAAGATTGCATTTCTTTTGATCGTTTCAAAATTGTGGATCTACCAAGATAGTTTTCCTGTACATACATACATTTGTGTGCATATAAAGGAGAATTGACTTCATGTATTCTTTATGATATCTTACATCAAAATGAAAAAGACTTTATGATACTGTTTAGAGAGACCAGAACTATGTTTCTTTGTGTGTTTTTAAGCCTTACAGAACTTAAAAGTTGCTTAGTAAGTAAATTTTTTCCTAAATAATGTCCAAATTATTGGGTATGATCTTACACTTAGTGAAATTCCAGTGACTGACTGCCATTTGGAAACAGTATTGTCATCTTTTAAAATAGCTTTTTATTCAAGCTTTTGTTTTGTTGTGAGTAGCATGGTAATCCTTAAAGGTGTTAAGAAAGAGTTCATTTTAACATTTTGTCCACGTTGTTTTACTGAAACTTTGGCCATATACACATGTACTCCTGGAAATTTATTATTATTTAGTTTGAACCATTGAAGTTTTCTTTTTAAGTTCCAAATTCTCTCTGTCCAGTACCTCCCTCACTCACTGAGAAGGCAAGCAATGTGATATCAGTTTTACATGTGAAATCATGCAAAACATTTCCATGTTAGCCATGTTGCAAGAAAAGGAAAAAAAGGGAAAAAAATTATACTTTAATTTCTACTCTGGGATCATCAGTTCTCTCTCTGAAAGTGGATAATATTTTTGATTATGAGTCTTTTGGAATATTCTTGGATTATTGTATTGATCAGAGTAGCCAAATCTTTCACAATTGATCATTGTTACAATATTGCTGTTGCTCATATACAATGTTCTGGTTCTGTTCACTTCACTGACAGTTCATATCAGTTCAAAACCTTCCCAGTTTTTTTCTGAAACTGTCTTGCTCATCATTTCTTTTGGCATGGTGGTATTCCATCATAGTCATATGCTACCACTTGTTTAGCCATTCCCCAGTTGATGGCCATTCCTTCAATTTCCAGTTTGTTGCCACCAAAAAAGAGCTGCTATAAATATTTTTGTACAAATAGATCTCTTCCTTTTTTCTTTGATCTCTTTGAGCTACGGATCTAGTAGTGGTATTGCTGGGTCAGAGGTGAAGGTTTAATAGTCCTTTTGCTGGCCACATATTTTTAAGTTAGATGTTTAAAGGCCCAGCTGCTTCCCCTGAAACAAATTGGTATTTTTTTTTCCCTAATGTTCGGTGAAATTCATTCATATGAACAATAGAGATTTGACAGGTAGTACTTTTTTTCCCCTTAATTACTTTTAAAAATTCAGTTAACAAGCATCTTTCTTTTCCTTCCACCTTCCCTCCTCTCCTCTCCTTGGAGAAGGAAGAAAAACACATATGCATGGTTACGCATATGTATAGTCAACCAAAACAAATGTCCACATTATTCTTGTCCAAAATGTGTATCTCATCCTGCCTAGAGGCCAGCACCTCTCTGTCTGGAGCTGGGTAGCATTTTTCTCGTACTTTGGCATCATGTTTGGTCATTACTTTGATCAGAGTTCATATATTTTTCAAAATTGCCTATCTTTGCAATGTTGCTTTTATATAAATTGTTTTCCTTGTTCTGCTTACATCACAAGAGTCATCCCTCTTTGTAAGAGGCCCTTTTGTCAATTGTTAGGATGCAATAGTATTCAATTGCATTTATGTACCATAAGGTCATTCCCTAATTAATGAGCATCCCCTTTGTTTCCAGTTGTTTGCCACCATATAAAGAGCTGTTATAAATGTTTTTGTACATATGAGTCCTTTTCCTTTTTCATCTCTTGATATAGACCTAGTAATGCTGTTGATGGGTCACAGTCTATATATAGTTTAATCAACTTTTTTATCAAGTTCCAAATTATTTTCCAGAATGATTATATCAAATTTACAGCTCCACCAGCAATGCACCATTGTGGCTGTTTTCCCACAGTCTTTCCAGCATTTGTCATTTTCCTTATTTGTTGAATTTTTTTTTAATTTTAATATGTTTAGTTTTCAGCATTGATTTTCACATGCGTTTGAATTACAGATTTTCTCCCCATTTCCACCCCCCCC
>CM053624.1:228053571-228075316 GCA_028646595.1 Phalanger gymnotis | reverse complement strand
TTTTTCAGCGGGGTGTGACTAAAGAGTTCTATGTTCCACGCTTGGGCGGATGCGCTGCCTCACCAGCACTCCCGTCCCCAAAAACCCCGTACCTGGACTGAGCTTAAATCTTCAGCAGGCTGTGCACTCCTGCTCTGATCAGCCACTTAATTTCTCCCACCAGCTGGGCCTGGGGCCAGAAGCAACTGCAGCTGAATTTCTAAAGTTGCCCCGCCTCCGTTGCCTCAGGGGTGGTAGTTGAATGGCAAACTCCGTCCTGTCCCGCAGCTTTTCCCACTAACCTTCTGTGTTGTCTTTGCTGTTTGTGGGTTGTGAGGTCTGGTACATGCCACAGCTCAGTAATTCAGCATGCTAGGGCACTCTCCGCTGCACTCCTGGTCTCGTCAGTCAGCGGTCTGCCGCGCCGCGCGCGCTGGGCTCTGCTTGGCTCGGCTCTGCTTGGCTCAGCTCCGCTCCCCTCAGCTGGGGGCTGGGAGTTCCGTTCGGAACAGACCTTACCCCGAGACCATCCAGGCTGTTCTCAGCTGGAGCCCTGCTTCCCTCCGCCACTTTGTTGGTTCTGCAGTTCTAGAATTGGTTCAGAGCCATTTTTTAATAGGTTTTTGGAGGGACTTGGTGGGGAGCTCACGCCAGTTACTGCTTTGCAGTCGCCATCTTGGCTCCACCCCCTATTTGTCTGCTTTGCCAATCTGATGGGTATGATATAGAACCTTAGAACTGCTTTAGTGTTCATTTCTCTAATAGTCATTTGGAGCAGTTTTTCATAATGCTATTGATAGTTTGGAATTTTTCTCATACTGGGAAAGCATTGTCCCATTTTGTTTTATTTTTTAATGAATTATTTTTAGTTTTCAACATTCACTTCCATAAGCTTAAAATTTTCTCCGTCTTCCTCCCCTCCCCAGGACAATGTGCAATCTAATGTAGGTTCTTACATTCTTATTAAACATATTTTCTCATTAGTCATGTTGTATAGAAGAATTAGAACCAATGGGAGGAACCATGAGAAAGAAAAAACAACAAAAAAGAGAGCAAACAGTGTGCTTCAATCTGCATTCAGACACCATATTTCTTTCTCTGGATGTGGATGACGTTTTCCATTATGAATCTTTTGGAATTGTTTTAGGTACTTGCTTTGCTAAGAAGAGCTAAGTCTATCAAAGTCAGTCATATCTTACACTGTGGCTCTTACTGTGTACAGTGTTCTCCTGGTTCTGTTCACTTCCCTCAGCATCAGTTTATATATGTCTTTCTAGGATTTTCTGAAGTCTGCCTGCTCATCATTTCTTGTACCAGAGTAGTATTCCATTACATTCAGCTTGTTCAGCCATTCCCTAATTGATGGGCATCCCCTCTATTTCCAGTTCTTGGACACCACAAGAAGAGCTTCTGTAAATGTTTTTATACATGTGGGTCCTTTTCCCATTTGTATGATCTCTTTGGGATATAGCCCGAGGAGCGATATTGCTGGGTCAAAGGGTATGCACATTTTTATAGCCTTTTGGGCATAGTGGTATTTCTTTTTTCCAAAATTGTTTGCTAAAATTTTTTGACCATTCATCAGTTGGGGAATGGCTATTATTATGATAAATTTGACATAGTTTAAAAATATATCTTGAAAATGAGACCTTTGTCAGAGAATTGTGCTGCAAAGATTTTTTTCCTATTTTGTTTGTTAGTGCAGATGACAACTTTTTCTCCTCTCCTCTTCCCTCTCCCCAACCCACTCATTAGGGGCTTAGAACATTTTTTGCCTTATTTTGTTTACTGTTGGTAGTATTACATCATTTTAACTTTTTCTAGAATCTCGAAACTAAGAATTTTGAGATCCATGAAATATGGCATTTCTTCATATTAACTTTGGTTTTGTCCTCTACTCTCTAGAACAATGGGATGACAAATGGTATTTCTTCCTCCAAATCTTAACTAAAAATCTGTGTTTTTATATCACCAGTGGGCGCAGGGATACAGCACTTTGTTATATGGCATTATTTTTAAGATTAGCATCATGCTCAATCCTCAAGATGAAAATTATATAGTGTTTCACTCTCTACCAAGAATATCCAAGTAAAATGAATTTAAAGAAATGATTTTTGTGTGGAGTTCATGTCTGTTTGTGTGTGTGCACACTTAGATGAGAGTGGCAGAATTGGATGAAAATATTGTACAGTTTTCTCATTTTTCCAGAGTGACCCATGATTGTCATTTACCTTAATTTTTCTAATTATCAGTTCTCATGTATTAAGCAACTACTGTGTGTAAGGTCCTATGCTAGTTATTGCGACACACAAAAATAAATATTACAACTTGCCACTAAAGAATTTGTAGGCTATCTGTTGGGGAGATTATGGTATATGCACAAGTAATTAAAATATCAACTGTAATGTAAACATATAAGTTGATTTCTTTGAGCTGTGCTTGTATTTCCATAGGCAATTATGCGTTCTTAGGTATTAGAGCCTAGCTTCTGGTTAGACATCCTCATCAATTTTTATACTGCTCATTAGCAGATTTATTTCCTTGTTTTCTCATCAGCATCTGTCTTAGGTAGTATTAAATGGGATAGCATGGCAGTTGTTTCTTGGGCCAGATTAGATTTTGATTTTGAAAAATGCTTCTTCCATAGCTCTGTTGCTAGTAGCACATAATATTTATTCAGAAGCAAAGAAATATCAGTCTTTGTTTAACACTATTTTCCTATGAATGGCACTGAGGTAAATGCTTTATATTTGTATAGCTTTTTATAAAAAAAAATACTTCTACATATATTAGTGAGGATGCTGAAGTGTTATTTGTTGCAATTACAATGGGTACAGGGATCATAGGTGAGGAAGGAATCATCTCTATTTTCCAAGAAAGGAAACTGAACTTCAGAGAGATTAGTGACTTGTCTAGGGTCATATAACTGTTAAGTGGCAGAACTGAACCCAGTTCTCCTTATCTCTCCTTCCCTGTTGTACTTTTCTGTACCAATAATGATGGTTGAGTAGCTTGTATTTTTCATTTAATAACAATAAAATGCCCTTCATGTGTCATTACTGTCCTGGTATCATCAGGATATATGTTTATACTTAGGAGTTGTTTTTTCTGATAGTAGGAATTTGCTTTATACCAAGCCATTCGAAATATACTCTTGACATAGTCCCCCGCATGACTTACAAAACCGTAGAATGTTACAAGGTGCTTTAAATATTACTCTATAGAAAAGATGCTTCACAAATACACTTCTCAGTTCCGTCAACATTTCCATGTCCTGCTGATAATAAGAATAACTGGTCTATATTGTTTTTTGTGTTTACAAAATGCTTTTTGAACTTAAGGCATTATTTGACATTTTTATCTTACTAATGAGTGAGCAGACCCAGGAAAGTATTTGAAAGCTGTGTCCCAGTGTTTTCTGCCATTAGATATTTTATTGTACATAGGCAGCTGCACAAAGCAAATTTTCCTGACTTTGATAATAAGTATCTTTACAAAAATTATTAAAAAGTGTTCTACCTTTCCTTTCATCACTTTCTCCCATGTGCTACTTGTTGTGGTATAGGTGTCAGCCCTTCTTGCGCTGATCTTGGCTCTAGATGAAGTGACTTGTTCACATACTAGTTAATAGCAGAGCTCAATGTAGTATTTAGGCATTTTGACTCTTGAGTCCACCACCCTTCAAATAATTCCATGTTTTTATATAGCACTTTTAACTTGAAAATGCTTCTATTCTAAAATGACCTGAGTCTGCTTGCACAGGTGCAGCTGCATGTGCTACCACCTTGAAACGCAGTGGTGAGCAAGGGGCTTTGATGGCTCTAGCAAAGGTGATGTTAGGATGCTATTGCTATGGGAACACAAATTTCTCTCCTTGTGTTTGATTTTAATTATGTGCTGCAAAGCGTGTTCATATATTATATCTTCCCTGAAAGTTTTTGCTTGTCATAGGATCATAGGTACATAGCCAGGCTAACCTATTCATTGTCTGTTAAGCATCATGCTCCCGAGCTTTTAGATTGGTATCAACCCTAGGAGCATCAAGAAAATCTGCTCCCATTATTGGATAAACATTTTCGAAGTTTATGTTGTGTCGTAAACAGCTTAGGCATATGCGCTTCATGATGCTGCCTCAGCCAGTGTTTTTCTTCACTCAAGTCATGAAAGCCCGCTGTCATGTTGTTCTGTTGATATACTGAGATGCAAATCTAAGGACTAGAAAAGGTCCAAGTTGGCTTTTATGCCCCAGGGGCGTTAACTCCTTAGCCTGCCTGCCATTTGTTTTATTTTATGATACTAATTTGTGCAATGACTGGTCTAGGTTAAAAGGGAAATCAGTTTCTAAAGAGCAGTTGTTATCTTTATAAAGTTAGAGTTGGACCCTTCTGGAAATCAAACCTGCATCCCTGCTTAGTCTCTTTGTATTCCTTTTATCCATAGAAGAGTAGGTATTTAGGTTAAAGTCAGAAGGAAGAAAAATTTGCTATAGCTGTGAATCTGACCTAGGTTCTCTGACTCTAAATATCCACCGTACCCCATGATCTTTTGTTCACTTAAAATGGTTTTGTTTGCCTTGATATTTTTATTTCTAGAGATAAAACGAGAAAACATAGGTATTAAATTAGCTAAGTATAAACTAATTACTGTTATTCTTTTCTTCTAGTATGATGCTATTCCCATACAAACTAGTGTGGTATTATGTTCCTGTCCAACCCCATCAATGGTGAGAAACCATACAGATTCCAGCGCTCCCCCTGTCATCGTTCCCTGTAGTAGTAGACAGGGGTCTACCATGGATGGCACTGCAGCCGAGCCAAGGTCTAATTCCAATTCCTTACCACAACATTCAGGACAGCAGCTACCACAGCCTCGAAAGAAACGGCCAGAAGACTTCAAGTTTGGAAAAATTCTTGGTGAAGGATCTTTCTCAACAGTAAGTACATGTATAGTAATTATTTTAATTAATATTTTATTTTGTGGGGTGATGCTTTGTTTTCTTAGAGCTAGAGGATTATAGAGGCTCTAATGGTGATTTATAGGTTCATAGATGGAGTCATAGGATGTTAGTTAGATTTGGAAGGAACCTTTGAGATAATCTCTCATAACCCCCTCATTTTTATAGATGAGGATACTAGTTTCATGTTGTTGTATTTAATAATGATGAGAGAGAAGAATAAGCAATTATTCTAGGTAAATAACCATCCCATGAGATTGATTTCCTCTGTTATGAAGGTGGCTGAGATCAGCCTTCTCAGTGTTTATATTGCTTGCTTTCCATTTTCAAATTATAAAAATTACATAGTTATTTTATAAAAGTAAGTACCAAATGATCCATGACTTGAATTTCTCCAAGCAGTTAATTATTCTTATGAGCTTTTGTCAAACAAATGATGTCATCTTGATTTTATTTACGGTGACACAAGGAGGTTCTTCTGATCCTTAGGGTAAATCTTAGAGTCAATATAATCTCTCTGCCAATTATCTGGTAACATTTCTTGACCTTGGGCACTCTCATTTTGGTAAAATAGATAATGAGGTATTTCCCTGGATGTTTCTGTTTATTAGATTTTGGTACTTGAATACAGGGTCTTCCCTTGCTTATCTCTTTGGAGAAGAATTTATGTTTTACGAAAGAAAATGGATTTATGGTACAAATAGAGTAGTCCAATCACATGAAAGGGAGCTTTACTTCTGAGAGCAGTATAACTTGAAGTAAAAAGCAGGAGTTGTTTGAGAAATGCATGGAGTTTTCTCACATTTCTCTCTAATAACAATGAAGTCACAGTGTTGGTAAGTTTAGGGATCAGGGCCATGAGCTCAGGTCTTCAGGCTCCTAGTCTATTGTACTTCCCTCACAAGTTCAGCCTTTATTAGCAGAATCACAAAGAAGTGGTTACTTTTGTGGTCCACTTGACAATTCTCAAATGAGAAAATGGAGTCTCACAGATGCCCAGGTTAGGATTTCTATTCTTCTACCATTTCTAGGTGTCTCAGGCTGTTATTATGTGTGTACATTATAGATTAACTTTGCTGAAAAATGGAAGTGGTAGTGCTGCCTTAAATGCTTATATCTCCAGTTCCTAGGCAGGCCTTTGGTATTCACAGACAGTTTCAGAAATTAGCGGCCAAAATATGGCCGTTGGGTAGAAAAGGCTGCTACCATATTTTGTAGTGCCATGATTAAGCCACCTTTTTATCAGTAAATTGGTAATTTCATAGATGTTAGTGCAGGAAGAGACTTTAGAAATCATCTTGTCCAACTCTTTTTTAATTGGTTTAAAAATTGAAGCCCACATAGGCTAAACAGCTTGTCCAAAGTCCACAGCTATGTGTGGGACCCGAAGTTTGATCTGGTTCTTACTGCCATGTTCCACTTGTTTCCAATGACAGAGCACTCCTTTCCACTGCTGATTGGTATGTGGCAGAGCCAGGGGGTATGATAGGCAAAACAAGGCCTTAGGCTGTGAGCTAGGTCTCTGGTGAGTGTGGCATAGTAGGAAAAGCAGTGGTCTGGGAACCACAACAAGTCAGGTTTAGTCCTGTAATTAAGAGTCTAGGTCTGTGGCTCAGTTCTGTGATTAACTTGCTGTGGAGCCTTGGGCAAGTCACCTGCCTTTTATGGGCTTCATTTTGCTCCTCTGCAAAGTGAGCAGAGTGGATTAATGATTTCTAAGGTCCCTTTTGTCTTAAGCATACGAAGATTATGAAACAGAAAATATAATAACAGCTGAGTCATTTGATTTTTTTGGGTGGGGGGAGGCGGAGTATGTGTGGGTCTTCTGGGACTGGGCCATATTTTTATATTATTTTTGTGAAAGACCCAGCACATCAGAACAAGATGAAATCAAGAATTTATTACAAAAAAGGTCAACTTAGTCCTGTCTAACCTTTCAGGTTTACATTTTGACATTTTTAGAATATGTCTGATTTACTTTATGGGAAAACTCTTAAAAATGTGGGAGGGTATGTTATTGAGGTTTACTGAGTCTTACTGACATTAATGCAAACATGCTCTTAGTTTTTTAATGAGTCTCTGATATTGACTCGGTTATAATTTACCTTTTTCTTCTAAAAGTGTAATAGAACCAAAAATGTTTGTTTAAATGAGGATTCTGACTAATTCAGGTTTTACTGTATTTGTTCATTTGACCCGTTACGAATTGCACACATATTATTGACAGCAGATTGATTTTGAGCCTTATCTATAAGAGTGTGCATATTCATAATTATGACACATCTTGTCCAGTTTTGAACTCAATGTCTAGTACCTATGTACACAGATATGTTGAACCTAATCTGGTTACCTTTTGTTGTGTCCTTTCTCTACTTCTCCCTTACCACCTTCCTTTTCCCTTTTCTAAAAACAGGTTGTCTTGGCCCGAGAATTGGCAACTTCAAGAGAATATGCTAGTAAGTAATAATGCATACAAGTTTAATATACAACCTATAAGTGTAAAAATATCGTTGCATTAAAAAAGTTAACTTTAAGTATTCTATACCGATTATACTTGGTTTTTTATAGGCTATTAAAATGTGTAAATTTTAATAACATATATGGGATGCATTAATAAATTGGGTATGTAACTCATTTCTTTTGGTTTTTGTTTAAGTTAAAATCCTAGAGAAACGGCATATCATAAAAGAGAACAAGGTACCATATGTAACCAGAGAAAGAGATGTAATGTCCCGCCTGGATCACCCATTCTTTGTAAAACTTTACTTCACGTTTCAGGATGATGAAAAGCTGTGTATCCTTTGAAATGCCATTTGATGTAGTCAAAGTAGATTACGAAATATTTAATCATAACAGAGCAGTGATTCCTAATACTTTTTCGAGTTTCGACACCTCATTGTTTGATGTCTTAACCTCTCTCCCTGTCTCCCCTATAATATGGCATACACTTAAAACATAAAAAGAAAATAAATTAATTTGGAGAATTCTTGAGGTGGACTTGCTCAAAGAGTATAACCAAAACTCAATGAATGAGAACATTATTCTGTGTGAAAATAGTAAAGGGGATGGTGAATGTTTTTTGGTTGCAGTTGTAAATGAGCAAATTTATTTCAGTTGCATCAGGAGGATTATAACCTTGTAAATAATACACACACACACACACACAAACACACAGTTTAAATAAAGAACTTAATTCCTAAAAGTTCATGTAGATTATTTCCAATATATTGAAAATACACATTTCATTTATAGATTTCAATGAAATCTATAATTGAAATGAAAAATAATTTACAAAATTTAGAGTTCCATAAAATCTTGAGTTTCATTCTCTTATCTCAGGACAAGAAAAAAAAACTCATGTAAAACTGGCAATACAGAAAAAAGCATCAAATACAGAAGGATAGGTTTGGGATACAGTGAGGTATTGAGTACAAAAACCTAGCCTGGCTTTCTTGTGGTTTCTCATGTGTGATGTGCTCCTCCATCTCCTGTCTGCATTTTGCAATTGCTGATCTCATACCTCCTTCATCTGTGCCTCTTGTCATCATCCCTTGTTTCCTTCAAAATTTTTCTCAAGTACCACTTTTATGAAAAATCTCTCCTGATCCTTCTGATTACTAATGCTTTTCTCCCACCCCCAACTCACCTTGTATGTTTATTTTGAATATGTTTGTGCAATTTTTTTTTTACTAATAAAATTTAAGTAAGCCCCTTGAGTGCATTCCCCATTTCATTTTGTCTTTGCATCCTCAGCAGTCAGCATAGTGCCTGGCACTTAATAAATGCTTGCTGAGTAATTAATTTGTTCATCCATGATGGATGTCCCTTTATTTCAAAACCTCAGTGTATAATTAGGAACAGATAAGGACTGGTCCTGTGGTTTCATTGGTATAGAGAGGTCTTGGGTGAAGAAACTACTTCTGCCAATGCAGATTGATGTTGCAGTTTATAGTCTTTGCATTTTATTGCCTTAGAAAATTGCACTGAGAAGTCATGTAACTTGTCGTGGGTCACACAGCCAGAGGCAGGACTTGAATGCAGATCTTCTAGCTTTCTGCATTGTGCCACGGCACTAATGTGTACCTACAGATCCTTTTTACTATCTTTTTGGGGAGAAACATAATTAAGAAGGTAAATCTGCTATCATACTAGCATGTCATGCTTTTCAGAGTCAAATATAAATATCTTGAAATGTTTTACTATTTTAAAATTACTCTATACCTGTGTTCCCCATTATTAGTATAGATAATTTTAAACTGACTGAAGTAGTGTCTACTGCTTTCATGCCTTTTAGCAAAGGCATGTAGAAGACATTCTTATGTGGAAGGGAAAGGAAGAGAACAAGCATTTATTAAGCACCTACTATGCAACAGCCCTTCCGCTAAGTGCTTTACAAATAAGAAACCTTGTAAGGATAAAAGGTATCTAGAGACATATCTAGTTCCTTACCTTTTTTTCTAGACAGTTCTACATGTAATTCCAAATGAAGATAGTCTTTACAAAACAAAACTATCTTAAGATTTAACTGCAGTCCTCAAGTTAACCAGTTGGAAAGTTTTGTCATTCAACTTCAGTTTGTTCTTAGCCACTGCTTTTCAGTCCTACCATTTATTTCTTTTTGACATCACTTTCCTCTTCAGTTCTAATTGTGTCTGTTCCAAACCTTTCTCCTCTTTTTTCAAGCTCTCTGTTATTTCTTGATGCTTCCATATTTCTTTGAGTTAATGATTATATTCTCAGCTGATTGAATCAGTTTCCTGTGCTCCACTCCTCCATAAGGAGGGCATTTGCCTAAGCTCTCTGATTGGTACTTTACTAGATGTCTGTTTATGACTTTCTTGTCTTTAAAGGGTCTTATCAGTGTAAGTTGCTAATATTTTCTATATGTGGAAGGTTTCTCCCTCTGTAGATCTCAATTTTTCAGTGAGCTATCTTGTCCCTGAATGCATTGTTAAATCCTCTTTCCATTTATTTCATTTTTGAACCAGAAAAGTTGACCCCTTTCCTCTCAGAAATTATCTGCAAAAACCAAGGTGCTCTGTTTCCAAATCTACTTTTTTCCCTTTCTGTTAATATCTCACAAAAGGGAGATATGTGAATATGAAAAAAGTGATACAAGGTTTTTTCATATGCATTATTTCATTTTCTCTCAGCTCCTTTTAGGTCAAACAAGGAGTCTTGTTAGAAGACTAAATCAGACATGGACTGATAAAGACCTATGCACTCAGAGAGGGCAAATGACGGACTCAGGGTTCAAAGTTTAGTCTTCTGACCATAAGTCTAATCAAAAAAAGTTTCTAAGAAGTGCATGTAAGCTAGATTGATAAGATTTTGTCCATTTCCCTTACCACAGGTAGGCTATTATCTCTTTCTTGATTTCTTTGTAGTCTCATTGCTTTTAATATCTCTCCTTTGTGCAATCTCAACATTGCTATCAGACTATTCTTTTCAAAATGCTGATTTTTGTCATGTCCACTTTACTGTTGCCTATTGGATCAGGCCCAAATTCCTTATTGACAGTTTTCTCGTTGACAGAAGATATTCATTTCTACTTACATAAAGTGACTTTATCTGGTACCTCTTATATGGAATACTGTCCCCTTTGCCTTTTTCCTTTTCCAGGTCCCAATATTCTTTTTTCAAAATCCAGTCCATGCCCTGCCCCAGATACCATCTGTGTACCCTGATGACTTCTATTCTTGATCTGTCTTACTGTTTTTATTATTGTTTGACATTTTGTCATTTGATTACATTCTGTCTTGTATTATTTTCTAATTGTTTCATGTACTTAAATCATCTCATAAAACTTTGTTGGCTGTCTCATACATACGAACACATTAATTATCTGGAGGTCAGACTTCTAGCAATTCAGACCACCAAATTCATTGATGAATAAGAATGGGGAGGGGATGAAAAGAGCTGTTAGAGCAAAGACCCTTATATCAGTGAAAAGTCAAAGAAAAACTATAAAATATAAGCTGCAGGACTCCTCAGCATTCTAAGGTCATTTAGCTTAGGAACAAAAAGCTCTGTACACACCTTCAGAGTCTCCAAAGTACAAAAGTATTTATTTATGCTTATAGGTCTAATCCTTTAAGACTTGGACTTATGTGGTATTTGCAACTTTTGTTAAAGAAGATGGCGTAGTGTATGATTATTTGTTTTAAAAAATCCTCCAGCAAAATTGGTTATAAAGTTCTGGGCCTTGGTGGCATGAGGTATTAGTTATCTGGAATGTCCATTGTATGGGACACCTTGCTCTCCAGTGATGATGTATTTCCTCTGTTGTTCTTAGATCCCCTACAGTACTTAGAATAGTGCTGGGCTCATTGGAAGTGCTTTAATACTTGTGGAGTTTTATTGAACCAGGAAGTGATAAATCAACTACTCCTTTGCAAAGTACTTTATAAGTGAGGGAAATTTTGTGTCCTTATGAATTGAGAATTGTTTGAATTTTTATCTGCAAGCTGTTAAGGGCCTATTGTATGGGGGGGGTAGGAGTGATTTTTTTTATTGTGTTATTATGAAGAATAAAATAATTGTATAAAATTATGCTATTGTGGAGAGTAAAACCCCAATTAGTCTGTAAAAGCTGCCTCTCCTGCACAATTAAAAGTTTATTGCTGAGTCACTTGGGTATTAATAAGTTGAGTAATTCTAAGCGTAACTTTGAACAGCTTCCTTTCAGTGGTATACAAACATACTGCACATATTTCTGAAAAGAATATTGTTTTGCATTTCTTTTCGAAGTTAAATGTACTATAATTGGAGCTAGAAGTACTGAACTTAGGGATTTGCTCTTCATTACTTTTTTGTATAAGAAATCATGAAATGTTTTCTAGTGAATTCAGCCTGAAAAATGACTAACAAAGACCAATAAATCTTACTTACTGAAGCTAGAGAATTTTAGAACTGAAAAAAAATCTTAGAAATGACCTAATACAGTTAACTTGTTTGATAGAGGAAGGAATTGAGGCTCAGTGATAGGAACTTTGAAGTCACACATCATAATCTGTAGCAGAGCAAGGACTAGACTTTGGGCCTCACAGTGTGTGGCTCTTTATGCTATGCCTCACCCTACTCAGGTTATTGCCAAACTAAAGAGGCAGTGTTTGTATTACGAAAACCTGACTCCAATTTCCATTCTTAGGAAGTGTGAAATGGTTTAGAATTACTACAGAAGGTAATGGATTCCTTGTAACCTTAGATCTTAAGAAGAGAGAGGCTGAGTGACCACTTGTCAGGGTTAGTGTAGGGTAGGATTCCTGCTTAAGTAATGTTGGACTGAATAATCTTTGGGGTTTATTCCAACCTGAAGGTTCCTTAATATTTCTTAATCATTGGGTCACCATCAGTCTGAAAGAGATTCAGGTCTCATATTCTTTTCAGGCTTACTCTAAATTTTGATGTTACATGAGAAAATTCTGTGCCCTGTTATTCTTGCCCATTGTTATCTTCAGTTTTCATGAGTTATAAAGTGTTTCCTGCATGCCTATTAAGGTTTTTAATTGGTTTTTAAGCTTTTGCTGTATCCTTAACTGTATCTTCAGATTTTGGCCTTAGTTATGCCAAAAATGGAGAGCTACTTAAATACATTCGAAAGATTGGTTCTTTTGATGAGACCTGCACCAGATTTTATACGGCTGAAATTGTATCTGCTTTAGAATACTTGCATGGAAAGGGAATTATTCACAGGTAATTTACTAAAGTAGATTTATCTTTAAATGTTTGTTGATCTATTTAGTGGCAAAGGATAGTTATTTTTTTTTTACTTTTTTTTATTGGAGAGGGGAAGGCAGGACAGTTGGGGTTAAGTGACTTGCCCAAGATCACACAGCCAGTGAGTGTGTCAAGTGTCTGAAGTCAGATTTGAACTCAGGTCCTCCTGATTCCAGGGCTGGTACTCTACTCACTGTACCACCCAGCCGCCCCAAGGATAGTTATTTTTACAAAATTGAAAGGTATATTTCAAAAGTTTGGGTTGTAAAAGTATTATGAAAGTCTCTTTGGCCTTCATAAAACACTTACCTCAGCAAAATTATATGTTGGTAGCTGTGAAATCAGATTTTTTTCCCCCTTCTATGTGTTGCCATATGGTAGTAAATTAGGCACTTTTAGAACCTGTTGGTATTTTTTGCAGATGTAAATTTGCTTGACAAAGCTCTAAAGAATGACTTTTTTGTTAAGCAGGATCCATTTGCATTCAGTGAACTAAAAGTCTTTAAAAAAAAAACAACAAAATTATTCTCTTAAATAGGCTAAATATGCTCTTTCTAATCTTCTTGAAAATTAGTGCAACAGTGAACATTAGATCAGTGAATGGTCACAAATGAAGTTTATTTTGATGAACTTTAATATATTTACATCACAATATAATAAACATATTTGTATACCTCTGCACATACGTTACCTATTTGCTTTTGGGGGGTGGAGGGCGGATGTATCTGAATGCAGAAGAAGAAATCGTTTTAATGACAATATTTCACTTCCAAAACTAAGTGGAAATTTATTTTAAAAAATTAAAATTTACATTCAGTTTTAGTCCTAGATCTTAACGCCAAATGAGACAAGGTTAAAAAAATTTTTTAAAAGAATAATGTTTATTTTAGATTTTGGTGATTCTTGTTAAGAGAAGGGGAAAAAATCATAACTATATAAAGATTGTAAAATGAAGTGAGAGAAATTTTTTCACATTTTACCATATGATGTCAAAACCAACATTTGGTAAGGAATACTATCACTAACTCGAGTGGTGGGAAGACTACCATGTGGCTGCTAAGTAAGTGCACAGTGTTGTAATAGTTAACTCTTCAGCATTTATGCTTGTAAATGAAAGCTGGAAGGTAGATTTCTAGATATTTGGTGACCATTTTAGTGATTTGTTTAAAAGTAGATGGATATATTACTAATTTTAACTTTAGTAGTCCATGATCTTTGTGTGAGTGCTCCCTCTATCATAATCACTCTGTGCTGTGGTTGATGGAGTTTGAGCTGCTGTGGCCAAAACATTTATCACATTGTGGCTACAGCTCCTTAATAATGAGCCTCTTGGAACTTAACTAGTCTGGGTCCTTGACTGACAGAGTGTAGTTTGTCTCTGGGCCCGTACTTGAAGTCTTTCCAATTCAGGCTTATCTGCATGCCATGACAAAGTGTTAGTGTAAAACTCTAATGGAGATGAAGGATATGTTAGCTTAGTTGTAATTTTTTTATATTGTAGGTTGAAAAGATTTGCTTCAGTAGATAGCATTTCAGGAAAGCCTAAGTTTTCCTCTTTGAACATTGTAAGCCAAGAACAGATGACTATTTTGCTGAGATTGTGTAGTTTGTTTTCCTTTAAGCAGTTAGTTTAGCAAAAGGAGCATCTTATTGAGGGGTAAGAGTAAGAGGTTGGATTTTGAGAATTTGTTATGTTGACAGTTCTTAGGATCACTTTTCACCCTGCTGTCCTGAAATAGCTAGAAGGAACATTGACATTAAAACACCTGCAGCCATAGCAATATACCAATATGAAGAGTATTAAGTCTATCCTGGGCATCCTGATGGTTTTGCAGCCTCCGTTTTATGACTGATTGTGTTGATCATGGTTCGTTCATGGTTTGATTTATGCCTATTCTTTTGGGGGGTGGGCAGGGCAATTGGAGTTAAGTGACTTGCCCAAGGTCACACAGCTAGTACATGTGTCAAGTGTCTGAGGGTGGATTTGAACTCAGGTCCTCCTGACTTCCCCAGTGTTCTACTCACTGTGCCACCTAGCTGCCGCTATTTATGCCTATTCTTTTCCTTTGTGATGGAGTGGGCTTCTGATACTACTTCACATGTTTTCTGACAATTTCGTCTTAGAAATGTATCCAGATGCTGATTTCAGAGCCAGGAAGACTTCTTAGTTTGAAAATCATGGAAGCCAAAATTGATGTCTCTTATGAGAATAAAGTAGTTCAGGCTCATGAATTACACTTTTCATATTACTATACCATTGTGACGATCCCTTTGTAACAATGCAATTTTCTAGGTGGAATAGATAGAGGTGATTATGTTTTCTTTTACTTTTTTCTTAACTCACATTTAGCACATGTTAAAATGTAATTCCTTTAAATATTTCAGCTGAAATGTGAAAATCTGCTTTTTTCAGGGACCTTAAACCAGAGAACATTTTATTAAATGAAGATATGCACATTCAGATTACAGATTTTGGAACAGCAAAAGTATTATCTCCAGATAGTAAACAAGGTATGCAAGTGTTCTTCTCTGACACTCTTATGACTGAATTCAGTTTTATGGACTAGAAACTATATTTGAAAGTTGCCGAATATTATAAATCAGAATTATACATTTGCTTTGTATTGAATTATTTTGTATTTGTATAGTTTGTACTTCAAATACTTGGTAAGAATAACAAAAATGTTGTGGAACTCATAATTCCAGAACTAATTCCAGAACTAATAATAGAGCTTGTAATTTAAAAGTACCAAGGATATAAATATGTGCAAAAGATGAAATGGACTTCAGTAGTGAGGTATCATCCAAATCACTGTGCCCTTTCAGGAAGTGGACAAGAGGTACTAGGCAGCCATTTCTTTTGTTGCAGATAGATAACTAGAGCTATAATAGATCACTAGAGCTACAAAGATCTTAGGATATTTTAGTTTAATCCATTTTTTTTTTTACGCATAGAAAAATTGAAGGAAGTAATTTGCTTATACAGTTCTTCACTTACAGACTTAGCAGACACTAGTCCAGTGATCTTTTTACTGTACTATGTTCTCAGTGTATCCCTATCAATAACAATGTCAATTAACATTTTTGTAATATTTTAGGTTTGCAAAGTGTTTTACAAATATTACCTCATTTGGACCTTACAATAGCCCTGGGAGATAGGCGCTATTATTACCTTCATTTTACAGATGAGGAAACCGAGGCCAAGATTTAAGTAATTTGCCTAGAATTACACAGGTAGTAGAATGTCTGAAGCTCTAATTCCGAATCCTGAGCTCTATCAGAGAAGGGGCCACAGAGTATTGGGGATATGAAGTTACAATTATGCTTTATGATATATGTAGATATATATATATATTTCTACATATATCTATGTTTATTTAATTTGAAATGTAACAGTGAGAACGAGTGCCAACTAAGTATATTGAGAGAAATCCAGGAAATTCTTGGGTGTGAGACATATCGTAAGGATGCTGTGCTTCTTGAGGTCAAGGACTGTATTTTGTTTCATCTTTTGCTCCCCAAGTGCTTAGCACAGCTTTGCAACATAGTTGGCACTTAGATTATTTTATTTTTGTATCCTCAAAAACTAGTTCATTGCCATGTACAAAATGGGTGTTTATTAAATGTTTTTGAATTGAATTGAAAGGATAGAAATCAATTTAGAATATTACTGTGATAGCCAGTGAGGTCGACTACCTTGATGTGGCAGACATCTATAGACATTATACCATTTTGTCTATTCGATAATGCTAATGAGTTTCTAGGAATTGAGTCAGATTATTGGCCATTTGAACCGTTTATTTGGAAATTCTTCTAAAAGATACTATTAAACTTCAGAACCTAACATTCTCATCCCAGATGAGTGTAAGAAATGTCCAGGATTCATATTGTATGGATACATAGTGAAGGACAATAGAGTATAAATGTGTTGGTTTCTTATAAAATGATACAGTATGTCCTTCGTATAGAAAAATATATTTTTTATGTCAGTCAGTAAATCCATCTATTGTGTGCCAGGTACTTTGTTAGAGCTGGTGTTATAAAGACACAAATGAAAAAGTCTCTGTCCTCAAGGAGTTTGCTTTCTCTATAAGGAGACAATATGTCCCGTTTTTTATATTTACGTTGGAGAATCAGGATGGCATAGTGGATAAATCAGTGAACTTGGAGGCAGGAAGGACCCAGGTTCAAGTTTTACCTCACGTAATTGTTACCTTGGGGCAGCGAGGTGGCGCAGTGAGTAGAGCACCGGCCTTGGAGTCAGGAGGACCTGAGTTTAAATCCAGCCTCAGACACTTGACACATGTACTAGCTGTGTGACCTTGGGCAAGTCACTTAACCCCAATTGCCCTGCCCTTCCCCCCTCCAAAAAAGAAACATAATTGTTACCTTTATGACCCTGGGCAAGTCATTTAACCTTGCTGTGTCTTGGGTTTCCTTACTTGTAAGGTGAGGGGGTTAGACTTAGTGACCTCTAGTCATTGCTGCGTCTAGCTCTAGTGCTGTGTCTAGCTCTAAATCTGTGATCCTATTTTATGTATCCATCAAGCATATACAACATATATACCAAAAAAAAATGCAAGTTGATTTTTTTTAGAAGGAGCAGGAACATTTGAGGGATTCCAGAAAGAACTCATGTAGGTAGGAGGAGGTGTTTGAGATGAGTTTTGAAGGAAACTAGAAGAGGAAGTGAAAGAGGGTAGTACTGTAGGCATGGTGGGCATCCTGCAAAAAGGAGATAAAATACCATGTGTGAAGAATAGCAAAAAGGCTATGTTGACTGGACTGAAGAGTTTGTGGGAGTGGAGGGAATAGAGGGAGAAAAGTTTGTAAAGGTAGATTGGAACCAGTTTACGAGAGACTTTATATGCTAAATTGAGGAGTTACAGTTGTTTCTAGAAGCAACAGGGAGTTACTGGAGTTTATTGAACAGGGAAACATAGGCAGACCTGTCGTTTAGGAACATCACTTTGGTAGCTGTGTGTAGGATAGATTGGAGAGGGAGGAGACTTGAGGCAAGGGGGGACTAATTAGGAAACTAAGGACATACATAGTACAGGAAAAAGTTGGGAAGTGCCGGAACTAAGGTGGTGGGCCTGTTGAGTGAAGAAGAAGGAATGGATAAGAAAGGGAGAATCAGTTAAGGCTTGACAGTTGATAGGATATGTAGGGTAAGGGAGAGGGAGGATTTGGTGGTGATTTTGAGGTTGCAAACGCACGTGATAATAACGACCTTGTGTCTTTATAGACATAGGAAATTTAGGACAAAGGGTAGGTTTAGGGAGAAAAGGAGTTTTGTTTTAGACATACTGAATTTGGAAATGTCCAGTAAATATTTAGTGATGCAGGTCTGGAGCCAAAACTGTATGCATATCCAAGTCTGAGAGTCATTTGTGTAGAGATGAAAATTAAATGGAAGGGAATTGATGAATTCACTGAGAGAATGTGGAGAGGGAAAAGAAGAGGATTAAGATGAGAGATTTGGGGTAAACACACAAGTTTCCCAGTTTGGATGGTATTGCAGCACATGAAGGAGTAGTCAGAGAACTGGATAGAACAAGAAACAAGAATATTATTACAGAAACCCAGAGAGGAGAGGGTATCCAGGATCAGAGTCTAGTCTGATGTCAGGTGCTGAAGAAAAATTGAGAAAGATGAGGATTTAGAAAAGTTTATTGTATCTTGCAATTAAAAGATCATTGGTAACTAGAGAAAGGTTAAATTCATTTCAGTGATGAGGTTGGCAGGAGGTCAGATTTAAAGGTGTGAGAAGAGAGGAAGAGTATATTCAACTTTTTGCTAGGAGCTTGGCTTTTGGCTTTTGCTAGGTGGGGGAGATAAAAGATGATGGCTTGTAGAGTCGGTAGGGCCAAATGAATGTTTTATAAGGATGCAGGAGACCTGGACATGTTTGTAGGTGACGGAATGAGCCAGTGGATAGGGAGAGACTGAAGATTAAAAAGAGAGAATGGGTGATTGTGGTGGCAGTCTGCTGAAGGAGATGAAGGGGAATGGAATAAAAGGTCAAATTAGAGGGATTGGCACTGGCAAGAAGAGCTACCTTTTTAATGACTAGAGTAAAGGAGAGAATAGCGTATGATGTTTCAGAGGTTTTAAAACGGAGTGTAATCCACGGACTGTGAATTCTGGGTTTGTTTGTGTGTGTGTGTGTGTCCGTGTGTCCGTCCATCCGTCCATCCCAGTAAAGCGTAGGGCAAGGACTTGTGTTGAGAGGACAGTAGGAGGCCCAGGTGACTTGAGATTTCAGGAGAGAAATTTTGGAACAGTTGCTGTGGGGATTGAGATAGAGAATGAATTAGGGAGAAGTAATAGGCTTGTCTTTCCATAGGATACTCCTGTTGAGATTAATTGGGTAATACAAATTTGGAGTGGACCCCTTCAGTTTGGTTATCAGTCAGTGAGTCAGTGAATTGTGTGGCTTTCTTTAGCACACTAGGAGTGGAATAATTTGAAATTGGGGTTTGGTAAATTGTGAGCAACGATGGTAAATGGGGACAAAGGATTTGAGAGTAAAAGACTGTGTCAGGTTAAACTGATTAACTAGGGAAAAGGTTGGCAAGGGAAAAAAGTGAAGCCAGAAAAGAAATGAAGGCCTGAGAAAGTCCTGAAGAGTGCTGGGAACTGGAGGTCATATTGAGTTTGGAGAATAGGTTGAGGAATGAGGCATAAGGAGTGATGTAATGATAGGTTTAAAGGTTGGATAAATAAGTTCCAGAAATTTTGATCATGGAATACTTTTGGATGATGGTAAGATCAAGGGTATTATTTATATCATCTGAAATATGAACTACTTGTGAATAGATTATGTTTTGATGTCTCAAGGTAATTTTTTTTTCTTCTTCCTCCTTTTTTCCCTCTTTATCAGCCAGGGCTAACTCATTTGTAGGAACAGCACAATATGTTTCTCCGGAGCTGCTTACAGAAAAATCTGCATGTAAAAGGTAACCTATTGTCATTTGACCTATTAAGCCTTAAGTCTTTAATTTGTTGTTGTTGTTATTTGTCCTTTCTTCCTGAAGAGGACCATGATATCAAGGTGATGCCATGACTTATAAGTGGATTGGATTTGAGTGAAGGAGGGTTGTGTAAAGGCACCAGCCTCATTTTCTTCTCCAGAGCCATCTGGGTCCAGTGGCAAGATATAGATCAGGATAACTAGAAATGGTCCTGGATGTGGTGGGAGACTTTGACATTTTTAAGCTAAGGTCTTCCCCATATCTCAGTTTGTCTGAGGCCAATGTCCATACAGTGATTAAAGCTAGGTAAGAAATGTCCTCTTTTATCTAATCAAAAACAAAACAAAACAAACAATCCGGGAGGGCAAGTTTAAGGCATGGTCTTTTTTTTTTGTTGTTGTTGTTTGTTTTGTTTTTGTTTTTTTGGCAGGGTAATTGGGGTTAAGTGACTTGCCCAAGATCACACAGCTAGTACGTGTATCAAGTGTCTGAGGCCTCATTTGAACTCAAGTCCTCCAGGGCCGGTGCTTTACTCACTACGCCACCTAGCTGCCCCCAAAGGCATGGTCTTTAAGAAAGAAATCTACCCTGTAAATCCTAAGGTATCTTGCTAGGTTTTAGCCATCAAAATTTACATTATTTTGGGTAGAGCAAAGATATGGTACCTTATGTAGACTGAGGGAGAGGACAGGAAGGGAAGAAAAGGAATGAAGGAAGGTAGAGAAGAAGGGAGGTGGGGGAAGGAGCTGCATTACCCAACTGGAACTGGATGGTTGTTTGTCCTTCATTCTAGAAGAGGACTGTGACGTCAGGAAGATGATTCCATGACTTGCAAGTGAATTGGATTTAAGTGAGGGAGGGCTGTGCAAGGTCACCAGCCTCACTTGCTTCTCCAGAGCCGTCTTGGTCCAGTGGCAAGATCTAGATCAGAAAGACCACCTTTAGTTTGTGTATTTTTAGAAAAGAAATGAGAATTTCTCATTGACAGATGACCATCTTCCAAAGCTCATCTCAGATACTCTTTTCTCTGTAAATTTTTCTCCCATCTCTCAACTAAAAAGGATTTTTTTTCCCTTCATCTGATCTCAGAATGCTTTATTTACCACTTATATACTTATAATTAATCTGTATTATATTTATGTACCTGTCTTATATCCTTCTACAGTATTGTGCTAGACTTTGATTCAAATCTACCTCTAATACTTACTTGCTATGTGGTCATCGTTAGTCATATAACCTCTTTGAGCCTTTGTTTCCTCATCTGTAAAATGGGTTTAATAATACACACACACACACACACACACACACACACACACACACACACACACACAGACAGACAGACAGACAGAGTCAGGATGTGTGCATTTAGGGTTGGGGTTAGGGATGGATATATGTATAGAGTACTGTCTAGGCTTTAAGGTATTATCTATGCCAATTGTGATTATTAAGGATAGGGATCATGGTGTATTTTTTTTTTTTAGAGGAATAGAAGCACGTAAGTGCAAGGAGGCATCTTTTCTCCTAATTTTCTTTTTTTTCTTTTTTTTTTTTAATTTATTTTAATATGTTTAGTTTTCCGCATTGATTTTCACATGTGTTTGAATTACAGATTTTCTCCCCATTTCCACCCCCCCCACTCCAAGATGGCGTACACTCTGGTTGCCCTGTTCCCCAGTCTGCCCTCCCCTCCGTCACCCCATTCCCCTCCCATCCCCCTTTCCCTTGCTTTCTTGTAGGGCAAGATAAATCTCTATGCCCCATTGCCTGTGCATCTTATTTTCTAGTTCCATGAAAAAAAATTTTTTTTTACTTTTGAACATCTATTTTTTTAAAACCTTGAGTTCCAAATTCTCTCCCCTCTTCCCTTCCCATCCACCCTCCCTAAGAAGTCAAGCAATTGAACATGACCCACATGCGTATCATTATGTATAACCCTTCCACAATACTCATGTTGTGAAAGACTAACTATATTTTGCTTCTTCCTAACCTATCCCCCTTTATTGAATTTTCTCCCTTGACCCTGTCCCTTTTCAAAAGTGTTTGTTTTTGATTATCTTCATCCCCATCTGCCCTCCCTTCCATTGCCCCCCCCCCCTTTTTTATCTTCTTCCTCCTT
>CM053624.1:228020918-228053071 GCA_028646595.1 Phalanger gymnotis | reverse complement strand
AACCAGAATATACATCATCTTGGAGTGGGGGAGAGGGTAGAAATGGGGAGAAAATTTGTGATTCAAACTCTTGTGAAAATCAATGCTGAAAACTAAATATATTAAATAAAAAAAATAAAGAATGTAAATTGCAAAAAAAAAAGTTATAGAGGGAGACACATTCTTGAATAGTAAGATCTTATTTATTCATTATCTGAGAAACCAAAGTTGGAGTGACCACCTCCTTCTGCCCTGCATCATTTTTCTTTTCCTTGTCCCTCTCCATTGGTCATTTTCCCAGAACTCCTATGCCAGAAATAATCAGCAGAGTTGGTGGAGGTAACAAAACTAAAGGAGAATGAGAAACTTATGGATATTATTGAGAATCATTAGCGCCGGTCTTGGCCAGAGTTTTAAAAACTTTGCTATATCAGTTAAACTTTTAATAGCCTTCCTGAGAGAATATCTATCAATATAGCACCTATCATATTCTTCCTTCTCATTTACATCTTATTAATAATTATATATAGTGTTAATTAATAGCTCTTGCAACTTAATAGTAATTTGATGAATGTCGAATTCAGTTTTCAATATTGCCTTCAGGAGGCAACTTTTATTTACTGAGAGATTGAAAAAAAGTACTTTTGAAAAAAGAATGCCATTAGATAAGTTGTTGATTCTCATTCCTTAAGTGTGATGTTACCTGGGAGAAAGTATATCTGAGCTGTAGTGGAATGAGTGCTAATTTCTAGTCCTGACTTTGGCACTTGATAGTCACGGACAAATCATTTTTCTTCTTCCTTCTCCATAGGTTGGAGATACTTGTACTACTTACCTCACAGGGTTGTGAGGAAAGCACTTTGAGCTATTAAGTTTGGTGGGGGGAGGGTAAGGGAACAACAGCTAGGTGGCACAATGATTAGAGTGCTGGTTCTGGAGCCTCACACACTTACTAGCTATGTGACCTTGGCCAAGTCACTTAAGCTTGGTTTGCCTCAGTTTCCTCATCAGCAAAATGGGGATAATAATAGCATTTATCTTCTTGTAAAGAGCAAATAAGATAATAATCGTAACATGCTTAGCACAGCTCCTAGCACATAGTAGGTATAATGTAAATGCTAGCTCCTAACAATAAACACTATCAGTGAATGGGAATCCTCCAGCAAGTACTTATCCAATCTGGTGAGACTAAAATATCCAGCTAGATTATTGGAAGGGTTGTGTTATTGCATGTTGTTCATGGTTTTTGGTTTCTATTAAATCTTGTGTCCATGACTCTTAAGCTAATCTGTTATTCTTTAATGTCTTGTACATTGTATTGTGGCATGGTACGTATAGCAGATTTGATTAGTACGTTCCTAATTATATAATATTAAAAAATATTTCCTGGGAGGAATGTAAGATTTCCCCCTCATCTTACAGTTAACAGAATGGAAGCTAAAAAAGGACAAGTGACCAGGATATCCAAAGTTATACTGGTAGTAAGTAGAAGATCTGAAATTTGTAGACAAGGATGAATCCAAGTCTTCTGACTCTAAATTTAGAGCTCAGGTTCACCATGTTGCTTCCAAACACAGGAAAGCGTGAAAAATTTAATTTTTTAATTTAATTTTTAAAATTTTCCTTATAAACGCAATATTTTTAGTTAACACTGTGTATTGTTAAGGAGATACGTGCAGCCGCTTTAACTGTTCTCAGGATCTGATTGCACAGTATAATGAATGTGCTCATACCAGATTAGAATCAGTATAACATTTGTTTTGCATGCAAGGACAATATAAAGCAGGATTAAAGAAATACACATATAAAGATAAAGCCCAACAGAATAATAGATATATTTGTATATATAGCACCAAATCAGGCAAACACTTACATCTGGGTCATGTGACTGGGGAGTCCGGGTTCAGCCTCCAGAGTCGTGATTGGGAAAAGGTCCTGTGCAGAGCCTCCCACAGGTGACCTCCAAAGTGTAGGAAGATCTCCTCAGGTTATATCCAGTTTTAGACAAAAAAGGCTTTGGGCCAATTTATCGACTTGTTGCCAGAGCCTTACATGTCTTAGAGTAACTAACTGCACTGGAGGTATGTTGTAGTTCTGGACCGGGCCAGAGTCCAAAGAGGCAAAACATTCTTGATTGATATGGCAAAACATCTGTATTCAAAAGGACACAGGATGGACTTCTTTTGCTCCTGGAAGGGCGGCCAAAAACACTTCTAGGAAGAGGAATCGGCCCAAGGTCAGGTTGAACTCTTTTAGTCCTGGGAACCAGGGCAAGGTGACTTTTTAGTCCTGTGAACTTGGCCACTGTTCCAAGGAGAAAGAGCAACATATGTATTCATGTAGGCCTATAAATGTACAGGGAAGATCTTTAGTATTTCATTAATCCTTCACACTAGTTAACCAATAGTTTAACCAAAAGTGGGGCAAATCTTTCCCAGTTTGCTCCTTGTTCTAACCTTTTCCTATTTAGAAAGCTAAAGAAAATATCTTAGAAAGTAGTAGAGGTGTGTTCCAAATTCCAATTTTATTAATGCCCCAATACATCCTAAACTGCCCTTTAGCAAATGTAATTCCAGTTCTGTTCACGTGAGTATTACCTCCCTCAGGTGATTGAAGCCTGGGAGTGAGGTGGGCTGGGTGACCTGGGCTTATGCAGGCCCTAGGAAAAGGAAATTTATTTCTACCAGTCAATGTGATAGCTTTTATGACCCTCACTTTCCTCAGCTATAAAATGAGCTGGTCATGCTGATAACTACCTACTTCATAGGGTTGTTAATGAGGAAAACACTTTGCCAATCTTATACACTTTAGCATTCTGAGCTTTTATTACCTGTTACTCACTAGTTGGTCAGATTTAAAATCAAACCTTGACTAGCTGGCATTCCATAAGATAGAATTCTCTCCCTACTTCATGTTTTCTCAGAGCCATAAAAATTTTCCTCCCCAAGTGATCCCAAGCTAGTTTTGTTAGCCATTTTTCTTTTATGTTGAACAGTGCAGTTTTTGTCTAGCTTGTCTGAAAAAGGCAGTGTGTATTAAGTACCCATTCAGTTATCTAGAGAGCACTAGAGATAATCCTTTCAGCTCTTTGTTTTTGGGACCATAGTCTTACCACATATATCTGAATTCTGGGATTGTAGGATTTTAGAATTTGAAAACACCTTAGAAATCATTGAGATGAGAAAAAGCCCCAGAGAGGCTGTGACTTGACTGGGGCCATACAGGTAATAGGCAGTAAGCAAAGATTCAAACCTGGGCCCTCTGACTTCAGAGTCACTGCTGTTTTTCTTGTACCATGCTACTTTTGTCTGATGATATGAATACCGTTTCATCCTTCCCAGCAGGAGAAGAGAATATGGACCAGCCAAGTGGCTGTCTTCCCATGTACTAACCCATGTCAGGTTGAAGTAAACAAAACTTTCATGGTAACTGAGCCGTGATTTGATTCTTACTCTAGTGTTATAAAAACTAGGACAGCTAGGTAGCACAGTGGATAGAGTGCCAGGCTTGGAGTCAGGAAGACTCATCTTCCAGAGTTGAGATCTGTGTCGTTAGGCACTCACAGTGAGCTGTGTGACCCCGGGCAAGTCACATAACCCTCTTTGCCTCAATTCCTAGTCTGTAAAATGAGGTGGAGAAGGAAATGGCAAAGCACTCCACGAAGTGTTGAAGTTGAAGAGTTGGACACAAATAATTGAACAACAAAATCAGAAAAACTGGAAGCAAAATCTGCTTTTGTTTGTTCTATCTCAGTGTGACCTCATGAATTTGTTCATTTCCAAGACTATATCCTAGTTTGTATTTGATAGAAAATTGTGCCTTTTTTAAAGTGAGCACAGCATAATTGGTGAGCAGAGTTAATGTTTGTGCAGTCTTATTAAATGTAGGACACGTGAGAAGTTTAGTGTAAACCAATGGAAATTCATAATGGCTTTCCTTTTCTCCCCCCCTCACAGTACGACAATCTTCTAAGCCAATTTGGCTGCATGCAAGTTTCATCTTCAACTTCTTCACATTCATTGTCTGCTTCGGAGACTAGCCTGCCCCAAAGGTCAGGTAGCAATATAGACCAATACATTCATGATCTGGACAGTAATTCTTTTGAGCTGGACTTACAGTTTTCTGAAGATGAAAAGAGATTATTATTGGAGAAGCAGGCCAGTGGAAACCCATGGTAAGAACTCTTTAAACATCTTAAGATGTAAGTTGTTTTGGTGCTATGGGAAGGATATAGAAATGATTTATTTTCTTTTTAAAAGGTGACTTCCGACTGGCTAAATGATGCTTTTCATGGATAAACATCACCTGATGTCTTCCTAGTATTATTAAATGGCTCCATGAAAATGTGACATTTTCAGGAAAGCTAGTTCATAAGAACAATCCTTATGTACTTTCAGTAAGGAGTATAGCAATGATATGTAGGCATATAGTTCAGGGATGTAGTAGTACAAGGACACAAAGAACTTGGAGCCTCACAAACCATCCAAATGATTTTAATGCAGTTAAGTTTCTTAACTTTCTGGTAGGATTAGGTTATGCCTTCCCAAGTCCTATTCTTTGTCTGCACTATGACCTCCAATCCTTTGAGTCCTCAGTTCTCTCCCAGGTCATCACTTCTGTACTGGCTATTCTCTTTGCTTAACCCCTTAATGAACCACATCATTGTTATCTTGAGTCTCTGTCACCTCATTATACAGTTAATTGTGCCCGGCCAAGTCTTGGCCTTGCATGATTTCCACTGTCCATTGCTTTTCCTTCTACACATGTGCTGCTGAACAAAGGTGGAAAAAAATTCAACAGTCTGACTGGATCCACTACAAATTTATGTTACATATCCTCAGCTGGGTCCTCACTGCTGTCAGGCAGTCTTTCTATACCACCCATATCGACTCACTATCCCATTCACCACAGTGGCTCTTCCAAACCTTCTCAACTGTCTCCAAACCTTCTATCGCTCCCTGTCCCTCCACCCTTTCGAGTTGAGGTCATTCACTGTGAGCTCCTCCTTTCCTTCTCATTTCATGTCATTCAGATGCCTTTTTCACTCTGTCTCACATAAAGAAGTGGCCCTTTCTCCTTGCCTGGACCACTTCCCTCTGCTGCCTAGGTGATCCCTTCCAATCCCAGCTCTTCCAGCAGATTGGCCCCTTTGTCATTCCCACTGTTTCACTCATCTTCAATCTCTTCTTTGCTACTGATTACTTTTCCACTGCTTAGAAACATACTCATGTCTTCTCCATCCTCAAAAAAACCTTTATTGATCCCTTCTTAGTTTTGTCTCATATCTCTTCTGTCCTTTTTGGCTCCACTTCTTGAGAAGGCCCTCTATAATAGGTGTTTCCATTTCCTTTCTTCTGTGGCAGGTGGAAGATGAGATGACTGAGGAAATAAAAATTTGATCTTCAGAGCGCATTGATTTATTAAGCAGTGTGTGCCTGTTGCCTAACAAACTGGGACCAGACCTGCTCAGCTTGGGCCTGGACCCTGAATGCAGGGGGAGACAGAATCTTATACATAAAAACAGTTAATCAAATAAAGTCAGTTATTTGAAAGGAAACAATACAACATTAGATAATCTGATTTCTAATTGGATGAAAGATTAGGGACTTTCCAAGTTGGGAGGGGGAGAGTGAACAGATGAATCAGAAAAGGAGTCTCCTCAATCCCCCAAATGTCTATAAACCATCAAAGGAACATGGAAACTATAACTGATTGATTAGTATGGTGCCACTTTTCAAGTAAGACATGTGTTGCTTGAGATGTACAATTGTGAGAAAGCTCGCATCAGTCTTTGGGTCTGACTGGATTTCTGGTCAGCATAGCCCTTAGCTAAGCAGAAGGTAAAGGTGGTCTAGTTTCCCAGCTACATAGGGCTAGGTTCAAACAATATAATAAGGTTTTCTCCCACTTCCCACAATTGAGTAAAGTTTTCTCACAGGACAGAAGTTGGTCTAGACCCATAATTGAACAGAAGGAAAACTGAATCACAAGATGGAGTCGGTGTGATTCACACAATTCCCTCAGTTAATCACTTGATGTCCTAATCCCCTCAATTCCCTTACTTCCCACTTTCTTAATTCTCTACAACCTGGCTTCTGATCTCATTTTACTGAAATTGCTTTCTACAAAGCTACCAGTGGCACCTTAATTGCCAAATCCAATGTCCCTTTTCTCAATCTTCATTCTCCTTGACCTCTCTGCAGTCTTTGACAGTGTTGATCACCGTCTTCCTTTTGATGCTCTCCTTTTCCCAGGCTTGCAACCTAGGTATCACCCTTGACTTTTCACTCTTCCCATGCCCCACCCTTCCCCAATCCAGTCTGTTTCGAAGACCTGTTGATTTCACCTTTGCAACATCTCTTAATTTTAACCTCTTTTCTCCATTGATACTGCCACCACTCTAGTGCAGGCACTTATCGTCTCATACTTGAACTATAGCAGTAGCCTACTGATGGGTCTGCCTGCCACTAGTCTCTCCCCACTTCAGTCTGTCTCCATTGAGCTGCCAGAGTGATTTTCCTAAAGTGCAGACCTGACCATTTAACCTCCCTCCTCAGTAAACTCTAGTGGCTACCTATTGCTTCTAGGATCAAACATAAACATAAGATCTTCTGTTAGGTATTCAAAGCACTTTATAATCCCTCCCCTGCCCCTTTTCTACCCTTTACTCCTCTGTACCCTAGATACTTTTCCACCAGTTACATTGGCCTTCATGCTGTTCCTGGAACAAGACACTCATTTCTCAACTCTAGCCATTTTCTCTGGTTATAGGCCAGGAATGCTCTGCTTTCTCATCTCTGCCTCTGGCTTCCCTGGCTTTTTTCAAGTCTCAGGTACGCTGCTGCCTTTCTTTCCCAGTCCTTCTTAATTATAGTTCCTCACCTATTTCCTATTTTATCCTTTATATATCTTGTTATGTATATGCTTGTTTGCATGTTACCTCCCTTATTAGACTATCAGCTCCTTGAGGGTAGGGGCTTTTTTGGTTATTTCTTTGTATCCCCATTGCTAAGCAAAGGGCCTGGCAGAGACTCTAATAAATACTTATTGATTGTCTTACTGACATGCCCTTAGCATACAAAGAAAAAGCCAAAATAAACCAGTCCATTTACTCAAGGAGTTTACTTAGAGGAGACAGCATATACATAGATAGGAGCAAGATATCTATCCATCTGTCTGTCTCTGTCTATCTGTCTGTCTGTCTATCTGTTGATCTCTCTATCTATTGATCGGTAGTCTACAAGCCTACGTGCATTATTTGCCAGGCACTGTGCTAAGCATTGAAAATACAAATTCAAGCAAAAAGAAAGACAGTTTTTCCTGCCCTCAAGGAGCTAACATTCTAATGGGAAAAGACAATACATAAAATGAAGCTGAATAGGTGGGGGAGGGGGTAGGAACTACTTATTCCTGGGCATGATACAGAGGAGAAAGAAGTCCAGAGGGTCAAGAGTGGAGACCAGGGAGGAATCAATGTATGAACATGGTTGACCTGATGGAGGGGGAAGCTGAGAAAAGGGGAGCTGGATTGGAAGCAAGAGAGCTCCAATTATAGATCATTAATGTTGTTCACACTCCTCTTACCACCATCATCATCTTTGTAAAGATGGGATCTGGGAAAAAAGGAGAAAGTAAAAGGGGATAGGATAGAAGGAAATAAACAGCTAAAAATCATAACCATGTGCACATGAATGGAAGAGGAAAGCAAAATAGATTATAAAGCATAACTGAACATATGTTATTTACAAGAAATACACTTGAAACAAAGATTCACACAGAGTTAAGAGGCTGGAGTAGAATTGATTTTGCCTCAAGTTAATCCCCAAAAGTAGGAGTAGAAAACATGATTTTGGACAAGGCAATGATAAAAATAAGTTGTGGTTAAAAAGAGTTAAATAGAAAAGCAATGTGATGCTTAGTGAAACAATATCAGTACTTAATATATGTTCTGAAAGCATATCAGAACTTAAAGGAAAAGTTAATTAAATTTTAGAGGAAATAGCAAAACTATAGTAGTTAGGGCCATCAGCGCAGTGCTTTCAGACTAAGACAAATCTAATGGATGGATAAAGCAGAAAAAATTTGAAGATTTAAATAGAATTTTAGAGAAGTTAGATAAGATAGATCTCTGATTACTGAATGGGAATCAAAAGGAATAGAAATATTTCTCAGCCATGAATGGTACCTTTACAAAAATTAATCACGTGTTAGGTCAGAAAAATCTCATAAATTCACAAAAGCAAAAGTATTAAACATATTTTTTGCTAACCATCACACAGTGAAATTATAATCAATTAAGGGTCTCTGAAGAAAGGATTGAAACTTAAATGGAGACTCACTAATTTAATCCTATGACTTAAAGAACAAATTATAGAAACAATAGATAATTTCATTAAAAAAAAGAATGAGTAATAATACCAAAATTTTGGGGGTGCAGTCGAAGAAGTCCTTAGGGAAAAACACACGTTTAAATGTTTTCATCAACAAATCAATGCCTTATGTATTCAGCTGCCCCCCCCATTACAAAAACAAAGCAGAAAAAGGAAGCAAAACCAAAACTCCACAACTAAACACTAAAATGTTTTCCAAAGAGATTTTAAAAATGAAAGAAAAAAATGATTGATTCAATAAATGAGAGTAGGAATTTTTGTTGTTGTTGTTGGAGAGAGAAATAGTTTGATGGGAAGAGTGAGGAAAACCCAAGTTGTCAGTATCAAAAAATGAAACAATTCACCACAACTGAAGAGAAAATAAGAGAAAATATTAGAAACTAGTTGCCAATGCAACTGTTAACTTATATGGATGAATAGTTACAGAAATATAAAATACTTAGACTGAGAGGGAAAGAAATAGAAAACTTAACCAACCTTAGAAAAAGAAACTGAGCAAGCCATAAATTAATTCCCAAGCCAAAAAACTCCAGGGCCAAATGAATTTACAAGTGAATTCTATCAAGTAAATATTCCAAGAACTACTAATTCCAATATTGCATAAACTTTTGGCTAAAATAGAAGGCATCCTAACAAAATCTTTTAATGATATTAATATGTTCTTAAAAATTTTATTTGTTTTAATCAGCCAAAATTTGCCTTCCAGGAAACATTTCTTTCCATCTTCTTCTCAGTATATTTTTCTCCTCTTTTTCCATACTTTTTCTTAAGAACATCAAGACGTAATAGAATCACTCTCAGGTCATATCTAATTGGATTCTCTATTAACACGATGATGATGGTAAGGTTAAAATGGGACACATATCTGAATGTAAACAGTTTATCCTTGTTTAGCTCTTTATTATTGTTCATTCGTGTTTACCTTTTTATGCTTTTCTTCATGTCTGTGTTTGAACATTAGAGTTTCTCTGTAACTCTGATCTTTTCATCAGGAATTCCTGGATGTTCTCAGTTTTATTAAAGGTGTTTTTTCCTTCTGTATGATCATACTTAGTTTGCTAGATAAATTATTCCTGTCAGCCCATATACTTTGCCTTTTAGAATATTGTATACCAAGTTCTCTGCTGCTGTATAGTGGCAGCTGCTAAATCATGTGTGATCCTGACCATGACTCCTTGGTACTTGAGTTCTTTCTTTCTGCTACTTGCAGTATTTTTACTTTTACCTGAAAGCTTTGGATTTTGGCTATGATGTTTCTTAGAGTTTTAATTTTGGAGTTTCTTTTAGGAAGTGCCTAATGGATTTTTTCCATTTCCACTTTGTCCCCTGGTTCTAAGAAATCTGGGATTTCTTTTAAGATTCCTTGAAATAGGATGTTTAGACTTTTTTTTTTTTTGGTTATGGCATTCAGATAGTTCAATGATTCTTAAATTTATTCTCTTTCTCTTTTCCAGTTCAGTTGTTTTTGCTATGAGATAAATGCTTTATATTTTCTTCCACTTCTTCCCCACCCTTTTGCCTGCCTTTGTTTTAATATTTTTTGTTGCCTCACAAAGTCTTTGGCGTCTATGTTTGTTGTTGGGAAGTTTGTTGCTTGGGCAAGGTTTTGTATTTCTTGTGCCAAGGTATTAATTCCCCTTCTAATTCTTCCTTCAACAGCTCTTATTTCTTTTACAATTTTTTCCTCAATTTTTATTCCAGGGAGTCTAGTTGAATTTGTGCCTAACTGGTGTTTTTCTTTGAGATTTTGTTTGAAGATGTTTTGGAGTCATTCTCTCCTTTGTTTTGTGTCTTGAGAGTCTCTACCACCGTAATAACTAATTAGTGTTTTGGGGTGTTTTTTTGTGAATTCTTTGGGGGTAGGCAGGACAGCTAGGTGGCATAGTGAGTAGATCACTGGGCTTGGAAATAGGAAAATTTATCTTTATGAGTTCAGATCTGGCCTCAAACCCTTAACTAGGTGTGTGATCCTGGCAAGTCACTTAAACCTGTTTGCCTCAATTTCCTCATCTGTAAAATGAGCTGAAGGAGGAAATGGCAAACCACTCCAGTATCTTTGACAGGAAAACCCTAGTTGGGATCATCAATATAGTTGGATGTGATGGAACATTCTTCCTGGGACTGGGTGTTATGACTGGGCTGTGTGGCACTTCTGGAGAGAAGGTTAAAGCTGGCCTGTTGATGATTTCTTGGGGATATTGAGTGTTGTATTATTCAAGATCTTAGGAACATTCTGGGCATTTGCCAGCTTTCACTACTCGCAAAGTAGTCTGCTATCCCCTTGGCTGAGTTCTAAAAGTTCTCTCACTTGGGTCTGTGCAAGACTGCTGTTAGATTCTACTCCATCAACTAGCTGGAAAGCTCTGTTGGCTCAGAGTAACAAAATCATAAGCTGCTGTGTGATCTAGGTTTCTTGTTTTGGTTATTCCTTTGCAGGCCAGGCTAGATGCTGGAAGTGAGATCCTGCTTTGTTCCTGAGATCTGAGCCACACTACTGATACTGGCTTCTCAACTCCTCTTTTCTTGGCACACTGCCCAAGTTTTCCCTAAGCTTCTCCATGCTGAATTTGCAACCTGGGACTGGGTAGTATGTGACAAAGCTGCTACTTGGCACTTGTCCCCTCATAGTGTCCCAGTTTGGGTCTTGGGGTGCCCAGTATGGGGATGGAACCTCCTTTGTTTGTTGGCTTATAGCCTCTCCCAGATGCCAGAAGTTTGATGCGACTTGTGCTCTTATTCCAACCTTGTCCCTGGTTCTCTCTGTTTGCTCCCTATGCTCACCTAGGCCCAACAAAGGACTCACTGTGACTTTTTCTGGATTCCTACACCAGAATTTGGTGTGGTGTGTTTTATAGATCTGTTTGGAGAAGTTGTGGATGGGAGCTCTGTTGTATTCTAAATAAGTTCTTTATGCCTAAATCAGGGAGAGACAAAGCAGAGAAAGAAGGCTGTTTCTAATTAATACTAATGCAAAAATATTAAACAAAATATTAGACATATTAAATAGCATGTTAGTGTTATGCACTAGGACCATGTTGGATTATAGAGTTGGCTTGCTATTAGGAAAAGTATTAACAGAAGAAATCATATTGATAAGTCAAATAATAAAATTCACATGATTATATCAGAAAATGGAAGGAATAAACATGGGCAATAAGTAAACAGTTACCACTTTTTTGCAGATGATATAATAGTGTACTTAAATCTGAATTTCAACTAAAAATTGATTGAAATAATATTAGCAAAGTTGAAGGGTATAAAGTAAATCAACATAAATGATCAGCTTTCCTGAAACCCAACAGGACTAAATGGAGGAATTACAGTCAAATTGGGAGTCCATGTACACATAGGAAACTATATCACTACAGCAGCAAAAAACTGTTTGTAGAACTGTTGACTTAAATAATTGGCAAGATCTTAATTATTCATGATTGGGCCATGCCAGAGTAGCAAAAGTGACAAAGCTCTCTAATGTGCTGACTCAGGGACATTCTAATCATAATATCAAAGGGTTATTCTCTTAAGAGCTGGAAAAAATAATAATGATATTTATCTTAAGGGACAAAATTGGATCTCAATGGAAATAAAGATAAAAAGTGAGAATGAAGGGGAATTAGCATTATCAGATTTCAAAGTTGACTACAAAATTCAGTAATCAATAAAACTATCTGGTGTTAAAAATTAGCATCAGTGTAACAGATTCATTGATCATCACACAAAAGCAGATGAGCATTTTAACAAAATATGTGAGATAGTTTTGATGCGCTTATTTTTTACGACTGTTTTTACTGGGGTGGGATTTAGGAAGGAGAAGGGGCACTAGGATCAGTGATACAATTAAGAAAAAGAAGAAAAATAAGGTAGCTTTTACATTAAAAAATGCACAGAAGAGAACAGAAGGAGGTTCAGAAAGACACATTGGCAAATGGGACAGGCGTGAACTAAGTTGTTAAATTTCTTATTCTTTAAAAAAAAATGCAACCCTAAGGTAATAGAGATTTGTTATTTAATGTTCTGCCTTTTTCTGTTAATTGTTGATGGAAATGCCAATGTTTTTCAAGATTAGAATGATCCAATTAAAAATAAAAGAAATTTATAATAGAAGGACAGAATGAGAGATGAGAGTTTGAACTAGGGTGGTAGCTCTGTGAGTCGTTCATTGGATAGAGGCTTGGGCCTGGAGTCGGGAAGATTCATCTTCCTGAGCTCAAATGTGGCCTCAGACAAGTAGTAGCTGTGTGTGACCCTGGGCAAGTCACTTAGCTCTGTTTGCCTCAGTTTCTTCATCTGTTAAATGACCTGGAGAAGGAAATGGCAGACCACTCCAGTATTTTTGCCAAGAAAACCCCAGATGGGGTCACGAAGAGTTAGACATGACTGAAACGAAAGAACAACAACATAAGAGATCTTGTGGAGGTAGAAACTATAGGTATTGTCTGAGGTAGGGAGAGTAAGTTAAGGAAGAAAGCCAGTTTTCCAACCTGGCTGATATAGTAGTAAGGCAAAATTGATGGCCTTGAAGAGGGCCGTGGACATACCTGAGTGCTTCAGAATCTCGAAGTATAAGGAATTCTCTAGGTAGAAGGCAGAGGAAGTATAACATTCATTTAGACTCCAGAGGATCAAATCCAAGGACCAATGCCCCCAATTTGACATAGTAGCAATAATATTATCAAACTGTTAGGCCCACCTCACTGTAGTTACAAGGAAATTATAAGATACTATTATAGCAAGGAATGAAGCCATACTTGTAACTTTCCCTCACTGCTAGAGCCTTCCTATAAAAGATGACTCATGAATCCTAACTCTTGGCTCAGCACTCTCTCCTGCAGCTCTGCTGATTCTGAGTCCCTTGATCTCAGCAACTCTCTCTTGTTCAACACTGTCTGCTCTGCACCTTCTCGTGATGCTGGCTCTCAGCTCTGCTGCTCCCAGTTCTGAGCTCCCTTTTTATACAGTCCTAGTAGTCTTTTGATTGATTAGAACTCAGGGCACATACCATTGGCTCTGGTCTTAGCAACTCCCCTTAGTTGCTAACTAGCCTGGGTCCTCACATCTAGTTAAGTGAAAGAGTGTGGGCCTGTCTTTAATCAGGCCTTCCTTTATTCAATGGATGAGAAAGATCTTTCACTTACTGATTGGCTTTACAGCTGATTGTGAAGATGATGGTGCCCTTGATAATAACTGGAAACATTTTTTCCCCTTGTCAATGATCATCAGATTTTTGATTGGTCGTTTATTTTCTAAATCCAGAAATTTTGGGAAGTTTTCTTGTATTATTTTCTATATTATCATGTTCAGGTGTTTTGATTTATCATGTTCTTCTGGATGACTTATTATCCTGAAGTTGTCCCAGTGCATTCTGTCTTTGAGACTAGCAGCTTTTGCTTATATGAATGAATGAATAGAGTATTTATTATACATTCAATATGTGCAGAGCACTGTGCTAAGCCGTGGGGACACAAATAGAAAAGTAAGACAGTCTCTGCTCTCAAGGAGCTCACAGTCTATGAGAGACACCTTACACGTGGAATATTTCAGATGCAAGTCAGATGACAGGGTCCCATGATGCTTAAGGTGCAGTTGTAAAGCAGAAGGTAATGCTTCTTCCTCAATGTCATTTCCTCTGATACAGAGCCAAAGACTTTGGTGACAGGAACTTTCTTTTCTGGGTCTTCAATAGCTGTGTCTGCAGTCCCTGTAGGAGCATTTTCTAGGCTGCATGTTGAGGAAAATTAATATTATGCTGAATTGTGTAGTAACTAATACTACTCTGTGATCTCTCTTTTTCTCATTTTTGTCAGACCCCACTTCTGAAGGGCATGTGCAGTTTCTTTTTTTTTTCTTTTTTTGGTTTTTGAAGGGGGGAAGGCAGGGCAATTGGGGTTAAGTGACTTGCCCAAGGTCGTGGGCAGGCAGTTTCTGATAGGTATGATGGAGCATTGTGATCACGCCCCAGCCCCCAAGGTTTCTGTTCCTTAATCAGCTTGAGCTGGGACCCTCCCAAGTAGGATACCCCTTACTTGCCTGCCTTCTGTTTACTCTATGAACAGAAGCCAGCTTGAGCTAGGCCATCATCAGGGGACATGTCCCTTGTTCTTGCTTTTCCTTCATCAAAGTTGGGGGTGACTTGATCTAGAACTTGGAGAGCAATCTGGGAAGACCCTGATGGGGGTAGTTTTGTTCTTCCAGCCAAGACTGCTACTGATAGGTGGGTTTTATAAAGCAGCCTTAAGTGTCAGAGAGGGGCATTATCAGGCACATCTGAAGGCCAGCCCACTTTCCCTGTTGTTCAGTTGTTTTCAGTTGTGTCTGCCTCTCTGTGAACCCATTTGGGGTTTTCTTGGCAGAGTTACTGGGGTGATTTGCCCTTTCCTTCTCCAGCTCATTTTACAGATGAGGAAACGGAGGGAAACAGCGGTAATGACTTGCCCAAGATCATACAGTTAGTGTCTGAGGCCAGATTTGAGCTCAGGAAGATGTCTTCATTATTCTAAGCTCAGTGCTTTATCTACTGGGCTACCTAGCTATAGACTAATCCTTTTACTTGAGGATGATTCCTCACTCCTCCCCAAAGATGAAGTAGGGAATAGAGAGAAGCTGAGAACTATCAACCCACCTCTTCATTAAAATGTCCATCATTTGGACTTGCCTTGCCTTTGCCAGGAGAGATCCAAATTTTATATTGTTAGGCCAATCAGAAGGAAGGCACACCTAGGTTTAAAAAACCCTGTTGGCTCTCCCTCCAAGGTTTTTTGGCACAAGTGGAAGCAAGCCAGAGACTCTTTTATTAATAGGTTTAGCACCTTGTTAATAAACATCTTGCTTAGAGAATTGCCTCAGTTTATCCTTCTGTTTGTTAAATTCTACTCTCCACAGTTTCCATGGGGGCTGTTTGCCAGGACCATGGCTGAGGGGAAGCCACTGGGCCAGAAGCAAGGATGTTCCCAAGGTTCTGGGCCCTGGGCCACCTCTGTCAGGGTCTGAGGGAAGATGGTGGTCAAGAGGGTGGTGGTGGTGGTAGTTTGACCTTCCTGACTCATGCTACCTCCTGTTTCTCTCAGTGTGCCTTTCTGCTTTAGCTAGGCTGAATTGGCTGCTCTGTGGGTGGCATTTGGCTGGTTCCTTCTCCACAGGAGTTGCTTCCCTGGATGTTGGTGGTGAGAGCTGGGCTGGAAGCAAGACCAATGACCTGTGGGTGCTCCGCTCTCAGTGTTCTTGTGCTTATCTGTCTGTTGGTTGCAATAGTTAGTAGTTTGTTGATGCTGGTAGTGTTAGGAAGGCAAACTCCTTCATATGATTTCTCCTCACAATGATGGTTGTTCGTGCTAGGCTGGAAGGAGGTCTGGTGGTTTTTTTTTTTGTTTTGTTTTTTTGAGGAGGATTTCCACTACCAAGGCTCTTGGGTTCAGAGTTCTGGGTTGTCTTCATCAGGGACTGAGGGGAGATGGTGGTGGTTATTTGACTTGCCAGGTACCCACTGCCCACTGTCTTCCTCAGGGAACCTTGCTATTTCATCTAGGCTGCCTCACTTTCTCCGTGGGTAGCAATTGTTTGGTCTGGCTGGCTTCTTCCATATAGGAATTACTTCCCTGGGTGATGGCTGTGAGTGCTAGACTGGAAGCAGGAATAATGGTCTGGGGGCTGTTGCTGCATTTGTCTGTTCTGCTAGTCATTTCTGCTGTGCAGGCCATAAATTTTTTGTCCTTTCTAATTTCTCTTAGGTTTTTCATTTCTCTCTTGAACCATTCTAGAAATCTTTTTTGTTTCATGCTCTCATAGGATTCTGTTTCATTAGGCATTGGTTCAGTTTCCTTTATCTTGTAATATTTATTATAATCTCCTAGTTGTTTTAAGACTCATTCGAGCTTCTCATTTTTGTATACTCTGTTGACTTATCTTCTCATGCTTTTAAGTTTTTGACTAAATTACGTTCCTCTTAATATTTCTTGTATTTTTAGCATTTCCCCCTCATATTCCTTTGACGGCCTTTCAGTCCCAGGCTGGACTGCAGTGCTGTCTCAGCCACTTTCCATTTAGGGAATTAACTTTTCACTAGCCTCAGTCTGTCCCAGTATCTTTTTGGGGGACATGACTGGCCTTAAATTTCATTTTCTTTCAGGCCTGGTGCAGTCATGCAGGCTGGTTTCCTGCTCCAGTTCCTTCAGTTCTTTAACTCTGACTGGGTTAAATCAGATGCTTTTTGCAGAATTGGGGGAGACTTAGATATGTATTCCACTAGTCTCTGCAGGTTCAGGGTTTCCTAATTTAGGGGCTCCCTTGGTCAGAAGGAAATCCAGGAAGTGGGATGTACTGGCAGAGTCTCTGTAGTAAAATGGAAATCCCTGAATAAGCTACAAAAACACAAGTCTGGTGTCTGTTTTTATGTCCTGTTGGGAGTCTAGAGGCTGGTAGGGGATGGGTACTGAGTGAGAAGAAAGGGGTTAGCATTATTTGTTGTAAATTCTGAGCTTCTTACTTTCTTGTCCTATGGATTGCGCTATACATTGCTTTATCCCTGGTATATAATAACCCTCCTCCCTCTTCTGCTCCCTCTCCTCCCCCCATTGGAGAAAATATGTAGTCCTTCATCACATGACCTGGCAATAATAGAGAACTTTGGAAGAGAGATGGATTTTGTGGGGAGAGTTATGAACTGTGTTGTGGTTGTATGGCATTTGAGATGTCTATCTGGAACCTTACTTTCATTGGGAATGGGTTTAAGAAGGAACAATACATACATATCTAGAAGGGTGTCAAAGTCTTCTAAATTCAAAAAGAAATAAAAGGTTAAGGGGATAGGAAGGGGAGAGAGGATAAGGGAAAGATTTTTAGAGGGGAGGGTGAGGGAATAGGATAAGGGAGGTAATAGGGTGTTTAGATTTACAGGAATGGGGGTACAAGGGAGGGATTCTTGGAGGGGAGTGTACATTAAATAATAGGAGAGCAAGTTAGCACGTAGAAGTAAAGTAGAAGAGTGGGGGGTGCGGATAGGAAATAAGAGATACACACAAACATAAAATAAAGATCAGCTGTAGAATTTGTTGGGGGAAAAAAAGCAGGAGTAGTTACCATGATCTCAGATATGATATCCATAGCAACTGCTGTGAATATGCAGATGTATTTTCAGGGTAGATTGGCAAAATATAATAAACTCTTTTCCTCAAAGGCAAAACCAAGATATTTATTCAGACACTGGAAAGCAAAATTTACTGTGGTATCAAAGAAGTTTGTACACATCACCAAACCAGGGAGCACTGACACCCCAAGCATTCTTTCTAAGACAAAATTTATACACATCACCAATCCAGGGAGCACTGACATCTCAAGCATTCTTTAAGTCAGGCCTCTCCACAAACAAGTCCCCCCAGGAAAATCCCTCTTTCTCAGTTATGCTAGCTTCTCTGTCCCAACTCTGCCTGTCTCCCAGCTCCTCCTCTTCCCTGTGGGGCCAGCTCCTTCCACCATGGGCTCCACGTGACTCAGGCTCCATATGACTCGGGCTGTGTCACAGCTGTCAGCTGGGCCAGAGCTCAAAGCAGGTCACATAGACCTATTAATGGACAGGAAAGATCTTCCTGTTCCATTATCATTACACAAAGTTAAAGCTAAAATAGATTTAATTATAAGAGAAAAATAGGGAAAATACACTGTATGTCAGCCATATTAATCAATATTGTTTTAGACTATTTAAAATAACTAGACAGTATAAGGTTGGAATATTGCTGTGGTGCATGGAATGATGAGTTGATGGACCTAGAAAAATATGGAAAGACTCTGACTTAGAAAAGAAAGAGGTTATCCACCGTCAGAGAAAGAGAGGCCAAATAAATATAGTCTGGCCTTACATAGATGCATATGAATGTGTGTCTATATATGAGTATGATTATAGATATCCAAGTATATGCAAGCCAGGAAAATTAAGAAAACTATGAAAAAAAAGTTAACCAACTAGAAAAATATATAGTCAAAAACTTAAGGAAGAAAATAATTCTTTGAAAACTAGAATTGGGCGAGGGTAAGCTAATGATGTTACAAGATACTAAGAAAAAATAAAATCAAAAGAATGAAAAAATAGAAGAGAATGTAAAACATCTTATCAGAAAAACAGATTGAGGAGAGACAATATAAGAATAGTCAGACTACCTGAAAGTTATGATCAAAAAAAGAGTCTTGATACAATATTACAAGAAATTATCAAGGAAAACTACTCAGAAGTTCTAGAACAAGAAGGCAAAGCAGAAATAGAAAAAATATACTGATCGCCACCTGAAAGCAATCTCAGGAGGAAAACTTAGAAGAATATCATAGCCAAGTTTCAAAGCTCCCAGGTTAAGGAGAAAATATTGCAAATAACAAGAAAAAAAAAACAATTTAAATATCATGGAGCTACAATGAGGATTATGCAAAACCTAGCAGTTAACTTCATTGAAGGAATACTATATTTTGTAGATCAAAAGTGCTGGAGTTTTGACCAAGAGTAACTTACCCAGAAAAGTTAAGTGTAATTCTGAATGAAAAAAATGGACATTTAATGAACTGAAAAAATTTCATGTATTCTGACAAAAACAGCAGAACTTAATGGAAAATTCAACTTAAGAGATCCAAGAGAAATATTAGGTAAACATTAAAGACCATTTATAAGGGACTCAATAAAATCAAACTTTTTATTTCTTATATGTAAAAATGTTATTTGTACTCTTATGACTGTCATCATTATTTAGATAGTTTGAAAGAAAGGCTTGGACTGAGCTGTATATGATGGGCTGATTCTAAAAATAATAAAACTATAGTGAGAGATAAAAAGGAATAATTATCTCATACAAATGAGGCATGAAATGAAGAATTGATACAGACTAAGCAAGTGGGAGAGAGGGTCTAGAGTGCTGGAACCTTACTCTCAATTGGAAATGGGTTAAAGGGAGAACAACATAAATATCTAGAAGGGTATAAAAGTCTTCTAAATTTAGAAAGAATTAAGAGGGTAAGGGGATAGGATAAGAGAAGGACTTTTAGAAGGGTGTGTAGATTAAGAATTAGGAGCAAGGGGGGAAAAGGGAGAAACTCAGAAAGATAGGTAGATTGAGGTAGGAGGTAGGGGGAGAGGATAAGGGAGGGACTTTTAGAGAGGTGGGTAGATTAAGGAATAGGAGGGTAAGGTAGTAGGTAGAAGTAAACTAGAAGAGTGAGGAAGAGGGATAGGGTAAATAGACTGAGAAGGATAATGAAAAACAGGAAGGAAGGAAATAATACTATGTGTATTTACAATATGTACAATACAATATGTATCTAATTGTAGTTTAGAATGTGAAGGGAATGAATTTACCCCTAATATGGAAAGGGATAACAGAATGGATTAAAAATCTGAATTCAATAATATGTTGCTTCCAGGAAGCAAATAAAAATGAGAGATACATGGAGATAAAGGGCTAGAGTAGAATTTATTATGTAAAATAAAAAGCATAGATAGTAATCATGACCTCAGACAAAGTTAAAGCTAAAATAGGTTTAATTAAAGAGAAAATTAGGGAAACTATTATGTTTCACCAATATTATTTAATATTGCTTTAGACTGTTTAAAATAACTAAGCAGCATAAAATACCTGAGAGAATACCTGCCAAAACAGACACAGGACTTACATGAACATAAACATAAAACACTTTTTATACAAATAGATTTAAATAAATCAAATAATATTTATTGTTCTTTTTTCATATACCTGCCGTAATATGAATCTGAGGTTCTGTTTTTCTACCTAAATTGAAATGGTAGGTAGATTATACTTTAAGCTTTTTGGTTACCAACTACTCTTTACCTTTTTGACACCTACCCATTACTTTTCATGTTTGTGATCTCAAACTGTGACTTGGACTTCAGACTGAGTCCTGAATTCAGGATTTGAAAGATAAGTCAAAGATGACATTTTCCATTGTGAAGTCTGTCCAGGATGTCTTCTTACCCTTGAGTGGAATTTTTAAGATCATTGAGTCATAGTTTTAAAGGTGGAAATGACTTTAGATATCCTCTTGTCTAACTCCTTTATTTTACAGATGAGGAAACTGAAGCTCAGAAAGGTAAAATCTCTGACCATGATATAGGTGATTCATTTATAGTTTTGTAATAGGGTTATGAAGGACAAACATGTAGAGATATTTTTCTGAATATTTTAATGAGGGAAAAATTTTTTCTCAAGTTAAGGTGATGCTTTTATTGCCTTTGTGGGGCTGTTAGCTCTCCTTAAAACTTAAAGAACTGTGTCAAGGAATTGATTGTGTTTTTGGAATTGTATTTTGAGTTTTCTTATACTATTCATAGGAGATCACAGCTTGAACAGGGTAAATCTCATTAGCAATATAATAGAATGAAAGATGTCTATTTAGAAATGTGAAGAATTTCTATAGATTTCCATCTGATTTCTCTGATTATCTCTGATACGTCATTTTCATTTTATTTTCTTAATAGGCACCAATTTGTAGAAAATAACTTAATACTAAAAATGGGTCCAGTAGATAAACGAAAGGTAGGTGAAATGCATTTTGATAACCTAGATATAGATCTATATATTTTCAAATGGTATTTTAAGAAGATAAGTGCTTTCTTTTGCATGATGGATTTTAAAAATATATAAAAAGCTATTCTTTCCAAATATTCTATTGTTTACAGACCCTATGAGGTAGTTAGTGTAATTATTAATGTTCTCATTTTATAGATGAGTTAAATGAAGCTCAGAAGGGTGAATTGACTTATTAAAGGTCACATAGCTTGTAAATAGCCGCCTCAGTTTCCAGTCACCTGACTTCTAAGTGGAAGTTCTTTTCATGTTTCTCACATTCCATATATTTCCCATATTATCTGGAATTAATAATTAGCCCAGTTTAGCAATGGAGGGAGATTGTATCAAGTGGAAAACCAAAAGAGTACTATGTATACTTCTCTGATGAAGGCAGTAGCAAAATTCATACCAGACCTCACGGCACTTACTCTCCCACCAATATTCTTTATTATGTATATTTGCCTGATTTCTCCAGCTAAGATTTCCCTTCAGCTTAAGAGTTAAGCAAGTAAAGTAAAATTTTTAAAATTGAATTTCTCTTTTGAATAGATGTCAGTTTTATTTAAACAGCTTTGAAGTCCATGTCTGAAAAGTGAAAAGTTGACAAATTTTCATCAGTCTGCCTGCTTCTAGTCTGCTGTATCTATCAGTGTTATTGCCATACCCCCCCTGGTTTATTATTTCTGTCTGTAGCCTGAAACAGCAAATTCTCAACTAATAGAAACATAGGGGCAGCTAGGTGTCACAGTGAGTAGAGCACTGGCCCTGGGGTCAGGAGGACCTGAGTTCAAATGTGGCCTCAGACACTTGACACAATAGCTATGTGACCTTGGGCAAGTCACTTAACCCCAATTGCCCTGCCTTCCTCCCTCAAAAAAATGTGAAAAAAAAAAAGAAACGTAGCCTATGGATAAAAAGACATTCATTTGTAAAGAATCCCCATTACTCTGGGAAGGAAAGGAAAAAAAATAGACTGCGTGGTGAGGGCCCGATTGGAAGAACTCTCTAACTTCCTTCAATTGTTGGAATTTGTGCTAACCTATGTGGATATAGAAAATTTTGACTTTTCCTGCTTCTTCATCTGTCTATGCCAATCTGTGCAATGGAAATAGCATATCCCAGAGTCAAGTGCATTAGAAGCAGAACCCATCTTGGAAGTGCTTGGCTTTTTCCTCTTCCCTATGTGAAGTTGAGGTTGGGGAAATTGAAGCGACTTGGCTTGGGCACACAGGTGGATGGGACCTATTTGCCAAATTACAGGTATAAGTTGGCTTCTAGGAACCTTAATGGGCAGTCATAGAAATGATACTTCATAAATAACTTTTGCTTCTTCATTTTGAAAAACATGGATTTTTATGTTTATTTGTATCAGGGTTTATTTGCACGCCGTCGTCAGTTGCTCCTTACGGAAGGACCACATTTGTATTATGTGGACCCTGTGAACAAAGTCCTGAAAGGAGAAATTCCCTGGTCACAAGAACTTCGGCCAGAAGCCAAGAATTTTAAAACCTTTTTTGTTCACACAGTAAGTATTCTTCCTGAGCTCTTTCATTTTCTTTCTAACTCAGAGGATTTTACTCTTTTCCTTTATCTAATGACAATAATAACAATGATAGCATGCTATTTTTATAAGTGTTATAGTTTATAAAACACTTTGTTTCTGCAGGTGTCACTATTTTCCTTCAATACTTGAAAAAAATTTGGGATTTCATCAGTGCGAGAACTTTTTATATTAATACAGATAGTATGTCCTTAAGGCCTGAGTAAATGATTCTCATGAGTAGCCGTGGCCAACCTTCTCATGATGAGCATCTTTTCATTTAGGCTGGTCCTTAGATAACAGAATCATTTCCTATGACCATTTCCATATTTGAAGCCTTTCTAGTTCCATTAACATAGCCTTTGAGAACTCAGAGTCACCCTATGTCCCACAATGAGCCATTAGAATAGAACTTTTGGGGGTCGATACCTATTTTGTAGATCAGGAAACAAAGGCTTAGAGTAGCTTCATGACTTGACCGTAGTCTCAGAGCTAATAAGTGGTAGAGTCAGAACTTAAATCACATTTTTCTGACTCCAAGTTTTCTTTTCTTCTGTATCATGTGTGCACTAAGCTGGAATGATCAAAAAGAGAACCTTGCTAAATAAACATTTTTCTTATGTTGCTCTCTCACCTTCCACCACAGATCAGGCTCATTTAAAATAACATTTTGAGGTCTCAGTTCTACGGTTTCTTATCGTTCTACTCAGGAATTAACCTCATCTGTTTTCAAATCTGTATTTTTCCTTTTTTTTCCTTCCATTTTTCAAACAATGTTTTGTTTTTAATTTTTATTGGCATCTCTTGTTTTTATTCTAATGATTTCCACTTGCCTTGCATCTCCTCTTCCACCTTTCCCATATACTCAGTGATCCTTCCTTTGTCACAAAAAAAGTTAAGACCAACTATCACAGTGACCACTTCTGACAACATGTGCAACATTCTGTGAAACTAGTCCCTTACTTCCTTAAAGAAAGTAAAGAGGATAATTCTCTCTTCTGGGACCATGATTTTACCTGGTATTTTTCAAGTGGTGATTTTTTTTTTAAAAGAAGGCACTATTTAATGTTAACGTTATGGTGGGAACTTAGTTATCTTATTTTGACATTGTTGTTATGGTGTGCAATTTTGTGGAAATCATTAAACTCTGATCTCCTTGTAGCCTAACAGGACATATTACCTGATGGACCCAAGTGGGAATGCTCATAAGTGGTGCAAAAAGATACATGAAGTTTGGCGGCACAGATACCAGAACCATCCGAATGCTGCTGTCTAGGAAAGCTCATCCCAAACTGGCCTGGCTCCTGCCTGCTGCTCCATGATTCAGCATATGGGCTCGGCAGCACATTGGAAGGACCTTCCCACGCCACCTGTTAGCCATCTCAAGGGGAAATCATATGTCTGATATATTGCAGTTTTTTATTTAAAAAGAAAAAAAAAGACAAAAAAAAATGACAAACCAACAACAAACATAAATGGAATTCAGGGTCGCTTTGCTTGTTCTTTGTGCTTCCGTTGAGGCTTCCACATGCATATCGTTGCAGTGAAGATCTTGCTTTGGTGCCCTTCAGCTCAATTTCTGCTGCAAACTAGTGGATAGACCTTGCATTACCAACTTCACTTAAGATAAATTGAAACTGGTCTACATGCACACACCCAAAATCATGTACCAGTCTCGTGTGTGTGTAAATGGGACAGGGATTATTTCTGTGATTTTGTTTCCCCCTCATCCCCTTGCCAAGACCCCATCTAGATTATCATTGAACTCCGTTTCATCAGGGAGCTTTTAAATGCCTCTGCTGAGGTCTTGCCATTGTCTCTGTGGGTTTATTTTATTTTATTTTCCTGTTTATGCTTTTTTTTTTTGGTATATGGCAATTGCGGTCAGGTCGGTTTTACCCTTTTCCATAATCTTTAATATAGTTCTGGTTGCAGGATTTCCGTGGTACTTATAATTATGTGAGTGCACCAGATATATGCTTGGCAGGCTTCATGTTGTGAAGAGTATGGTGTAGGTTTTAAGTAAGAAAATGCTGAACATGGCACTGACATTTTATAAAATTAAAATTACTGGTTCCTGAAGGTTACATAAAATTTTAAGCTTGTCATTTTAAGTAAATGCATTGAAGTCCTTAATCAAGGGGTTGTACAGGTAGCAGCATGCTTTTAATGAATACTAACTGAAAATGAACTAGTTAGTAACAAATTTTAGTCATTGTTGTAGGAAATATACTCCTGACATTTTTAGATGAATTCAGGTTTTTCCTTTCTCCAGGGTGTGCACGTATACTGCCCTCATGACTGTTGCTACCTGCTTTTGGTGGATATATAAAGATGAATGAGAAGAATCCTATTAGAATTGTTTTAATGGGTCTTGGTGTAGTGAAATGTAAAATTCTTCCTGTTCATTAGTTGATGGAAATCTAATGTACCCTTCCTGAGAATAATTTTTGAAACATTTAAATGTGCTTGGGCACTTTACTAATTGATAAGTGGAAGAGCAGAGATGAAACTTTTGATACTGAAGAAGAAAGTACGGTACTTTTTGTCTCATGAGTACATTATTATTGAAGAGTCCTATGTCACATGAGTCCTTTTTATGTTAAATTGTGGTTGAACATTTCTTGTAACATAGCAGAGAGCAATTAACTTTACATTTAACCTTTCTCTAAATTTATTCTCTAGCCATTTTGCTGGGCCATCTCTCTCTCCTATAAAGAGCAGGGCTTTGCCTGGAGATAAGTATTACTCATAATTGCATTAAAAAGGGGTAAAAACACCATACTTAATCACTTCTTACTGATAAATTAGTGTTTTTTCTTAGCTCCGTTTCTACTTGCTTTATGTCCTTTTTGACACATTTTTTTTTTATTTAAAGGGGAAGAGTCCTGCTGTTGGATAAGTGTTTTTAATTGCCAGATCAGCTATTTTATTTTCTTTATGAATAAGTAGGCAGAAGTCCTGATAATTTATCAGGACTAAGATGTTTTCTTAATTTTCCCAAATATGTTCCTGGGATACAGTTATGAGTGATGCATGGTTGGTCTCTGAGAGGGCTTTGATATTGCTACAGGGAGATTTTTTCACATTTACCTCCTTTATTGACCCAAGGGTAATGAGAAACTTTTCTGCTTTTCCTTTAATGTAATCTTCAACAAGTATCATTAATATATTCAGTTGGAAGGCTCTCCCTGTCTCTCAAAAAGTCATCCATCAGTCTCAGACATAGTGTGCCAAATTGGATCTAGATTTAGAAAAGCTTCTATTTCTTTTTCTTGCCCCAATTAAGTGGTATGAAATGATTTTTCTTATCTCCTCTAATGTGGTAACGTATATTGTTTCAAAGTTATGTTCTCTTTCATGAACCAGGGTCTTGTTAGCTACGTTCATTTGATTATTCTTAGATTGGTGCAAAATGGTTCATTTAGTATAATAGGTAATAGAACACTTCATGGTACTAGTGATTTCTGGTTAGGCATAGAGCCCAATTAAGTGTTGGAGCTGCAAGGAGGACCAAATAGTGTAGAGAGGTTTATGGCTCGTGTGGGACTACAGAGAGTGGGGGCTTTGTAAAGTCTTTCTGTACACTGGTATCAGTTGTAGTGCCTTTAATCATATATGTAAAGGGATTTTAAGAAGTTAAACTAGGCGTTTGTAACATAGGTTCAAATTGTACTTTTCTTATTTCCCTAACCCTGAAAAAGAGTTTTCTTATGTTATTTTGTTTCCAAAAGGTGATACTAACATTACCATTTTAGAACATTTTCCCTTTAGGATTATTTCCCTCTCATTTGATTTAAATTGCATATATTGGAAAGTTCTCCGAAGCATTTGTAGAACTCCCCACTTTTTTTGTTTATGCAATTATTTAAACTGCATCAAACCTAAGGATACCAAACCGCATTTGCCAACACATCTTTCATGGGCCATTTGTTTCAGGAGCAGTGGACACATCTGATGTATGGCCACTAACAAGGGCATTTTTTTGTAGTTGTCTTGGGGAGGAGACATAATCTTTTTTGGACTATTCCCCTTCTGGGTGGTCATGCTACTACCTCCTAGGCCTTAATAACAATACTCACTTTTAAATTCTAAAACCAGATGGCGATGTCATATTAGCTTTTGCAAATACTGAAGTTATTTTGCCATTAGCTAGAGCTACTGATACCACTGTGAGCTAACTCTCCTTGTTAGGTAAGTTTTTTGTTGCCTACACAAAAGTCCATCCTTTAGAAAATATGCTTTTTATTTTCTTACCCCTTTCTTACTCGTATCAGATTTATTCTAGTCTATCCCTGTAACCCTGGCGTTTAGGTGCCTTTCATTATATTTAAGATCATGTATATGTATGTATGTATGTATGTATGTATGTATATGTCATCTGGGGAAGACCAGGGGGAGGGAACTATTACCCTGTTATTTAATCCAACCAAGACCTTTAACTTAATGACAAACAGAATGGTAGCACTAACCAAGAGGTTCTGACAGGTACAGAGAGCTCACAACAACTTTTCACCCTCTGTTTTGGTCTTTCTTAGCATGGATAAGGAAAAGAGTGGACCTGAGAACTATAATAATTATCTCTTCAGAAAGCCTACTGTGCCTTGACTTTCTCACCTGGATGCAGAGGTTGTTTTATTGCTTCTTATAGGTCTGTAGGCAGTGAGTGTTCCCATTTGGACCGTGAAGCTACAAAACCCAGTATGGGCAAGGGAATTCCAAATATTTCAATGTAGTCTTACCAATTTTAGTGTGTAAGGAGAACTTTTCTCATATTCTTAATTCATATGCTCTGTTGCCACTTCCCTAAATTCTTCTTTCAAGACCTTGGTAGAGAGAAGAAGCTCCCCATATGAAGCAAAGACCCTGTTTGTACAGACAAATAGTAAATTGCCATTCAGATAGATGGTCTGTTTTTCACTGGAAACTTGTAGCATTATTCACTCTAAAGTATTATTTTGTAGAGGTTTAGGTTCTTTTGGAACCTCCCTTAGTAGAGGTGTTTAGTTCCTGAAATACAAAAGGAACTTGATTTAAGGCATTTTCTCAGAGAAGGCAGTCTTGTGACAACATGATAGTAAGGTCCTGCTTCAGGACTGTGCTCTTTATTGTCCCTTACCTGTTACCTACTTCATTTGGCACTTGCAGCTCATAGTTCCATACACTGAACATTTTTGTTCGGTCCTGCGGCCTATAAGAAAAGCTTATAGTCTTTGAAATAAATGCAATGAAAAGCTATCTGTCCCAAAGAATGAATTTGAATAAGACTTCTCACCCTCCCTATAAAAGCTTTAGGCTGATACCTTGTCAAGAATGCAGTCGAGCATCAAATTTTCCCCAAAATTGTTTTTAAAAAATCACTCAGTCTGGTTATGCTTCCAGATTATGTATGCATTTGGCTCCACCACAAGACACTTGGCTGCTAAGTGCTCCGTGTCCTGTTTCAGAGACCTTGTTTGTTGTAGCCACAATGTTTAGGTGCAATGTTTAGTGCCTGTTAGCTGCAAGAGCATTATTGTAGAGCTCTCATATTGCCACATTTTTGGTAGATCATAGATCGTTCATAGATAATTTATTACAAATTATGGAAACTCCAAAATATCCACTGGGTTATTAGGAACCAGTAGAAGGGCCATAACAGATAGTTAAAAGAATAAATTCAAAACTGTAGGTAGGTTGATGGTTGGATTTTTAAAGGCTAGTGTATCTAGTCCCTTAGGTTTCAGTTCCACCTTGACTTTGAGGTCCAACAGACATGATGGAATAGTATATTGATTGTATTTGGCCCTCAGAAAGGGTTGTCCAAATGAATAATTCAGGGGAATAATGGAGTATAGATGTATTTTTCATCCCTTCTGCAACAATTCTAGGAAGGCTTCATAGCTCTGCAAAAGACCAAATCATCTCTCTTTGGTTTATTTCTTGATTTCTCCACATCACTCTAGTAAGGGCGTTAAGGAGGAGGTTCTATCATTCCAGATGAAAAGCATGCAAGCCAGATTTCCTTAGGAGCCATGCTCAACACCACTTTTTAATTTAACAGAGGTTATGGGTCTTAAGCCCTTTCTCTGTAGATGATTGCACTACCCTGGAGCTTCCCTCATCCCTGGCTGGTCCCCAGAATGATGAGGGAACCCATAGATACAACTTCAAATGGAGTGGGAGATTTGTTAGGTGTAGAGAGTTTGCTGAAGGTACTATGCTTTATGAATGCTCTACACATGTCTCCATTTTATTTCCTTTCATACCCAAACTCAGAAATGAATTGATGATTGCTCAGTTGAGTGTGGTTTTTATCTCTTTTTTGGCATATGTGGTGAATGTCTTAAATAATCATTTTGTCTTTAGAAAAATATTTTCTAGTCAAGTTCTGGGTCACTTCTCTAAAACTTCCTGGTAATAATGGCTTTGTGGCCCAGGTTTGCATATGTGTGTGTTTGTATGTGTGCATTCATACATATACATGTATGTATACATATATCTGTATCTACACACATACATACATATGTGTAATGCTGCCTTTGGAGAACTCTTCTAGGTAAGTAACTATCCTTATGGCAAAGAGCAATTTTCAGTTCAGATAGAAGCCATAGGGAGCTGAAAACAAAACACCTAGGTGTACTTCTTTATCTTCCCCCATAACTTATTTCTTCAGTCTATGAAGAAACTCCAAACTGTATGCACAGTGGACTATTTATAAAAAGAAAACTTTTTTTTTTTAGCTGTGTAAACCACCCTGTAATCCAATCTATATGTCTGAATGACTATGAATGTGGGTTCTTACTGTTGAAAAAGCCTCCATGATTATGCCCTAACTTTGATTGGATGTTGGCCAAATGTACTAAATTGTGGCAGTATTTAGAACTGCTGTAGCTGCCTTTTAACAACATAAAATTAGGAAATTGAATGCATTTTGATAGTATGTTAGCTGTCTTTCAGGTTGGTGGCAGTTAGAACGTGTAATATTCTCTACCTGGTTTGTAGCTGTAACTGATGTACAGGCAAAGCAAAAAAAATAAAGAACTTATGAAAACAGAAGCAAATAATGCAATGATATTAGAATATACACTTTTGTATTTTTATTCTTATATAAGGTTATTTGCTGGCTACTGTTGGCCTCCAGTTCAGTCTGTTATTTAAATTCTAATATATGAATTATTTGGATTGAATTTCATGTTCGGGGCCACCTTGTTGTATGTATTGATGTACAGCCTTGAATGTGAATAATTATTGTAAACTATATTTTACAACTTTTTTTCTGGTTTTATTATATAAATTTTCTATTTGGTCAATGATTTAATCATATCTCATAATTTAATGAATGTTTATTCTCTTTCCAGATATTTGTGCTTTAGATGTAGTTACTGAATGATGATTTTTTTTCACATATGCTCGATAGTCTTGTAATAAAAAAAAAAGCATGTAGGGCTCTAGGTGTACAATGTCTTGGCTCTTTTCTTTGATTTCCATCCCAGGACCTTCCCTTTCGTCACAGAAAATTGAATTTAGGCAGAGTTTTTTTTTTTTTTTTTACACCATAGTGCGGTGTTGAGCGCTTATTTGTAGTGAAAAAAGCCTGCAGTGCAGGTTTGACACCAGATGTATGAGACCTTGCTTCTAAGATGGGAATAATTCTTGCACCGCCGATTTCGCGGAGCTTTCGCGAGGAAAGAAAACTAGAGCTATAACGCTAAGTCACAGGAGGGGCCAAAGGGCCAGTTTCGGGAGGGAGAGGCTTTGTTTTCATTCTACGACCCACGAGGGTCCTCAAGGGTTTGGGCACGAGTCTCGGCCCTCGCTGGCTGCGCTCTGCGGGGCTTCCCGCCGCACCGAAACGGGCCCAGTGAGGGGCAGGCGATCTCGGCACCGGGTCTACGAGCTGTTTGGAACTTGGAAGCTGGCGCCCTTCCTCGGCTTCCTCCTCGGTATATCCAGCAGGCGGCCACATTTCCGGAGGAACACTTCCGGCACCCCAGGGCGAAGGTGGGGGTGGGGAGCCGGCTTAAAAGAGCTGCTTCCGTTCCGGAGGATCCTCAGGGCGGTACTTCCGTCGGCGGGACCCTTTTGAAGGGTGGACTCGCCCGGCGAGAGAGTGCCCGGCGGATGATATTAAGAGCCGGACGCTTCCGGCCTGAGAAAGCCTAGTCGCCCCGAGCAGAGTGTAGGGCCCGGCCGCAGGGGCTCAGATCATGGCTGAGAATCACTGCGAGCTGCTCCCGGCTCCTGGCGCCGCCGCGCTCGGGGTGGGGCCGGGGGGCGGCTTGTGTCGGCGCTGTGGCTCTGGGCTTGCGCCCCTTCGGGAGCGGGCTGCCGGCGGCGGCTCCAAGTGGGTCCGGCTCAACGTGGGCGGCACCTACTTCCTCACCACCCGGCAGACGCTGTGCCGGGACCCGAAATCCTTCCTGTACCGCCTGTGCCAGGCAGATCCTGACTTGGATTCAGACAAGGTGAGAGGCCCCCTCCCGGGCCCCCGCTGCCCAGACCCGGGGCGGAGCATCTCCCCTCCCCCAATTCAAGCGGAGCAGACCCTAGCCTTCCCCGACAGACTGAACAGCCTCCCCACCCCCATTGTCTTTTACCTGGTCGGAGACATCACATCGACCCCGCTCCTTCCAGAAGCTCTCCCTCCGCCCGCCTCCAATATTGTCCCGTACCTGGTCCGAGACGTCCCTTACACCTCGACTCCTAGCCGACACCTCCCCCTCATTCCTGTTCATACCATATCCCTCATCCCTACGCTGAGAAGACCCTGCTGGTTTCTTCGTCGCGGTCCTGCCGCCACTCCGGGGCTTCCCCTCCCTTCTCCCTCAGTCTTTTCTCCGAGCCGTTCTGACTCTTAACTTGTACTCAGGCTTAGGATGAGACCCTGTTTTCTTCTCCTTTATACTCTTTCCATGTCCTAAGTAGATTCTCTCAAGTACACAACATTCTGCTTCTGTCTATAGACTAAGGAGAATCAGGGCTCCCTTTATTTCATCCCTGACCTCGTGGTCAAGGTCCGTCCCCCAGTCTTTCTCAGGCTAAGGAAACCCTGGCATCCTAACGTAATTCTAGCACAATCCCACTGCAGTCCCAGGCCGAGGAGACCCCGGGGTCCCTTCCATACTTAGTCTTACTCCATGCTCCAGACCTGGGACCGCCCAATATTCCCTTTTCTCAAGCTGGTGACTCCCAGGGTGTCGATCCATTTTCATCTTCAGGCTGAGACTTGTTCGGTTTCTGGGTCCTGAACCCAGTGGACCCCTACCCCCGTTTCCCTTTAAAGTGCCTTCTCTTTCCCGCTGGATTGAGGATAATTTTGGTGCCCCATAAAGCCCACTCTCACGTTTTGAGCGGCACACCATTCCCCTCGCCAGGCCGGAGATCTTGCTATCCCCTCGGGACTACTTTCCCCCTCATAAGTTGAATAGACCTTCATATGACTTAACTTATAAGGGACCTTGGAGTTTTCCCTCACTTTTCGTTTTACCAGGTGCTTGAGTGCTGAGACCCCCGTGTCCAGTCTACTTTTCCCTGTTATTAAAATAGCTGAAGGAATCTCCCTAGCCATTTGGCATCTGACTCTATTCCTCCTTTCACCAAAACCTTTCTCCAGCTCCTCCAGTCCAGCTGTAGAGGCAGCGCCTTCCCTTAGTGGAGGAGCCCCCCCCCCCCCCCCCCCCCCCCCCCCCCCCCCCCCCCCCCCCCCCC
>CM053624.1:227961474-228020418 GCA_028646595.1 Phalanger gymnotis | reverse complement strand
GGAGCCCTGCTTCCCTCTGCCACTTTGTGGGTTCTGCAGCTCTAGAATTGGTTCAGAGCCATTGTTTTATAGGTTTTTGGAGAGACTTGGTGGGGAGCTCACACCAGTCACTGCTTCCCAGCTGCCATCTTGGCTCCGTCCCCCCCCCCAAAGTGCGCTTTTTGACATTCAAAGCCCTTCATAACCTAGCCCCTCCTACCTTTCCAGTTTTCTTACACTTTGCTTCGCTGTATGTACTGTTTCTTTCAGTAACACTGACCTCCTGGCTGTTTTCGAGGAATTTATGAACAAGACACTCCATATCTTAGTTCCAGGAATTTTCTCCAGCTATCTCTCATGCCTGGGATGTTCTCTCTCTTTAACTTTGCCAGCCAACCTTCCTTTGGGTCCCAAGTAAAGTCTCACCTTTTAGAAGAAGCCTTCCCCAATCCCTTTTAATTCCAGTGCCCTCTTTCTGTTAATCACTTCCTATTTATCCCCTATATAGTTTGCTTTGTATATATAGTTATTTGCTTGTCTTCCCCACTAGTGAGGCCGTCTTTTGCCTCTTTTTGTTTCCCCAGTGCTTGGCACATAGTAGGCATTTAATAAATGTTTATTGATTGATCTTTGGCCTCAGTTTCTGGAACCACGAAAATAGAGGTGTTGGCTTAAATAATATCTATTCCCAATCTGAGAGGCAGCATAATACAATGGGAAGAGCACTAGTGGTGTAATGAAAGGCAGTAGGATCACAGATTTAGTGCTAGGAGGAACCTTGGAGGCCATTGAGTCCTAATCCCCTCATTTTACAGATGAGAAAACTCAGTCAGGAAGAAGTTAAGTGATTTAAGCTAGGACCACAAAGCTATTACTTGTCTGAGTCAGGATTTGATCTTGGGTGTTCCTGACTCCAAGTCCAGTGCTCCATCTCCTGTACTTCTTAGCTCCCAACTTCAGGTTTTGGCTCTGCCATATAACTGCTTGCATGACCTTGCAAGTCATTAAATTTCTAGGCCTTAGTTTCCTCATCTGTAAAATGAGTGGATTGGCCTAGTTTATAGAATTATAAATCAAGAACAGGGAGGGGTAGCTTCTAAGGCCCCTTTCTGCTTAAATATGTGATCTTATGATTCTTCCTGACCTAATCCAGTTTTCTATTTTATTATCAAGAGTAGTTTAGTCTCTATAATATGCCCTGGAAATTATCCAATCTCTGCTCCACAACATCTGCTGACCTGAAACTCATTACCTGCCAAGGAGGCATTATATTTTTTAACAGCATTAATTTTTAGGAAGTTTTTCCGCATGTTGGACAAAAACTTGCCTTCCAGTAATTTTCACCCATTGCTCTTTGTTTTGCCATCCAGGGCTAAACCGAGTCTAAACCATGTAGTTGGACCTCATGTTTTACATGCCCTCCAAGAAGTAAAATGGAAAGCCATGGATCTTCATCCCCAGCCAAAAGAGGAGTTCCACCCCTAGGGAGCCCATATCCCTCGCTAATTTCCCTATACTGGGAATCCCTTGTCCCAAAGCCCCTTGTAGTAGCAGGGAGAAGCATAGAGTCCTATGTTGTGTACTATCACTAAAATCACCCTATTCAGTGCCAAAAGCCCCCTCCGCCCCCACCCAAAACAAACAAAAAAAGAAAACCAAGTCCAATTCTTCTTCTGTATGACATCCCCTCAAATATTTGAAAATATCCCTAATTTTGCCTACATTTTCTTCTCTAAGCTTTTGAATCTCCTCACCATTTTGATCTTTGTCCTCTAGCCTTGTTTCACTTTATCATTTTCTCTTCTAATGTGGCTCTCAGAACTGGATGATTCTTCTCTAGATGTAGTATAATCAGGGCACAGGATAATGAGATTTAACTAGAGGAAGAGACATTGAATCTGCTTGGCTCAGAAGACTCTCCAGAGTAGATTTCCTTTATAGGAACATCTTAAAAAACCTCCTTTAGTCAGAGAAAAAAGTATATAGAAGGAGAGTTTTAGATCAAAAGTATAGATTGAGAGGGTTTCCTAGCCTCCTCCTTGGCCTCAGACAGTGCCAAAACTAATAGGAGATGGTTCCTTCTGCCACCACAAGGTACCCTACCCTCATTTATTACTTCTATTCTTTACTAACTCAGCCACCCAGAATCCATCTTGACTACTCACATGACTTAGATGAGACGGGAATCACCAGTTTTCCCTTCCAGTGAGATAGGAGACTACCAGTCCTCACTGTCAGCTCTGTATCCTAAGATCTTCCAAGCGCTATTATCTGCCCTATCTTTATGCCTTATGTAGCCCTTGCTGTGTCATCTGACCTGCTGATTTAACCTAATGACTAGTGGACCCTTGCCATCTGTCCCCTTGCTGTCCCCTTAGGATTTCTGATTATTTCCATACACAGTCTGTAGCTGAATTTTCTTTTATGTGACTGCTCTAATTAGAATGTGAGCTCCTTGAGAGTAGAGACTGTCTTGCATTGTTTGTATTCCCAGCCCTTAGAACCATGCTTGGCACATGGTAAGTACTTAAATACTTTTTCATTCATTCTTTCATTCATAAGATCATAGCTGGCAGAGATCTTAAAGGTCATTTGGTATATAGCCCCCTCATTTTTTGTATGAGGAAACCAAAATGAGGAGAGCTTAAGTGATTTGTCCAAGGTTGATGGACACTGGTGTAGACATAGACCATTTTGAGCTGGAAGAAATTTTAGGAATCATCTAATTCAATACCTTCATTTTTATATATGAGAAACTGAAGATAGGTAGTTTTTTTGACTTGACTAGGTTCACGTAGCTAGCAAGTAACAGAGCTGGAATTAGAATCGAGGTCTGTTGATCCCAGTATGATTTTTCCCACTATATCAATCATATTGTCTTCTAAAATATTAAAAATAATTAAAATGTTTTTGAATAGTAATGATGATTGTTTGTGGATGTGATATAGATTTTTGTGCTTTAAAATTTTTTTTTGTTTACTGCAGAGCAACTTTCAAAGACAGATAAAGTGAAATTATTTATGGTATTTATTCACCTTTTAAATGGATACCTTAATATGAATAATATTAATACTGAATTTTGTATAATAATTCACAGTTTTAAAAGTGCTTTTACATAGTCTTCCATTTGGTTCTCACAACAACCAGCTTTCTAATCAGGTAGGTCTTATTATTATCCCCATTTTGCAGAAGAATCAAGATCAGCAAGAAGTGACTTCTGGGATATTAGAAGGGAAGTAGCAAGCCCAGGACTTCAAGTCTTCCAAACTTTGTGTTCCTTCCACTGGATCTTACTCTACGTAATTGGAATTCTTCTTGTAAATTCTTTCCTCCTCTCTTGATAATTTTTCTTGTATCTAGTATAACTTCCATAGTCATAGAAACTAATATTCTGCTGAAGAATGGGAAGATGAAACACTGGAGGAAATTAACCAAAATGATTTAAAGAATATAAAGCAAAAAAAATGCCTTATTAATTCAGAAGCTCAGTGTTTAACCACAGTGATTCTGTTGAAGGAAAGAGGCTACTTTGAATTCACAGGAAATTTATTGATACAGTTAACTATAAGGAAGAATTTACTATATTTGTATTTGAATTTGTTATAGCTTCTGACCCACTATCAGAATCAAAGTTCTTGTGCCTCTTTGGTTTCTGTCCACATAACCAGATCATTGGCAAATCCCATCATAATGTTTGACCTCCTAGTTATCTACATTGCCATATGGTAATTCTGTTGAAGGAGAGAAGTTATTTTGAATTAATAGAAATAGTATCCATGTGTTTCTCTTTTTTTCTTTTTTAGAATTTATTGGTATATTTAATTTTATATCACTTTCATTTCCCTACATATCTCTTCCTCCTCTCATACCCAGGGAGACTTCCCTTATAATAAATAAATAAGGGGGGAAGAACTCAGTTCAGCAAAAACCAACAACACATGAATCAAGCACAAGTACATGTGATGCATTCTGTTTCTATAGACCCCAGCCTCTGCAGAGACAGGAAGGAAGTGCATTCTGCTATCTCTGTCATTATAATTACACTGCATTCAGCTTCAGTTTTTGTTGCTTTTTCCATTTACATTGTTGTAGTCACTGAGTATGTTGATTTCTTCATTCTGCTTATTTTACCCTGAATCAGTTCCATAAGCCTTCCCATGTTTCTCTGTTTCGTATTTGATAGAGTATTTCACTATATTTATGTACTATTTTTTTCTTATTTTAAAAATGTGTGTGTGTGTGTGTGTGTGTGTGTGTGTATTTCCTCCCATGACTGTCATATCCTGATTACAGTCCCCAGTGGAATACTGTCTTTTTGTATACTTTTCTGTGATACTGGCTAGGAGATGCTCCTGGCATCTCTTCCCGTGATAGCTGATTAATACCAGTGTTATACAGGGTTTCCCAGAAAGCTAAGTTTACTTTTAGGCTGTGCTCAGCAGACCTTGAGCGTTAGTAAAGCTTAAAAGTGTGATAAGCCTTTTGAGATACTCTGTATACTATTTGTCTATCAAATTAATTAAAACTTTCAACATCAGCATTTTCATACTGTACCAGAAAAAAGTTGGTTCTAGACTTTTTGGAATTTAAAACACATGATCAATGTTAAAATAATTTAATTTTGGTTTGAATAGAGTTGTAAAGTTTTGTTTTTTGGTCAAAGAAGTACAAAAATTTTACACATTACCTTTGCATAGTAACCTTGAATTAAAATCATAGTGAGATTTATGTCAGCTTGATTTTGTGTCAGTTCATACTCATGAACATTGAGTGTAATAATTCTTTTAGGCCATAAGTCTTTTTTGGGGATGGTATTATATTTTGTACAGAAAAAGTTCATATCTCATTGGGACAAAGATTTATTAAGTTCCTACTATGTATCAGGCCCTGTGCTTTGTGCTGGGGACACAAAAAAGGAAACAGTTCTTGCTTTCAAGAAGCTTTCATTTTATTGGAAGGTGGGTGAAGTGGGAAAAAGAACATGTCTATAGAAAATGAAGATTCAAGATAATTTTGGTGGTAGGGGGATCATCATAGCTTGTATGTGGAGTGGCTCTTGAGCTCAATCTCTGAAGGAACCTGGGAGGGGTTGGTTCCTGGAGATGGAGTTAAGGACAGAGTGCAGTCCACTTGTAGAGCTAGGGGAGAGGGGACAGTAAGGACGGCAGTTTGCCTGGGATGTCCATTGTCTGGAAGATAGTATGTGTGTAATGAATGCTTGCTTGATTTGTTAATGAAGGAGAATAATGTGTAGTAAGCTTGGTAAGTAAGGTAGGCTGCAGCTAGATTGTGAAAGGCTTTAAAAGCCAAACAGGAATTTATATTTCACTCCAGTTTTACTGAAGATTTTTGATCAAATCTCCTTTAGATTATTTCAGTAGCCTTGTAATTGGTCTTCCTGCCTCAATTCTCTGCCTGTGCCAATCCATCCTACACATCCCTGTTAAAGACATTTTCCTTAAGTATAAATTTGACCACATAACTCCTCTACTCAATCAGCTCCATTGGTTCTCTCTTGCTTCTAGGATAAAATATAAACTCCCCTGTTTGGCCTTTATAGCTGTACACAATTTAGCTCCAGTCTATCCCTCCATATCTATTACTCCCTCTTCCATACTCAATGATCCACTCAAACTGGCCTTCTCTCTCTCTGTTTCTCATATACAGCATTTTATCTCTTGTCTCTGCTTTTGTGTTGGCTGTCTCTATGCTTATGCCTGGAATGCTCTCCCATCTCACCTCTACATCAGGGCTATGCAACCTTAGTTTTTTTTTTTCGAAACACTAGACAATATATTTTGCTTTGCCATTTTCGTGAGAACTCTGCAGTATGTCGGCTTCGTTCACTAAAGCATTTATGTCAATTTCTGTGCTTGTAGGCAGGCTGCACAGACAGCCCTGCTCTACATCATAGAGTCCCTCTCTTCCTTAAGTTGCAACTCAAGTACCATTTTCTTCGTGGAGCCTTTCCTGATTCCCAACTGCTAGTTCCTTATTTCGCAAACTACCATGTATTTGTATTTATGAATTTTATATTAATGCTCTATATTTTCATATGTACTTGTCTCCCTTGTTAGAATATAGAATATAAACTCTTTGATTCTTTGGACTTGTATTTCTAGCACCTAACACAGTGCCTGGTACATACATACTAGGCATTTAATAAATACCTTTTGGTTGCACAGGAGAGTGATATGGTCAGGTTAGTACTTTAGGAAGATTGTTTTGACAGCTGTGTGGAATATTGATTGGAGGCAGAGATACTGGTTAGAAGGCTACTGTAATAACGTAGTTGAGAAGTAACTAGGGCCTGAAATTAGACTGGCAGTGTAAACAGAGAAGAGAGGATTAATGTAAGAGATGTGAAGACAGAATTGACAAGATATCCAGCCGGATGTGAGGGGCAAGAGAGAGGGAAGAGTCAAGAAAGGTTCTAAGTTTGCAAACCTTCATGACTGGAAGGATGGTGGTACCCTCAAAAAAAATGGGGAAGTCGTGTTGAAGTGATGGTTTGGGATGAAAAGATCACGAGCTTCCTATTTGGTTATTTTTCTTTATTTTCTACTTTTTTTCCTATTTATAGTCTTTTCAATCCTATTAACTTTCTTGAACTCATGAAAAAGACAGATTGAGTGATAGAATAAAAAAACTAGTCTTTATTTATTGAAAGATGTTGGAAGGCAGGTTTGTAGTTGTTAAGTTTCTTGGCTAGAGCAACTCATTAAATGGTCTGCTAAGAACTACATTGGTGGAGAGAGTCCTTAAACCATTTACGGTACAGATCTCAGAAGTACTAAAGAAAGTTGGAAAGTCAGGTTATCTCTGGTTGAAAACTTGAGTGAGTTAATTATTTTCTCATGAGTCATTTTAAAACTCACCAAATTCTTTAGGATGACTTGGCAGCTTAGTTTTTATGGGTTCTCAGATTTGTCAGAGTGGAAAAGGGTCTTAGGGATCATCTAGTCTAATTTTATTTTATAAGTGGGGAAACTGAATCCCAGAGAGGGAACTTTGCTTCAGTTGACCTCACGAAGCCAGTATTTATAGGATCTGTGAGAGAGATCACAGATAGTCTAGTCCAGCCTCTTCTTTTTACAAATGAGGAAACTGAAGCCTGTAGTTGTAGTAACTTACCCAAGGTCACACAGCTAGAAAATAACACAGTTGGGATTTGAATCCAGGACCTCTGGCTTTAGCCAGTATTCTTGACACTGTATTATGCTGCTTAGAAATTTGGTCTCTCAGGGTCAAGGGAGAAATGTGAATAAAGGGGGACAGGATAGGATGGAGGGAAGTAGAGTCTTTTACAACATGATTATCATGGAAATGTTTGCATAACAATACATGTATGGCCTATATAGAATTGCTTGCCTTCTCAAGGAGGGTGGGTGGGGAGGAAAGAAGGGAGAGAATTTGGAACTCAGAGTTCTAAAAACAAATGTTCAAAAAAAAAGTTGTTTTTACGTGCAACTGAGAAATAAGATATACAGGCAATGGGGTATAAAATCTATCTTGCCCTACAAGAAAGTAAGAGGAAAAGGGAATTGGGGGAGGGGAGTGGGGTGATAGAAGGGAGGGCAGACTGGGAAAAGGGGCAATCAGAATTTATGCCATCTTGGGGTGGGAGTGAGGTAGAATTGGGGAGAAAATTTGTAACTCAAAGTCTTGTGGAAATCAATGTTGAAAACGAAGAATATTAAATAAAAAAAAAAGTTTGGTCTCTGAGTGAGCCATTTCAGTTAACAGAGAAACTTTTGTTTCAAGACCACTGTGAACTCTATCCAACAATCTTGCAAATGTTTTCTCTCATTTGTAAATGTTCCAGGGGAGAGGTGTCTACCCTAGCACAACATTGCAGTGTACTCTAGAGATAAAACCCAAGGTATATTCTTATTAGCAATGATTAAGGAGGTACTTCAGCTCTTTAAATTTGCCCACTTAGAGGAATGTCACATGGGTCATATCATTTAAAGGCATTTAAAGCCATTAGGACCGTTAGTATAGCTTGAGCTAGGTAATTGGGGTTTAGGGTATGGAAGGGAGGGGGAAAACAGGAACTACTTTAGTTGTCTTTTAGAATCATAGAACAGACTCTCAAATCTATCTCACTTTGGACTTTTCAGCTATGTACCTTCTTCTACTCATCCCTTTCCTCCATTCCTTCCACCCCCATCTCTTCCCGCATTCTCAGCTTCCTTTTATGTGTTGTCTTCCTTGTTAAAATGTTAGCTCCTTAAGGGCAGGCATCAAGTTAGCACACTGCCTGCCATGTAAGTGCTTACTTGAAAGCTTGCTGACTGACTGACTGACCTTCTTAATGAGTACATTGCTTTATTTTGACATTCCTTTGGTATGTGTTTTTATAAATTTATTGTAAGCAGTTTTAAGCAATAAAAATTAAATTTACATTAACAACTTATTTAACTTTTAAAAAAGAAGTTCAGCATATAATATCTATAATGATTTATCAGTTACTCCTTCCTTCTTTCCCTATTCCATTGTCTGTTCATCTTTATTTTTAGAACATCATCACAGTGTTGATGCCGACCTTATTCTACTTTGTGCACTTCCCAGTTTTTCACAGGCCTTTCCATATTTTCTTACATTCCTTGTGGCTTGTCTCTCGTGTTCTGTTGAGCCATTCTTTAATTGTTGGACCTTTAGGTTGTTTTTCCTTTGGTTTTGAATGGATCTCAATGATCCTCTGGAAGGGAAAAAGGAGGGAACTAATGTCTAAGAAGCCACAGATTTCCCACGAAGTAGGTGAGAGCTGCATGTAACATTTTGATCCTTTTCTGCGAGACTTTCAGAGAGAATTGGAAACACCATAGGCGTTTGCAGCAATGCTTTGGCGGTCTTCCCCCTCCTTTGCTCAAGTCTTCTACGGTATTCTATATAGTACATGGTTATTATACATACTACAAAAATAACAAACTAATAACACGCCCCATGTTTAGATATAGGGCACCCTCAGAGCCACACAATGGCTATGATGACCATCGTTTCCCCTTTTCCTTTTGCATAGCTGATGGCCCTGGTTTTGGATTGCTGTATTAACAGGGTCACGCAGCTCTCTCCTAAGGGTCTCCACATTTGTCTTGGGCTGTTGTACCTGAAAAGCTAGCACTGGATGAACATTGATACGTTTAATAATAACACAATGAAGGACATGTAAAAGGAAAATATGTACCAGGATAGAAGAAATGGACAGAAACAGTAGAAAGAAATACCATGCTCATTGAGGTTAAGCCTAGTCTTCTGCCTGCTACCTTGACTGATGAATTAGTGTGTTAAATGCTGACAATTCAAACAAGTGGTCACAATTCATGAATTAGAAGGCAGCATTTTCTACCAAACATTCCTCACCAAAGTAAAAGCACTATAGAATATATATATATATAATGGCATTCTTGCCTCAGGATAAGAACCCACACCTGAGGCTGTTCTTCAAGTGCCTTTCCTTCTTCTCTAGGGTGGAAAAAAATAAGTGTTGTAGAGCCATTGGACCACTCAGTTACCATAACATAGCAAACGGGTGGGATGGGAGAATTCTGACAGTAGATGCTGCAGGATACAAGAATGTCCAAATCCAGGACTTTGGAGAGCATGAGTATTGCAATTAAAATTTTTTTTTAAAGTTTGTGAATTTTTAATACTTGTATAATTATTTTTCTTTTATTCTTCATCCCTTGATTCCCAGACACATGAATCCTAAATAGAGACTAAGCTATGTAATCACTCATCTGCTTCCCCAGACTCATAGATCTTGGCTTCCTAAAGGATGTTTTATTTGAGTGTTTAAGAGCCCACTTCAGTGTTTTATAATGCCATGTACTTCAGACTTACATGATAGTTAGAACATTCATTGTAAATTTTGTTTCAGGGTCATTCCTTGGCTTCCTGGTGTTAATAATAGGAATACTAGGGAAGTTAGTGTTAATGCCAGTCAGAGAGTTCCTGCTACCTCCATCTTCGGAAGGTGCCTCATATAGTCCATCTGCTGTGGAGTGACAGGTTGCTCTTAAGGAATTGTGCTGTGCCCTGGGTTCAAGGATAATCATGTGTGCTGAGGCAATGGACTGCCATAGTGGCAAGATTGGACTTAGTTAATGGTATCCTGTGATCTCTAACCCATAAATGGCCTCTCTTTTTCCTACATGTCTCTGCTCTGTTCACACATCTGTTGTGCATAGGCCAAAGACTCTAAGAAAGTTCCGCAGTAGTATCTAAGTTGTCCATGTTTATTAATTTCATATTCCTCTTAGATGTTAGGGCAGGGGTGGGGGACCTGTATTAATTAGGTTGTTGCTGTTGGGTCTTAATTTGAGGCACATTAATGGTTTAATAGCAGTGCCATTTAGTAAGATACTTCCGAAGAATCCTTTGCCAAATCTCTTCTACTTTTACACATATTATGCTTCAGATTATTTGACTTTGCCATTGGCCATGGCTTCTGAATGGTTGGGTATACATACTGCCTTCCAGGCTCCATCCTTGGTACAGTTTAACAACTGTATGGAGCTAGACCCATTGGTATGATTTAATCTTTCTTCATCTCCTATGTCCAAACCAGACATTGGAAAATTATGGCCACCCATTTTTTTAATGACACTATTATTGTTTACTCTCTCAAGGAGGTCATGTTGCTTTTGGTTTATAATATTAGAGGGAAGCAGAAGATCCTACAGTCTTTCGCTTCACTCAATCAGGTTTGGAGAACCAGTGTTGGTTTTGTGCCAGTTACTTGATGTATCTCTTCTTATATATTCAAGGCATGGATGTGAGCGCTTCTTTCTCCCCCATCCCCTTTCCCCTTCTTTCCCCATACAGTCTGGATCCCACTGGCCCTTTGGTGAAGTCGTCCCTCACCATTCAGGTATGCTGTCCCCAACTCCCAAACTACCCAGGGGACCCTGGTGTCTCTTGGAACCCCCTGAGTCAATGGCATTTCTGAGCCAATGTCTAAGAGCTCCTTTAACTTCTGTCCATTTCCTTTACCCTGTGCATTGCACAGTAATGAATGTAAATGGCTTCAGGTCTCAGTGCGGATAGATGTTAGATATGATGTAATTTAGAGAGATGAGCCATCCTCTTGCTAGGCTCTGGACAGGTTCTTATAGCTCATTTTGGGTATAATCTCTCTCCTGCATTTTTACTGACTGGTCTATTTTCTGATTCTAGTGACACGTAGTTAGCCAATCACTTAGATTGGAGGGCTCCAGAGCTTAAAATGCTCTCAGATTTTTCCCATTCCACAGCTAAAGGACCTTGATCATAGAGTCTGACATGACTACAAGTTACTTTTTCTTTATAGCATAGGTGCTCTTTTAAATAGTTTTAGCCTGTTTTTTCTTGCCTCAGCCTGCTCTCGACACACCTTCACCATTCCCAGCTAGGTTAACTTTTGTGTCTTTACTGTGTTGCTTCTATTTGCTCTGCAGTTTCCTTAAAATTGTATGCATTACCCACTCCATTCAGTAATACCCAGACTTTCTAAATTCTCAAATCATTTCAGTGTCCTGGTTCAATCCTTCCTCAAGAGAAACATCTTGTTCCCATAGGATTATAGAGAAAGGCCACATCATTGGAATCCATGAATTGGTGGCATTCTTCGATTATACTAAGAGGCTAGAAACCTATATTGTAGCGCTACCCAATTTAATGTTACACTACATCCCATATTAGTTTAATTTCAGAAACCGTTACCCCTGGTGCCAGTTTATTGCTTGTCATTGAAAAATCATACAATACAATAAGGATACTGTTCATGTACTGTTGTAAGGTAGGTGCCCTGACATTGAGCCAGTTTTTCTAGGCAGTCTTTAGCAGGGATTCTAGTGTGGTTGCCTTGGACTTCAGTCCAGTCTCTGGAGGCCATAGTCAACTTTGCATTAGTTGGATTTCAAGCTGGGTACCTCATCTGAGTAGGTATAATTTAACTTCCTACTAATTTGTAAGCAAAACCTTTCCTGATCTTAAGTGCTCCTTCTTCCTCCGTATATTGTCTTGAATTTCCTTATTGGTTTACGTATTGTATCCCCCAGCTGAATGCAAGCACTTTGAGGATAGGGACCATTTTTCATTTTTTTGTCTTTGCATTTACAACACTGAGAATAAGTACTTTGCATGTAATAAATGTTTTGATTGAATTGAATTGAACAGGCAGTTATGGAACTAAGTTCTTAGAATTTTCCTTGAAGCTGTGGCCATGCCCATTTGGTTCTTAAAGTCATTGCTCTTTTTCTGCCTGTTGACATAATTCGTGCCATGCTTGTGAACTGTCATTATTAGGAAACCCTGACCAATCAGTTAAGTTCCTAGTCTAGCCTGAATAATAAAGGACAAAGATGCCAAGGGTAGAATTCTCCCATTGGCCAATTTGAATATTTGAGTGTTACAAGCACAGCAACAACAGAATTCATGTGACACAAATTGAATATAGCAAATAAGTTTATCTACTCAATACATTACCTTATTGCACTGAGTTTTCTTTGGTTAAATCAGATAATGCAGTCCAGAGGTGGTATTGGTTTAGAGTACCTTCCTTAATTGTATTTGATTTAGGAGAATCCTAATACATTGAGGTGCAGGATCAGAGATTTAGAGCTGAATGGAATCCTGGAGGTCATCTGGCTCAGCACCCTCATTGGATAGATAAAGAATCGGAAATCTAGGAAGAAGTGACTTGCCCCTTGCTCATTGTCATGCCAGATCTAGAATCTGAATCATGTGCTCCTTTTCTAGACCCATATATTTCCACTCTGCCATACAGCCTCTTTTTGGTCCTTTATTCATTAGAGATAGTGTAGTGTTGTTGATCTCAGTGTCAGAAGACCTGAATGCAAATCCTCAGTAGCCTTGTGAGACTAGACAGGTTGAGCCCTTTCTGGAGGTATTTGTATCACCCCATAGATTTGTGGGGGGAAAGTACTTTGTAAGCCTTAAAGGTCTCTGTCACTTTTAATGATGCTAAAAATCCCCAACTTTATTTAAATTCAAACTTCTGAAGGTTTTTTTTTAAGTATTGATGGATGAGAAAGAGATTTTTTGGTCTCTTCACATTCCCTGTTTGCATCTTTGTCTTACCTACTTTTCCCATCTCAGACTTCATTTTAATTTGATTCTTAATGAAATCCATCTGGCTATAAGCAGAGACTGGCACTCTGTCAAAGTCAATTGACATTTAAATTGACAAAGGAAATGATATTAATATTTTCTCGAATGTCTCGCTAGCCATTTACTATCTGCCATTCTTTCTGCAGGAGGCTTAAGAACCAGGGATAGAATGGCATTGGCAAATAGCTTTTTTAATTCCCATAATCTGACACAAGATGTGTATGCCACCATGGCAAATCTGTGGCATACAAACATCCCCAAAGAGTAGAATGTAAGTTCCTTGAGGTCAAGGATGATAACTTGGACTCCTTTAATAATCAAGCTCTAGGGGTTCTTCATCTTTTTCTGTGTGTGCTGGACAGTGGTGGAACCTGTGAATCCTTTCTGAATAAGGTTTTTAAGTACATAAAATCAGATACATAGGATTACAAAGGAAACTGATGATATTAAAATATACTTATAAAATATTTTTAAAAACATGCATATACCCAAGGTTAAAGAAGTCCTCTGTTTGAAGACCTCCAGTGAGAGGATACCCTAGACCTGCAGAGGTAGCCTATTCTAGAGGGTAACCTTTAATTATTAGAAAGATTCTTTTGTCATCAAAATCCAAGTTTGCCTTCTTGTAATTTCTATTCATTGTTCATACCTCCTGTAGCCAAACAAAATAAATTTCATCTCTCTTCTATCTACCTGATAGCCCTTCAAATACTTGAAAACAGCTATTATGTATGTCCTCCTTGGGGCTTTCTCTTCTCTAGGCTAGTTAAACATTGCCAGTTCCTTCAGCCTGTCCTCTTATGACCTGGACTCAAGAGCCTTCACCATCTGGGCTGCCCTCCTCAGGATGTTCTCCAGCTTGTCTCCATAACTGTCTCTATAACTGCTTTAAGGTTTGCAAATACATGGGTCAGGTATTATTTCTACAGATGAGGAAGCTGAAGGAAATTATTTTATATTTTTATCAGATAAAGAAATAGGCTCAGAGATAAGCGATTTGCTTAAGATGATCACAAGCCCAGTAAGTATCAGACACTGGACTCCAAGTTTGTTAATTGAAAATCTCATGCTCTATCCACCCTGCCATGCTGCCTCATTGCTATATCCCAAAGTGCTTAACAAAAGTGCTTCAATAAATATTCATATATTGGAGTGGGAGGACACATTTTTGAGCTCCATAGTTCCTGCTCCATCTAGACCAGAAGGCGGAGTTCACTTTTTCCTTTAAGAGTTGGATTAGATAACTAAAGTTCTTTCCAATTCTAGGATTTGGATTGTAAAATGAGATTCCTAAAGAAGCTCTCATTCTGCTTGGGGGGGGGGGGGCGGGCAGAAGGTTCTGTATCTTAATTCCACCATAACTATCAGTATTCTTTACTGCTGTGTGTCAGACAGATGAGCATAGTATGTAGTGACTAGAAAGAGCACCAAGTGGAAGTGAGGAGATCTCTATTATAGTGATCTTGGGGAAGTAATTTAGAAGCTTTCCTTCCTCTTCTATACATTGAGGGGGTTGGAATAAATACCTTCTAAGGCCTCCTTTGGTGCTGATATTCAGTCTTAAAGACTGAAAACCTCACTTGGCTTCTGCACAGGTGCCATCACATTGCACCTGCCTGACATGTTCTGTGCTTCACCTGTCCCTACAAGACAAGAAAATAGAAAAGGGGGTCTTTGGAAAGTATCAGAGACTAGAATTTGTTTTTTCTAGAGACTTCCAGGAGGACAGTTTTACCATTTTCAGGGAAGAAGTTAGAGATTTTGCTCAGCTCAGGATTCACTAATGTTTTATAAGAATTAGATAAGCAAAGATTTGGAAAATCTGTATCAGATATTAGTTTTGTGAGAGTATGAGACCAGAGGCAGATTGTCCCATCTCATGACTTTTAAGTTTGCTAGAACACTGATATTCAAAGGAAGTGCTGAAAACCTGTAGCATGTACTTAGTAGATAGTGAACAGCTTTTATGGGCTAAGAGTTTCTGATTTTTGAAGATCATTTAGAATTCCTCTTTGCTGCCTTACAATTTTCCACCCTTCATTCTTTTACTTCTAAATGAAGTTAGCAGATAATGTTGCTTTTTGTATTTGTTTCTATCTGATCACTCCTACAGATCTTGTTTTTCAGGAAGTCTCCATGAGGAAGCTTTTAGTGTCTTATTTAGCCTAAGGAGTGGTGTTGACAGGGAAAGAACACTGACCTGTGACTAATGAGTCATGGGCTTTAGTTTCACAGCTTTGCCACTGTGTGATGACCTTATTAAGCAAATTGCTTCATCTCTATAGGCTCTGTTTCCTCTTTAAACTGAGGTTTTCAAAGAGGTTAGTGACAAAAAAAAAAATCCCCCATACCTACCAAAATATTTATAGCAGTACTTTTTGTAGTAGTGAAGAGCTGAAAACAGTAGATACCAGTCATTGGGGAATGACTAAACAAGTTGTAGTACATGAAATAATGGCATATTACTGGGCTGTAAGAAGCATTGATTATGATGAGTACAGAGAAACATGGGGAAGACTTATATGAACTGATGCAAAATGAAGTCTTCTTAGCATCTAGCACTGTGTCCTTCATTGTAGTTGCTGCTTCATCATTGTTTGTGCCATTGAACTACATTTCTCTCTTACCTGGACTTTTTCTCTGGTTGATTTTTTCTTGGCCTTCAGAGCTGTCACTGCTTCCCCTTTTCTTCAGAATCATCTGTGGAAGGGTAAAGGTGGAGGAGACCTTACAGATTATTGTTCTGCCCATCCCCTTAATTTTGTAGATGGAAAACCCGAATTCTTGATTGGAAAAGAGACTTAGTTGGGATCATATAGCAGGATGGGACAGAGCTGGAACTTATTATTTAGGTCTCCTAACTACCATTTCAGTATTTTTTTCCTGTACCATCTAGACAAGACAGGGACAGGACCAACTCCATTAGCCGTACCTCAGGCCTATCACAGCGCCACTAAGACAAATTTCAGATAGCGCCAGGCTTGCACCAGCAATAATGTCACCAGAGCTGGTTCCCTTCCTGTATAGGGTTTGGGTTTTTTACATCATTCAACACCTTGTATTTTTAGTCACATTTCTCGTGTGTATGACTCACCTCCTTAGCTGGCCTCCTTGCTGGCCTCTACACTGAGACACTTCGTCTCTTGATTGTGTGCAATTTCTCATTTTGTCTGCCATGCCTGGAATTCTCGCACTCTTCATTTCTGCCTCCTGCCTATCCTGAGTTCCTTCTGGTCCCAGCTAAAACCCTGCCTTCTAATAAGGACCTTTTCCTGATCACTCTGAATACTGGTGCTTTCCCTTTATTGATTATCCCCTATTTATCCTGTGTTTTTCTTGTTTGAATGTGGTTGTTTTCATGTCGTCTCCTGTATTAGACTGTGCTCCTTGAGGGCAAAGACTGTCTTTTCCTTTATATGCCCAGTGCTTGGTACATAGTAGACACTTAATAAATGCTTGTTGACTGGTTGACTGTAATGTCAGCACCTAGAAGTTGGGACCTCTGGTCCCTTTTATCTTCTCCTAGAGTCTCTGGCACAGTGTCTTATACATAGTAAGGATTCATTTAGTGGAATTCATTGTATCCATATTGATTAACAGCCAATTTGTGAGAATCTCTTCATGAGGGAGGTTTTTTGGGGAGAAGTGGGTGGTGTTTCAGTACTTCCCAGCATGGTGTTAATGAGTAAAAGAGCATTACTCGTAGCTTGTCAGTCTTAGAGGTAACTTAGAGACCATCTAGTGTAACTTAACCCTCTCATGTGACAGAAGAGGAAACTGAGGCCTGGAAAGAAGAAATGACTTGCTCAAAGTCACAAAGCAAGCAAGTGGCAGGACCCAGGTTTGAAGCTACATCATCTGACTCCATTGTCAGTGTTTGTTCCATATGCTATGGATTCCCTTATCTCTATGTATGTGACTACTTGGCCAGACCTATAGATCTAGCCTTGGTCTCTTCTGAGTACCAGTTCTTCATCACAGACGGGACTTTGTAAATGTCTGCAAGGTGTTTACAAGACCTCTCAAATACAATATGTCCAAAAACAAAAGTCATGATCTTTGCCCCTAAGCTTAGCCCTCTCCCAAATTCCTGTCAGGAGGCACCAGCTCCCTACCCAGTCACCCAGATAGACAACTCCAGTGTCGTCCTCTACTCTTCACTTTCTCACTCCACATACATACCTAATTAATCATTTGCCAAGTCATTTCTATTTCCACAGCATCTCCTGCATAGGTCTCTTTCTCTTTACTGTGTAGGTTGTCATTGAAGCCTCCTCATGGGGCTCCTTGCCTCAAGTCTCTTACCCCAACCCTCCAACCTGTCCTCCATATTTTTGTTAAAGTGGTTTTCTTAAAGTGCAGGCCTGCCAATCAATCAGTAGGTATTTATTAAGCACCTACTGTGTGCTTAATGTTAAGGATACAAAAGAGGCAAAAGATAGTCCCTGCCTCCAAGGAGTGCACAAATAAATAACAAGCAAACAAATAGTCGCAAGGAGGCTATATATAAATATACATAGTAAATAATAGGAGGAGGGCACTCGAATTAAAAAGGGGCTGGGAAAGGCTTCTTGGAGAAGATGGGATTGTAGTTGAGACTTAAAGGAAGCCAGGCAGAAAAAATGCTTGGAGCCAAGAGCCAGAACGTCTTGTTCATGGAACAGTGAGGAGGTCGGTGTCACTGGGTCGAAGAGGACCTGGTGGGAAGTTTGGTGTAAGAAAACTGGCAAGACAGTGAGGGAGGAGCTAGGTTATGAAGGACTTTGAATGTCAAACAGAGGACTTTGTATTGGATTCTGGAGGTGAGAGAGAGCTACTAGTAGAAGGGTGACGTGGTTGGACCTGTGCTTTAGGAAAATCACTTTGGAGGCTGAATGGGGGATTGGAGTGGAGAAAGATTTGTGGCAGGCATACCCACCATTGAGCTGTTAGAATAGTCCTGGCATGAGATGATGAGGGCCTGAACTAGAGTGGTGATAGAATCAGAGGAGAGAAGGGGTCATGTCCGAGAGATGGTGCAGAGGTGGAGAGGTAGGGGACAGATTGGAGTTGAGAGGGGTGACACTTCCATCGGGAGCCTGAGTGACTAGTGGGATGGTGGTGCCCTCAACAATATTAAGGATGTTTGAAAGAGGGGAGGGTTTGGGGGAAAGATGATGAGTTCTGTTTGGGACATGTTGAATGTAAGATGGACTAGACATTGAGTTTGAGATGTCTGAAGAGGTGTCCAGGGGCAGTTGGAGATGGGAGACTGGAGGTCAGCAGGAAGATTAGTGGAGGAGAGGTAGATTTGGTAATCAAACCACAGAAGCTGATGAGGTCACCAAGTGACCAAGTAGTATAGAGGGAGAAGAGAAGATGGCCCAGACCTTCTCCTCTGCCCTGTGTTCCCTTGTTCTGTAAGTTTCAGTAGCTCCCTATCACCTCTTCTGTTGTTCAGTCATTTAGTCATGTCTGACTCGTGACCCCATGGACATAGCATGCCAATACTGTCCGTGGAGTTTTCTTGGCAAGGGTGCTGGAACGCTTTACCATTTATTTCTCCAGAGGCAAACAGATTAAGTGACTTGCCCAGGGTCACACAGCTGGTAACAGTCTGACTCTCATCTTCCTGCCTCCAGGCCTAGTGCTCTATCCACTGCACCACCCAGCTGCCTGTTATTTCTGGAATCAAATATAAACTCCTGATTAGCATTTAAATCTCTTCACATTGTATTCCCTTCCTACCTTTCCAGTCTTCTTACTCATTATTTTCTTCCTTAAACTCTACAATGTAGATAGACTCACCTTCTTACTGTTCCTCACGTGTGATAATCCATCTCTTGTCTCCATGCCTTTGCATTTTCTATTCCTTATGTCAGAAGTGTTATCCCCTCCTCACTTGTGTTATAATCTCTGACTTTTTTTTAAAAAGATTTAGCTCATATATACCACTCTCTTTACAAAAAAGCTTACTTTAACTCTGCTGTCTGCTAGTGCCCTCTTTCCCCAAAGTACCTTGTATTTATTTTGTATATTCGTATGATTGAATGAATGTATGAAAACACATCTATTCAATGCTTTCTAGATGCCAAGAACTAGGGATACAAATAGAAAAATGAAATAATTCCTACTTTCAAGGAGTTTACATTCTAATTGGGGAAGAAAAAATGTATAGGAGAGTTCAGTTTCAAGACTAATAGAATAGCCCAAGGATCCTTTAGCTGCAGTGGCATGGCAGATGGAAAGATTTGGGGGTCCATGGGATGCCGTTATAGTATGTTTGTCGTCTTACTGGAAGGATTGTAGTTGGTGATTCTTTGCTCGTTAAAATGTGAGTGCCATGACTGCTTGCAGGTGTGGGTCTGCAGGGGTTTGGACCCTGCCGTCATTGAAAGTTGGGAATGTACCTGAAAGGAGTGGAGAGGGTACTATGGAATCCTCCATTGGGGTTGGGATGGATGATTGATGGTTCAGGCTAATGGGAGGAGAACTGGGGTAATCTCTTGGTGGAGAAAGGGCTCCCTCTCCGCTCCGTCAGCTAGGTTGGAGGGCACCTGGTGGATTTGGGCTGGGCAGGTAGTCTAGCCCTCTAAAGGATTTATATGTGTATGTATACGTTGTCTCCCTTTCAAACCTTAGAATGTCAGCTCCTTGAGGCCAATACTGTTTTACTTTTATCTTTCTATTCCCAGTGCTTTACACATGGCCTGGATTGTGATAATCACTTAATAAATGCTGGTCGATTGATTGATGCTGTCAAATGATACTTCCCTAGGCAAGCCAGAAGCATTACTTCCTTTGATCTGGCAGTAGACTAAAGGCTCTCCCTCCCTCTTCCCATCACCTCTGTGCCATCTGCTGCCCTCATCTTCAGTTCAGAAATTTGGTCCAGATGTTTGAGCACCCCTCACCATCAATAAGAAACTACCCCAAATGCCAATTTACACACTCCATTTACCTTCCTTATAAACTTGTGCTGCACAGGAATGTCAGGAATATGGGGACTGTACTCAAAAGGGCTGGTCTGGCTGTATCATCCTGTGGTGTTCTGCAGAATCCACTGTCCTGTTGGGGTGCAGTGAATTCAGCTGTTTCCAGCCTGTCAGCACTTTGTTCTTTTTTTAATTAGAGCACTCTTAAGATATTAATGCAGAGGGAGAGCTGCCAAGCCATTATACAAGTGGTCCAGCTGTAAGAGCTACTTGTCTTAATTGCTCTTCTCTGTTGGCTTTGAGATTGATTTATGAAGTTACCTTTTTACTGTAGACTCCAGGAACCAGATACCAAGAGACCATTTTATGCCTTGTAATATTTTTTTTAGTACCTCAGTATTAGCAAGAAGATTTAATATTCAGTTTACCTCTCTTGCAGCTCATTTCAGTATGGCATAATAATGATGATGGCTGGTATCCTAAGGTTGGCAAACAACTTTTAAGTAATTTCATTTGAATAGGTGAAGGAGCACTTAGTTTAGTTGGGTTCCTGGGTTCAAGTTTCAGGTTCTGGGACTTCAAAGCAGTATGACCTAGGCCTGAGTTTGATTCCCTCACTAGCTTTGTGGTTCTGGATAAGTCACTTTAATTCTTTGAGTCCTAGTTTCCTTATGTGTAAAATAGATATAATAATGTTTGTACTGTCTATCTCACAGTGTTGAACAGGCATTTATATAGTACCTTTATGCACCTGGCATTGTCCTGAGTGCTAGGGATACAAAGGAAGACAAAAAACACAATCCCTGCCCTCACAGAACTTTTTTTTCTAACAGGAGAGGCAGCTGTACACAACTACGTAGATGCAAGATACATGGTGGATAGATGAAAGCATGTTAGAAACCTTAAAGTGCTCTAAAAATGTGAGTTATTATGGCCTTGGGCAAATTACAATCTTTTAGGATCATTTTCTCATCTGTAAGATGGGAAAATTACTATTTGTGTAACCTACATCACGAGGCTGTTGTGAAGCAGGCCTTTTTTAAATTGTCAGGCACCATAGGGAATTTGAAATACTATTCATCCAGTTTAGCTTTGAGAAGGGTCCATGTCTTGTGAAGCCAAAAAGGAATTTGGGAGTAAAATGTGAATATTTTGATAATTTACCCTTTCCATAGCATGGCGCCTTTGTAATTTGCCAAAGAGCCATTTATCTTTGTTTTTTTCAGTCACTAAGAGCAGCATTAGAGCTTGTTATCTCAGGTGCTCTGGTTTTGCCAGGTACAGTTTCTGTGGTGCTATGATGCCTGTGTTTGTTTATTTGTTAGTGGTATAATGAAATGGAAAGAACCCAGGCCTAGGAGTCTGGAGTCTAGTCCTAGCTTGGCCACTGGGAAGCCTTGAGAAACTCATTTCCTCTCTGGCCCTCTTTTTTTCTCTGTCAAATGAAATGGAATGGATTAAGTGGGTTTTGAGTTCTTGAGTGTAAATCTGCAGCTGAAAGAGACCTTGAAGACTAGTGAGTCAAAATGAGACAAAGGCCTCATTTTTCAGATGAGGAAGTTTAAGGGACTTGCTTGTGGTCATATAGGTCATAAATGTCAGAAGTGGAATCTGAACCCAGGTCTCCTGACCCTACAGCCGGCGCTGTTTCTATGTTCTATTTTTTCACTATGTTCTGCTCTAGAGGAGGAAACTATGTCCCAAAGAGAGAGATGAAGTGAGTTGTGCAAAGTGAGTGACAAGAGCTGGTGGTTGACTCCACGTCTTACAGCTTAGAAGCCAGTGGTCTCTCTGTTATGCCTTGTTGACTTTCATTAAATTAGAAGATCATTTGAAGGGTCATAGATTTTCAACTAGAAGAGAATTTGATGATCATCTGGTTCAATTCCCTCTTTTTATAGACAAGGAAACGGAGGCCTAGAGTGGTTAAGAGACTTGTAGTAAGTAGCAGAGCCAAAATTTGAACTTAGGTCCTCCTAATCCAAATCCAGGGCATTTTCTTCTTATCTAGGATGTTCCTCAAGGACCTGAGGATGTTTAGGTTGAAGAAGAGAAGATCTAGGGACGGCATGATATCTGTTCACCACATATTTGAAGGACTGTCATGTAATAGAGGGATTCAGGCAGAAGCACTGGGTAGAAGCTACAAACTGGATTATAGCTCAGTATAAGGAAAAACTTTCCATCCAAAAGTGGAAGCAGCTGCCTCAGAATATAGTTGGGTTTCCCCTTTGCTAGTTTTTAGGTGGAGGCTAATTCACTTCTTCACAATTACCTTTCCCTTTTCCCCTGAGATAGGTCATGTAGTGGTTAGAGTGCTGGGCCTAGAGTTCAGACACCTGAGTTTACATTTACAAATTGTGTGATCCTGGGCAATTCACTTAACCTCTGTTTGCCTCAGTTTCCTCAACTGTAAAATGAAATAATAACAGCATCTACCTCCCCAAGTTGTTGGGAGGAATCGGCCCAGGAGTCAGGAAGACCTGAATTCAAATCTGTCCTCAGACACTTGACATTTACTAGCTGTGTGACCCTGGTCTTGCCAAAAAAGAAAAAAAAAGGAAACCCATATAGTTCAACAAAATCAACCAAGATATCAGTGAGCTTTATTTTAAGTGTCTAATGTGTGCCATGCACAGTTCTAAGTGCTGGATATACAATCCCGCTACCCAGTGCATATTCAACACTTAATAAAAATGCTTATTAATTCTTTGATGGATTGAAGTCTTTCCAAGTTTCTCTAAATTTTATGTCTCTAATGTCTTACAATGATTACATTAATGTATTACACTTTAGCTATTCCTCAATTGAAGAATCCTTTGTTTCTTGCTTCCATAAAAAACTTTTAAATATTTGGTATATATGAAACCTTTCTGTCTGTGGGCATTTTAGCCATTTTCTCCATGTAATTCCAAATTGTTTTCCAGAATAGTTGGACTGTTTACAAGTCCATCAAAGTACATCATTATGCCTGTCTTCTTGCAGTTTCAACATTGAGTATTTCTTTGTTTTGTCACCTTTGCCAATTTGCTGGGTGTCAGGTTGAAATTTCAAATTGTTTAATGTTCGTTTCCTGTATTATTAGTGATTTGGAATAATAGTCTTATGGTTTTTAAGAGTTTGCAGTTCTTTTTAATAATTTTTTCATAACCTTTGACATCTTTTCTATTGGAGAATAGCTCTTGGTCTTTTATATTTGTGTTGATTATCACTATATTTCTGGGATATCAGACCTTTGTTGCAGACACTTGATTGAAAGATATTTTCTCTAACAATTAACCTTTTTAACGTGGCTGCATTGATTTTGCTTGATTGGATTTACGTGGCCTTTCTTTAGCCTATGTGTTTCTTTTCAATAAAGCAAACCCATCTAGAGCTATGGTCTAGTCATAGGTCTCTAGGAGTTAGGTGACACGATATATTGGACTTGAAGGCAGGAAAAGCTGAGTTCAAATCTAGCTTCAGACACTTACTAGCTGTGTGACCCTGGGCAAGTCACTTCACCTGTCTGTTTGCTCATCTATATAATGTGGATAAAAGAAACTACCTCTTAGAGCTGTTATGAGAATAAAACGAGATGATATTTGTAAAACACTTTGAAAACCTTTAAAGCACTATATAAATGCTATCATCATCATCATCATCATCATCATCATCACACCTGATGAAGATTGAAATAAGTAGAGCCAAGAAAACAATATGCAGGATGACAACATAAATGGAGAAGACTACAAAAATTTAAAAGGAAAGAACCACAAAAGAAAAAAGTTTCAACACTATAAAGAACAACTATGTCTCCAAAGAAATGATATGAAAAGAAACCTCTACTCCCTTCCTGAGATGGGAGGTCCACTAGTGTGGTATGCTGTATATATTTTCAGAACTTTTCAATGTATTAGTCAGTTTTGCAGATTTTTTTTTCTTTTGTTTTTAAAAATATTGTTTGTTATATGGGAGGCAGACGTAAAGGAGGAGGGATGCTGGGGAAATCTCAATGTAAAAAAAAAAGACAGCAATAAAATCTTACTTAAAAAAAAAAAAAACTATATGTGTCACAAACTCCTAAGAATTTATCACCAGAAAGTTTGCCTCTATGTTTGTTGGTCACAAGACTTCATGTAGCCTGTTGGTTAAGGCATAGAAGGGAATACTCACAGGGAATTCACATAATCTTTCAGAGTAACAGAGTTATGTACAGTGGCTAAAATTTGTTATATATTTTAAATGTTCATTCTAGTGAATTCATTGTCAAACTTAATGTTCTAATTCCTAACCAGACTTCCTGCTTCCATTCTGTTCCCTTTCCAACCCACCCTCCATCTCACTGCCTAAGTAATACTCCTAATTTATGACTGTGACTCTTACACAAAAATGTTATTGCTGGAACTTGCTCGAATTCAAGGCCCTAGTTTTGGTATTCAGGGACCCCTACAGTCCATCTATGTCTCCTTTATAAGTGCCCAGCCTTGCCTTATGTTCTTCTGCTCATCCCTAGGGCAGTGTGATTTAATAGAAAGAGCAGAGATTCCATTTCTGCTACTTACTACTTACCTCTGTGAGCTTGGTCAGGTAGTTTAGTTCTTTGGGCTTCTCTCTTCATCTCTAAAATCAAGGGTTAGGACTAGAATTCAGAGATTCCCAAAGTGGGCAATACTGCACCTGGGGTTAGTGCTAGAATGATCCAGGGAGGTGGTAGTAGCCTCAGGTGCAATTGTACACTTAATCTGAGACTTCTTTCCTACTTTGTAAGATTTCCAGAGGGGCACAGAGTAATTTTTTTTAAGGAGAGCACTAGGCCAAATATGTTTGGGAACCTATGGATTAGATGAATACTAAAGTCCTTTCCAATTCTCACTTATACTTTTGGTCCTGACTTATAGATTCATTGGTGTAGGGAGTTCCTGAAAGGAAACTACCTCCACTGATGAAGATCAGCAACTTCTCTGTCAGAGTCTTAGAGGGTTGCTTGGCACACTGAAAGGTTAAGCAGCAAATTGTCTATATTCACCCAACTGATACTGTCAGAGGAAGGATTTGAACCTAAGTCTTTCTGAGTACATAGTCTCTGTGCCATGCCACCTGTCTAACACTGGAGATCATTGCAGAGTGGATCCAAAAAAGCAACTACACAATACAAGGTGGGAAAGACATGGCTAACAAGTTTGTATGGAGGAGTTCTGGGGGTGTTTCTAAGTTCATTTTCAGTCAGCAGTGTTCAAAGCAGTAGCAGAGCTAATGGGATCAAAGGCTACATTAAAAGAAATCAGAGTATCTAGAATAAGGAAGGCTGTGGTCTTGTACTCTTGCCTGGTCAGACCACATCTCTAGATTTGTGTTTTGTTCCAGGGGCCACATCCTAGGAATGATACTCATCAGGTGCTTAGCACCTAAGAGGGGCCATGACACTGTGCTGTTTGAAGGTCTGAGACTTTAACAGGAAGAAAAAACCGCTTAGGGGAAGGCAGGTTCAGGTATTTTTAGTGTTGTTTTGTAGATGAGGATTCAGTTTGTTCAGCTTTGCCCCAAAGGGCTGAGGTAGCCACAGTGGGTTGAAGTTTGGGGGAGGAAAATTTAGTCTCAAAGACAGGAAATCTTTATAACAATTAATTGGCACTATCTAAAGTGAAATGGGCTGCCTCAGGATAAATAGTGAGCTCCTCCTCATTGGAATAGTTCAACTTCACTCAGAAGAGTGAATTTCGCTAAGGAATGGGAAGGCCTAGATAATAGGTAACTTGAGGTTCCCTCCAGCTTTATGATTTTGTGAACATGGACACATTCAGGCCACTTTGGTTGTACCTTTTACTTAGCTTACTGTTATGCTTATTGAATTGATTGGAATTTATTTCACCAATGTTTTGTTTATTGTAGGATGAAACAGGTGCCTATTTAATAGACAGAGATCCCACCTATTTTGGGCCAGTCCTGAACTATTTGAGACATGGGAAACTGGTCATTAACAAGGACCTTGCAGAGGAGGGTAAGTTCAACACTTTCTGCTTTGTATTTCTCTTAATGAAATAAGGTCAGAGTGACTGGGGTCCTCATGGTGTTTTTAAGACAAAAATGCTAATTAATACCCTGCTTTCTGAAAGGGAAGGGTCATTCAGACGAAGCCAGGCACCCACATCTCAGACTTTGCATCCTACTCTGACTCCCAGAATGATTTGGTGACGTCAGATTGAGCTTCTTGCAGGGGTTTAAAATGTGGTAGTGGTAGTTTCTTAACGTGAATGGATAGTGAGTGGGCTGTTTCAGTTTACTTTTTGATTTGAAATTCATAACCATGGTGGTAGACATACTCATGTTCTTAAATATAAATAACAGTTAATTTGGAATCTGGAATCTTAGTTCTTTGAATAAGTGAATGACTTCAGATAACCACAGCTCATATCCATGTAGGTTTCCAAAGTACCTTTCTAAGTTAAACGTTCAGGATCATTTGAAATAGGAGTATACTTTTATATTCTGCTCAGATTTCTTCAACCAGGAATCCTTATGATCCTGGTTTAACCTCAGTTAATTTCAGATTCCATATTAAAAAGTTGAGGTTCTAGAAGTTTGTTTGAAAAGGGGTAGTTCCTATGCCATTTCATAGATTCTTTGGATGAAAATAGATAACAAAGACATCATACTTAGATACTGTATTTGACCCTCATTTCCTGACTGGTTTGAAAAAAATCCTCACAAGTAGCAAAAGACACTTCTCATGTTTGTGATAGCACAAATATTTGATACCACCAAGAAGAAACTATTAATCAAACTCTGTGTTTGCAAGTCTGGAGTGTTTAAACAGACAAATATTTAACTTGGGGAAATAGTGCCAGGTACATCTCAGGATGGTTCAGGTTTTCAAGTTCTATCTCTTTGAACATTTCTTTGCTTCACATAGTGCTTTCCATGTATTAGGCAATTTTTTTTGCATTGTTACTTAAATTTTTTTTATTTCTATTGTTGCTTTTTTTGGTTATTTATTTTTAGTTTTCAACATTCATTTCCACAAGATTTTGAGTTCCAAACTTCCTCCCCTCCCCCTACCCCAAGATGGCATGCATCATTTTACTGTAGGGCAAGATAGATTTCTATACTGCATTGCCTGCATATCTTATTTCCCAGTTGCATGTAAAAACAACCCTTATCATTTGCTTCTAAAACCTTGAATTCCGAATTCTCTCTCCCTTCTTCTCCCCACCCACCCCCATCTTGAAGGCAGCAATTTGATATAGGCTACACATGTGAAACCATGCAAAACACCACCACAACAGTCATGCTGTGAAAGACTAACTGTATTTCTCCTCTTCTTATCCTGTTCCCCTTTTATTCTATTCTCTCCTTTGACCTAGTGCCTCCTCAAAAGTGTTTGCTTATGACTACCCCCTTCCCCAGTCTTCCCTCCTTTCTATAATTTCCCCCCCTCTCCTATTTCCTTCATCTCCACTTTCCTGTAGGACAAAATAAATTTCCATACCCAATTGGGTGTGTATATTATTCCCTCCTTAAGCCAAATCTTACGAGAATAAGGTTCTCTCACTCCCTCTCACCTCCCTCCTCTTCCCATCCAATACAAAAGCTTTTTCTTGCCTCTTTTATGTGAGATAATTTATTTCATTCTACCTCTCCCTTTCTACTTCTCCCAGCATATTACTCTCTCATCCCTTAATTTTATTTTTTAGATATCATCCCTTCATATTCAACTCACCCTGTGCCCTCTGTCTGTACATATATATTCCCTCCAACCACCCTAATACTGACAAAGGTCTCATGAGTTACAAATGTTATCTTTCCATGTGGGAATATAAACAGTTCAACTTTAATAAATCCCTTGTGATTTCTCTTTCTTGTTTACCTTTTCATGCTTCTCTTGAGTCTTGTATTTAAAATCAGATTTTCTATTCAGCACTGATCTTTTCATTAAGAATTCTTGAAAGTCCTCTATTTCATTTAATCCTAGCTCCTTTGACCTCCGGAATATTATATTCCAAGCCCTTTGATCCCTTATGTAGAGGCTGCTAAATCTTGTGTTATCCTGATTGTGTTTTGAACTGTTTCTTTCCGGCTGCTTGCAGTATTTTCTCCTTCACCTGGGAATTCTGGAATTTGGCTATAATATTCCTAGCAGTTTTCCTTTTGGGATTTCTTTCAGGAAGTGATCAGTGGATTCTTTCCATTTCTATTTTCCTCTCTAGTTCTAGAATATCAGAGAAGTTTTCCTTGATAATTTCTTGAAAGATGATGTCTAGGCTCTTTTTTTGATCATGGCTTTCAGGTAGTCCAGTAATTTTTAAATTATCTCTCCTGGATCTGTTTTCCAGGTTGGTTGTTTTTCCAGTGAGATATTTCACATTGTCTTCTATTTTTTCATTCTTTTAGTTCAGTTTTATAATTCCTTGATTTCTCATGCAGTCATTAGCTTTTGTTTGCTCCATTCTAATTCTTAAGGAATTATTTTCTTCAGTGAGCTTTTGGACCTCCTTTTCCATTTGGCTAATTCTGCCTTTCAAGGCATTCTTTTCCTCATTGGCTTTTTGGAGCTCTTTTGCCATTTGGGTTAGTCTATTTTTTAAGGTGCTATTTTCTTCGGTGGTTTTTGGGTCTCCTTTAGCAACCCATTGACATGTTTTTCATGATTTTGATGTGTTGCTCTCATTTCTCTTCCAGATTTTTCATCTACTTTTCTTACTTGATTTTCAGAATCCTTTTTGAGCTCTTCCGTGTCCTGAGACCAATTAATATTTTTCTTGGAGGCTTTTGATGTAGGAGCTTTGACTTTGTTGCCTTCTTCTGGTTCTACATTTTGATCTTCTTTGTAACCAAAGATTCTATAGTCTGAGCTTTTTTACCCTGTTTGCTCATTTTCCCAGCCAATTGCTTGACTTTTAGAATCTTTGTTAAGGTAGGGATCTGCTTCCAGGGTGGAGGGTGTACTGTCCCAAGCTTCAGGGGTTTTGTGCAGCTGTTTTCAGAGATACTTCTAGGCACCTGTAAATTTTCAGTTCTTCCAAGGTGTTATGATCAAAGGAGAGGTGTTTACTCCCTTCCTGGCCTGTGCTCTGGTCCGTGAGTGACCACAAGCACTCTTTTCTGCCTTGAAACTGAGGAGGATTCCTTCTCCACCACCACCACAAGCTCTGCCACACCAGCACTCCTCATCCTAGGACTGTGACCCAGATCCAAGTAGGGCAAAGCAAGAGAATCCTGCCTCAGTCCCAGGAAAGAAATCACTGAAATCCCCACTCAATATCCCCCCCAGCCCTCCACCGTCTAGGGCTGAGAGCTCTGGAAACAACTGCTTCTGTCTCTGCCTCTCCATATGTAAGGCAAGTAATGGTTGAAGATGAACCCCTAGCTTTGCCAGTTTCTTCACTTCATGTTTCTTTATCATACAGTTAAAATATCTACTAATCTACTTAAATTTTAGATTTCATCTTATCCTCTTCCCTTGTTTCTAAGCCTACTAGCCTTGTTTTTTTATTTTTACCATATGACGTATACTTAGAACTGCTTCCTAGTAGTTAATATTTATCAAGTGCTGTACTTCAAGTTTTGCCTCTCAGAAGCTGTTGTGCACAGCAAATCTATAATGTTTCCTTGTCCATGTATACATTGTATATGTTTCTCTCTTTGAGTGATTATCTCTTTAGGAACAAATTCTAGTTTTGTATAGACTACAAATTTATGGGGTCTTCATATCCTATCTGTGGGTCTCTATACTTTCAGACTTGAATTGACTAATAAAGGATGGTCAACATCATTACTATTATTATGAATGCTTTATTACTTTGGTTCTGTGATTTTCTTATTGTATTTCCTCTACTAATGAAGATCACAGCCACTATACCTATTTACTCTGTCATTCTTGTTAGTGTTTTCCCATAATCCGTCCACAGGGGAACTTCGCAGTGCAATGCCTTATAATTACAAAGCAAGTATGGTCTAGTACAGGGGTGAGGACCCTGTGGCCTTGAGGCCTTTTTTTATTAAGGGAATTTGTTTTGTGGAGTTTGGATTCAGTCAAAGGGCGGTGCTTGAATATCTAGAGGGCTGCATGCAGCTTAAAAGCCATAGGTTCCCCATCCCTGGTTTAGTAGAAGTAGTAGTGCTCTTGGTGGCAGAAGACCTGAGCCCCAGTATGAGCTTTGTCAATAGGTATGTGACCCGGAACAAGTCAATTCATCTATGTTCCTCAGTTTCTTCATCTGTAAGATGGAGAAAATACTTGCATGTTGTCAGGACATCACCTTGGAAAATGTAAAGTGTTATATAAATATCAGTTACTTTGTACACCTGAGTGGTCTCATTGATCCTCACAACAACCCTGTGCAATAGGAAGTACAGACATTTACAGATGTGGAAACTGAGGCCAAGAGGCACAAAGCCAGTAAGTGGTAGCATCAGGAGTGGCAGGTCTTTTGGTCTTAATTCCAAGGGCCTTTCCTGTGTGATGTGTTATCTTACACTAGTTAATGGCAGCTATAGTTGCCTTGGAAACCAGATCCTCTATACTTAGCCCTCTCTGACCAGCTTTGTAACTCAGCCTTAGGTGTGATCACCTCAGATTTTAAGGCCTTTCCTATTGAGATGGCCTAAAAGGACAACATGTAATAATCCTCTTTTATTCCAACTTCATTCAGCAGTGATACTTAGATCTCTTTGGGAAGATGAACCTTTTCAGTTCTGAAGCTTTTGTGATATTTCTAGTAATATTTCTTCAATTTGGAAAACTTGATATTATAGCATCTCTTCTAAAGACATCAAAATGGATGTTTCTGAGCAAATGACTCCCTTTAGTTTATAGTGTTCATTTGAAAATTACAGTGGCTCTTTCTGAGTGTCTTATGTGAACCAGTTGGGAGTGTATTATTATTTAAATTCAACATAGCTTGCCCTTTTTGAACAGAAGGATGAAGGGGCATTGTCAGTCAACAGGAAAATACCAGTTCATCCATAGCCATGTGAAAAAAGGTATAATGAAAAACATTTGAAAACTGTAAAGTGACATACAAAGCAGATCACCAACGATGGGGTGGGCCCAAATCTGAAATGTAGTGACTGTGTGACGCTGGGCTACTTATTTAACCTTCTAGATTTGCAAACAGCTGCTGTTGGTTGAGGGAGCTCCCTCTAATACCAGTATCATGGGTTAGGGCACAAACTCAAGACTGTGCTTCAGTACTGATTACCTGGTAAATGATCTGAGTCTCATTATGGAGGCAGACAAAAGTTACAGATTTGTGTTATCTGTTGTTTGCCTGCCCCAGTGTTGGAAGAGTTCATTTTTGTCTCTGTGTAGTAAGTGCTTAACAAATCTTTTAACTGTTGTTGAATTGAGGATTGTTCCTTTCTGTATTGTTTATGTTAACAATGATAAGTACTCTAAGAGTGGAATGACAGGAGTTCAAATTTCTTTAGTGCTTTGCAATTTAAAAATCACTTGTGTACATGGAAAATAGGAAGTACAGGCTATATTATTCTTATATTCATGAAGAAACTAGGAAAATCATTTAACAACTGAGCATCAATCACACAGCGTTTTCTCCACCTGGCCTCGAATCAGGTGTTCAGATTGCCTCTCTGGGGGGCAGTGAGTAGAGCACTGGCCCTGGAGTCAGGAGGACCTGAGTTCAAATCCAGCCTCAGACGCTTGACACACTTACTAGCTGTGTGACCTTGGGCAAGTCTCTTGACCCCAATTGCCCTGCCTTCCCTCCTCAAAATAAAAAAAAAAAAACAACAACAGGTTGCCTGTCTGCGTTCTAAAGAATGTGTATTCGTTGTTTTGCTATTCTTTGATGATCTATAAGAAACTCCTTGATCTATATTGTACAGTCCTTCCAGACTTGGTTGCAAGATTCCTTTAAGGTAGAGAGACTCCAAATGGAGGAAAATTCAAGGGATGGGAAGATGTTTCCTCAAAGGAAAATTGATTCTTATTAAAAGAAACATCAACTGAGAATGTCCTCCAAGGAGTGATTTCATTTTCTTTTCTAGAAGCAATTTATAAACTTTATGCATAGTGCCTAAAAAGTGACTTTTTTTTTAATCTCACACCAGGGGTGCTGGAGGAAGCTGAATTTTATAACATCACTTCACTAATAAAACTTGTAAAGGACAAAATTAGAGAACGAGACAGCAAAACATCACAGGTGAGACTGCTGACTAATCTAATCTGTCTTTGTACTCCTAAGGTAAGAAGTCAATATGATTCACTCTTTTCCTGGTCTCCAGTGCTTTTGGTCCTGCCCTCTACAGTGTGAGGCCTGTGGATTGTGGCTGGACGAGTTTGAAAATGTTTCTTTTCCCTCTTCAGTCATTCCAGTCCCTGATGGACCAGTCCACCAGGCTTTTTGTGACATCATCATCATCATCATCATCATCACCACCACTCTTTTTCATTGGGGAGAGCCTTCAGGCTCACATGTGGACATGTCACATGTTGGGTATTTGGCAGGGAAATCTTTACTTTGCTATTGTTCTTCATAGAACTCTTCCAAAGATCAGAAGAAGTGGCAAAACCGATGGAAAAAATGCTCTCCAGGTTTAGATGGCCGAAAAATGCCACGTGCTACAGCTCTTTTCCTTGTGCTTTGGGATTTATTTAGTGTCTGTATGTGTGCTGGGCACGGGAAGGAGGGGAGGGGAAGGGAACAGTCATTTAGTAAGTGCTTTTTGTGTGCTCAAGGTTTTACGAATATCCCGTTTGATCCTCATGACAATGCTGAAAGGTGGGTGCTATGATAGTCTCTGTTTTAGAGTTGAGGCAAACAGAAGTTCAGTGACTTACCCATGGTCACACAGCTATTAAGAGTGTGAGGTTGAATGTGAGCTCATTTGACTTCCTGAGTCCAGGCCTTTAACCATCACATCTCTCAGCTGCCTCTAGTTTCTTCTTGTAGCCCCTCTATACTGGGGATACAGAGACAAATATGAAACAGTCTCAGCTTTCAAGAAGTTACACTCTATTAGGGAAGACTGTATACTCATAAATAAATACATGTGTAATACAAAATAAAGACAAGGTCATTTAGGAGGGACGGTACTTAGTAGTTGATCAGGAAAGGCTTTGTGTAGAAGGAAGTACTAGACTAGGGCTGAGCCTTGAAGGAAGTTAGAGATTCTGTGAGACAGATGAGGACAAAGCCTTTCTGGCATCAGGACAGGCAGTGCAGAGGCCCAGGGAAGGCACGGACTAGCCTGAAAAAGGAAAGGGGAGTCATGTAATGAGGATAGAAAGGAAGGTTGGGCCAGGATGTCAAACTGAGGAGTTTCTAGCTAATCCTAGAGGCAGAAGGTTGTCATTGGAGTGTGAGTAAAGAAGTCAGACCTGTGCTTAAGGAAAATCACTTTTGCAGCTGTGTGGGGGATGGAGTGAAGTGAGGAGATACTTGAGGCAAAGAAACCAATTAGGGGTCTATTTTAACAGTCCAGGTGAGAGCTGAGGATGGCGTATAGATGGATACAAGAAATTGTGTTGGGACGGGAATGGAAAGATTTGCCAGACAACCCTGAGCTCTCCCCTTGTACTCTGCAAACTGGCAAAGGTAACAAAAGATGGAAGTGGTTGTGGAAAGATAGCGATATTTAATGCTTTTTTGTTGGAGTTGTGAATTGGTCCAAACATTCTGGAAAGCAGTTAGGAATTAGCAGAGAAATGACTAAAGTGTCTATGGTTTTTGAGTCTGAGATACAGGCGTGTATCCAAAGGAGGCCAGTGACAAAATGGAAGGCCCCCACGTACACCAAATTATTTACAATAGGACTTTTGATAGCAAAGAACTAGAAACAAAATGGAACCCCATTGATTGGGGAAGGACTAAAGAAGTTGTGGTACATGAACGTAACGGAATATTATTGTCATGTAAGAAATGGCAAACGTGAATACAAAGAACCGTGGAAAGACTTTGATAAACTAAATTAAAATATAGTAAGTGAAACCAAGAAATCATGCACACAATCACTACAGTAGTGTAGATGGAAAGAACAACCAAAAACCAATCAAAATTGAATGGTGTAAAATGATAATATCCAAGTTTGGTATCAAAGGAGAGCTATGAGAAGTCATCTTTTTGGTGCTTCCCCTCCCCCAGGCCAAAATTGGTCAGTTTTGCTCAACTTTTTTTCCTTTCTCTTATTCTTTATTATAAGAGATGACTCTCTGGGAGGGGGTAGAGGCAGGGATACAGTGGGAAATGTAAGTGACACAAAAATGAAAAATAGCCCTTAAGACATGTTTTGCAAAAGAAGTAGCAGGATTTGGTAACTAGTTCATTGGGTTTATGGAGTGAGGGAAAATGAGGAATTGAGAATCATGTCAAGATTGTTAACGTGGGAGACTGCAAGCATGGTGATACCTTCAACACAAATACAGAATTTTGGACCAGCAGTGGGTTGGGTGCATACATTTATAGTAGACCCAAGTAGCTCAATGACTTTTTCAAGGTACTGCTGCTTTTTAAAAAAATTTTTGAGTTCCAAATTCGCTTCTTCCTTCTATACCCTCTCCCACCCATTGAGAAGGCAAGAAATATGGTACGCATTATACGTATGAAAGTTATGCAAAACATTTCCACATTAGCCATGTTGCCCAAAAAAAAAAAGTATGCTTCAGTCTGCATTCAGACTCCATCAGTTCTTTCTCTGGAGGTGGATAGCATTCTTCATCATGAGTCCTTGAATTGTCATGGATCATTGTATTGATCAGGGTTGCTAAGTTGTCAATAGGAGAGGGGTAAAGTGTGAATGGCAGTAGGCCAAGGATAAGGCATTCAGAATTTGAGGAGCACAATGTATAGTCAGACTGAGTAAACTATAGGATTGAGATTAGGGAAGGAGAATAGTGAAGTCAGAGCAGGGATAATTCCTGAGGAGGTACTGGGGAGTTGGGACGGTTTGGAGGTCACAGTAGGAGTGTTTGGAGAAAGATTGATAGGTTAGGGTCAGGTAGAGGAATAACAGCATTGTTGGTCATGGAAGTGGAACTCTTGTGGTTGATGGTGAACTGTAGGGTATGACCATTCCTCTGTATGACTAAGGTTGAATGGAAGAAATAGGTCCTAGGATTTGAAGAAAGTGCAAAACTGGGGCCTTTGAGGGAGCATGAGCGTAAATATTGAGGTGCCCTATTACAAGGGTAGGATTTGGGGAGGAGAGGAAGACAGTGAGACATTTCCATCTAGAATGACCCAGTGGCTGCTAGAAGATAGCTACCATGGTTTGTGTACCAATACATTTTGTTAGAGCGCTCTTAAAGGAGGAGAGGTTTCTGATCGACCATAGTAGACACATGATGTGAACATTGACCCAAACTAATAGAGACTCCCTGGCTGTCCATTAAGTATGTATCTTTGTGGTAAGCGCTATCCCTGCATCTTCTAATGCACCGAAACCATTAGACTTTGTTCCTGAGCCAGATGGTTTTACAGTTGAAAGCACAACTGATCCCTTCCCATCTAGCCAATTCAAGCTCTGCTATTAGCAAGGGCCTTCACAGTGCAGTGGCTGCCAGCTCGTTTCTTTAAAGTCAACACTGTTATAGTAGAGTCGGAATCATCTTTTTAAAAAAAAAAAAACCACAAAAAAACTACCAAAAACTCTTTCATTGCTTCCCAGCTATACTCTGATTTTCCATTCATAATGCTGCAGGTATATCCATATATAATTATCAAATCACTCACTTGGTTGAAAGTTTTTTTAGCCTTTCTTGAGACTGTCACATCCCATGAATTGTGTTTCTCAGGAAAAATACATTGTTGTGATTCTGAAGGAACAAGAATGAGATATCATTAGAAGTGTTTCCCTGTAATTCCCAAGTCAGACCCTCCCACTTCTCCCCATGTCCCCTAAAAGAAAGACAGTTTTTCGCTTACAGCTCCTGGAGTTACCTTTCATTTTACCTGGTGCTTTGTGGTATTTCTGTGGATATGGACTGATTTCTGTCTCCCTGGCCTCCAAATGTGTCCATTTTCTTTATCTCATATCCAACCTTTAGTTTACTTCCCACTCTGTATACTGCTACCTTTCACTTTCATAATATTTAAATATTAGTGGAAAGATCCATTAGTGAGGGCTGGACAGAACCTTTTGGGTCATTCAACTTCTTCATTTGACAGATGAGGAAACTGAAGTCTCCAGCAGGAGAAACAACTTGCCCAAGGTATACAATGAGTCTGCAGTAAAGTCAGAACTAGAACCCAGATCTTTGGAATCCCAGTACAGTAATTTTTCCACCAAGTCTAAAGTTTTACTCTACCTGAGAAAACTCAATATATAACAACATCCCTGTTCATGAATGGCTGCTGCCACCTTAACCCTAATCTCTTTTCTCTGTTGTAGCAGCATTGTTACCTTGCTTGTCTTGAAAGCCCCCATCATTTCTCCTTTGAGAGCCCTTACCTGTCAGTAAGCTTAGCTTTTGGAAAACTTTATCCACCTGCCTCATGGGTACCTCAGCCACCTCTGGCTTCTGTCCTTATTCTGCCCCTATCATACCCAGTGGTATCAGGAACCCTTTCCCCCATTGTCCTTCCTTATGCTGTTCTTTTTATTTTCCTTTCTCCATCCTAGAAGCCATTGGATCTTCCATCCTGACCACTAGAATCCTCTCCTTTCTTTCACAGGACTCTGGAGAGCACCATGGTTGGTATAGAGGAAGAATCCTTATTGCTGGTTTGGAAGGGGCTTTTGTGGGGTATAGAGATAGGGTTGCTGGATGGTCGGCATTGCCAGTTTAAAAAAAATTTATTTCCCCAGGATATTCTGTTCATCCTATGGCTCAGTTGCATTGTGGGTGAGATAAGACTTTTGTGAACTGATCTGGGAAACTGCTCTTCATGGCATTGTTTCTGTGAGAAAATGTTCCCTGAGTCAGATAATCCATTGGTAAGTTGGGGACTACCTCAGAGTACCATGAACTGTTTGGAAAAAAGATGCTCTCGAAATCTAACTCACTGATACCATTATAAAAGCAATACCATAGTTACTTTTCAGTCACAGGATCTTTTTCACTTTTTGTTTCCTTCAGAATGCTGTTATGGTAAATGTATGTTTCTTATTTTTTAAAATGCATATTCACATGAATGTATATGAGATAACAAGTAAGTAGTTTTGTATATATTCTGCTTTCACAAGTTTTTGTTTCTTTTTCCTATCCCACCATTCTTTAGGAGATAGATTTATTTTCAAAACAGGGCCATCTTCTTTATTTCTGGTTAATTGGGCTAAGCTTATCTAAATTTTCCCCCCTTTTTTTCCCCCATTCATTTCCTTAGACATTGAAAGAACGCATTTGTATTATAATTAAACAGAACCTCAATATAAGAATCAACAAAAATGAAAAGACAGAGTGCAGGTACTATATATAGCAACAAAGAACTTAACCATCGTGAGGCCTTTTCTGTTAGGCAACTCTCAGGTTGAGCTCCTTATTTAAGAAGTTGGGGTACCTTGAAGCAGGTGATTCCAGTGACCCTTAGGAGTCCTTAATGTAACAACCAGAACCTCAGTGAGCCCTTCTCATGGAACATCCAGGCTGGGCTAGTTTTACTCCCCCACTGGTCATTCCGTTCTTCTGCTCTGATTTTCAGTAGGAATCCTTACAGCATGAGGACAGATAGGATTTCCTGGTTATGGCATTTCCCACTAGTAAGAGCCAAATACTCCTGGCCTGACCTGGTCACACACAGAGGAATGCATTTCTATAGTAACTAATAGTCATTATACTTTGAATTATGCTTATATCTGGAGTTCATAGGTTCACTAGAGAACTAATTCACAAAAAAAGATTTTTCCATACTAAGTTTTTGTGTCTTCAAAAAATAAAAAGCTATGTTAGAACATAGGAAAAGATCAGAGTATCCATAATTCCCTGAGACTTGATATTTTTTAAATGGTAGCAATAAAGTATATTGATTGCTAACATTACATGAATGAATGAAGCATTTATTAAGCACCTGCTATATGCAAATTAGTTTGCCAATCATTGGGGATGCAAATCAAAAAGCAAGACATTTGCTGTTCTCAAGAAACTCACATTCTAACAGAGGAGACAGTGTGTTCGGAAGATCCCTAGGGTCTTAATAACTGAATTCTTTACTGGCCATTCAAAGGATTCTTTACCTGATAATTTTCTCTCTGGAACTGAAATAAACTTAAGTGCATATATGATCATTTCTAGCTGCAGGAGCCCTATGAATTTTGAGAACATTGTCTTTTTGAAATGACTGGGTAGAAATAATTTGAATGGAGAAATGAGAGAGTAGAAAGAAAAGCCACCATCACTAAAATTACTTATGGTCTTAAGAATACATTCTTTTTATTCTAACCTCAGTTTTGTATTTCACCAGGGCCCCAAGATACCAAGGTAACCTGAATTTAAAAGTTTGTTGCATGGCCTTTGTTGTTTGCAGATTCCAGGTGGAAAAAATGATGCCTACTGATGATTGTGGGATATACAAGTTTTTTGAATACACGGCATTTTTCTTTGATAGGTGCCAGTCAAGCATGTCTACAGAGTGCTACAGTGTCAGGAGGAAGAGCTCACCCAAATGGTTTCAACCATGTCTGATGGCTGGAAGTTTGAGCAGGTAAAGAGGAATGTTGGGGAGATTGGAGGTTATTTTTCTTTTTTTTTTTTAATGTAACAATTGGAATGGTTTGAATTATCTATAATACTGTTTTGTACTATAAACTTTTCTAAACTCTACAAAGGTATTATGTTTTAATGGCTGGTGGCTCAAGGGATTGGTAATGGAATATTCCACCTCCAATATCCTCATTACTACTTTAATGATTCCTGGAAGTAAGGTGTATCTTAAGGTTCAGGTGCTCTAAGCCAGCAAATAGAGTATTAAAACAAAGCAAAAAAAAAAAAAAAACAAAACAACAAAATACCTTTACTGCCTCTCCCAGTTGAATCAGCTACAGAAATCAGAAATGGGGAAAAACTGCTGCCTTTCAGTTTAGGGAAATATCATCTTTTGTTGCTGCAGTATCTTTGTAAACTCCTTTCTTAATGTGCTGATTTCAGGCATTTGTGTTCACACTTTCTGCTTCTCTGTAATCTGCTCCATTCCTAGTAATGCCTCCTTAATGGAAATGAAGTAAACTATGATGGCTTCTTCTCTGGTTGGTCTCTCTTCTCCACCCCCACCCCCCCCACTTCTTTTCTCTTCCCCTTCCTTCCACTTTTCCCTCAAAGGGAACTGTGGGCTGAATTTTGATGACTTCAGCTATGGGAGTTGGGGGGAATGTTTTTTGCTTTGGTCCTCTTCCATTCTTTTATGTCATTGGTATAAGTCAAATACCCTTCCTTCTTTTACTTTCTTGTCTTTTGTCACTGAATATTTTGCTGTCTTCTTTGTTAGTAAAAGTAGTTTGCCAAATAAGTCACCATGTGCAACTCTCTTCCCTTTTATTTGTTCTGCTAAAAATTGTTTCTGTGTATTTTTAGTTTTTATATACCAGCTCTATATTCTTTCCTTGCCTTTCCTTCTTATCCTAGTTTGTTTCCATACATCAGATTGTGATGATTTGTCATCATTTCCATTATCATTTGTGGAGTCTTTAGTAATTTTTCTTTACCCATATGCTTGCTTGTTGCTTTTGAGATTGCAGATTTTTTTCATGATTCTATAATTTTCTATTTCCATATTTTAAATAGAGAAACCAAGATACTCAGTTTTAAGTGATTTTTCACCCACCCCCAAGAACTGTTGGTTACATAGGGAAAAAATCATGGTCTTGACTTCCAGCCTTCAGTGGCCCATCTCTCAGTTAAATTCCAGAGCTCTTTATTGAATACCTACTATAGATAAGACACTGCGCTAGGCACCCATGGTAGCGAGGATGGGACTACCTACCTCAGATATATTACAGTCTGGTATGGGGGGTGGTATTTTGGGTGTCTAGGAAGACCAATCCTATTGATAACTTATTCTAGGTACTCTTTTTCATCTTATAGTAATTTAGTCCTGTGTTATTATAACTCCTGCAGTTTATGTTTTCCTGCTTATATTGCCCAAGAAGAAAGAAGAAAATTGTTGGTTTCCCACAGCATCTTTCCTAGTTAAGGGATAATTTACCCCCAAGCTATTTGAAATAATTGATCATGTTTGTAGAGTGCTCTGATTTGCCATTAAAATCAAACTTGGTAGGGGTAGCTAGGTGGTGCAATGAGTAGAGCACCAGCCCTGGAGTCAAGAGGACCTGAATTCAAATCCGGCCTCAGACACTTAACACACTTACTAGCTGTGTGACCTTGGGCAAGTCACCTAACCTCATTTGCCCTGCGTTCCTCTCTCCAAAAAATAAAAAAGACAAAAAAAAATCAAACTTGGAGACGGGGGACAAAGGCAAATAGAACCTAACTTTCTGACTATCTTCCCATGTAGTAGTATACAAAGGGTTTGCACACACTGAAAAATACCAGTGGAATCCTGGTGCTGGGAAATTTTGCATGTTCTTGACCATGGAGAAGGATGTGGGTCACAGAGGTTGACAATACCTTTTGTGACACAGGGGACATTGAATGCGATAGCATCACCAAGATTTCTGTTTGTGTTTTGCTCTGATTGGTTGTTGCAGCTTGTCAGTATAGGTCCTGCCTTTGGCTATGGCCGGCACCACCAGTCAGAGTTTCTGCTGATAGTGTCTCGGGAAGTGACAGGGGAGGAGACACGTTTCCAGAAATGCTGCAGTGAGGTGTGTCCCACCATTCCACCCCTTACCAAGCTAATCTTGCCACAACCTGCATGAATGAATGCCTTGCATTTTTTTTTTTTTTTTTTTTTTTTTTTTGCTGCTTCCAGGTTACACAGCTTCCTTAGGTGCATAGCTGGTTCTGTTGTGATTGGCTTCTTACCACTTTCTTTTAGTCTGTGGCATTTAATTGTACCCTACAAATGTTCATCTTATAAGGGAAAAGAAAAGGCCTTAGAGAGAATGAAAATCTTAAGAATCTTAAGTTCTGCATGTTACTTAACCTTTTGTATTTCTTCTCTCAGGTAGTGCCTGCTTAGCTTTTGCTTCATGGTTAGTATGTGATCAGAGAATCTCAGAGCCAGAAGGGACTTCTAAGCCCTGCCTGAACTGGGGATAACAATAACAACTGAATTTATGTAGTGCTTTAAGGTTTCTAAGTACTTTTTAAAAAATCCTATTTGATCCTTACAACAAGGCTGTGAGGTATTACAGATGTTATTTTGAGCTTCCAAGAGGTCGCATGACTTGCCCATGGATGTATATCTAGGAAGTATCATGGGCAGAGACTTGAACCTGGTTCTCTCTTGATGCACATCCATCACTCTTTCAGCCTCCCCATTCAAAAGAACCTCAGTGACAGAGGTAGTGAGTTCCTTCTTCCTGAAAGGGGATTCATTTGGAGTGTTGACCTCTTGTCCTAGATGCTGTAGAGGGCCTTCCTGCTCTGGTACTCATGTTTACTCATGTAAACAGCAATGCTCAAAAGAAGGTGATGATTTCAAAAGGGTTAGTTCAGTGAGAGAGCAGTTGATTCTTCTTCAAGTTTATTCCCATAAAAGCTCTATTTTATGCCTCAAAGTTACCTTATTGTTAACTCTGGTTCTCTAAATCCAGTCTAGGCATTTGTCACAGTGTCTTCTTGTCGGTTCTCCATTCTCCAGCAGATTTTTATTTGTTTTGAGCTATCTGTAGTTCAAGACTCATTTTTAGATAGACCAAGTGTAGTAATTAAGGAATGGGATGCATAATTGAAATCCATCAATAACCTAAAAACATCTATTAAGTCAATTTTCTTTGACCCCAAAGTGACCTGAATTTTTGGTTTGGGTTTCATTTCTTCTTCTTGTTTTGTACAGGGATACTGACAGAGAAATAGGGTTTTTTTTTAAAGATATTTATTGACATGCAGTACACCTTACAACTTTTTTACAGCTTTAGAAACACTTTGATAGTGAAATATTTATAAGATGGCCAGCAGGAAAGAAAAGAACTAAGAAGCTTGGAGAACAGACAAACTAGATAAGCAAGAGATCAGATTTAGAGCCTTTCTTTCAGTATGCCAAAACCATTTTATTAAATCTTTGATAACCCTTCCATGCTCTGGTGAAGTAGAAGTGAATTCAGAGAAGGCACGAAGTAGTCACTCCTTTTCCTTTCTCTCAGATAACTTATGATTTCTTATTGATGATGATCCCTTTTAGTTCAGCTCCCTCCGCATCTACCTCTGCCTTAGGCAGAGATCCTGAATGTTTCAGATGAGCATGTTATGGTCTAGCCCCATTTATAGTAGAAACATTTCTAATTCAGTGGGGGAAGGCTATGCTAACTTAGTGCAAAATCTAAATTATAATTTTTTTTCAAAATTGCCTAAAGTGTGGTACATTCTTTAAGCTACAATATTTAATGAGCATTAAGTAAACTGAAAAAAGAAGTTAGTGAAAATATGGCATCAAAGGTGATGTATTGTAAATATAAAAAAGACTTACTAACTGGATTAAAAGGTTGAAGGCCTGAAGGAAACTGTAATTTCTTTTTTCTCTGGTTTGACAAAGCTCCAGATTCTTTCCTGGATCTTTCTTATTTGTGAATAAGCTTACACAGTCATTAAATTGTTTGTTTACCTAGGACTGAAACTCAGGTTGAATGACTCCAAGGACGTCGCTCCTGCTTCTGTGCTGCCATATGTTTCTGAGTACCTAACCTATTCACCAACATTGAAGTTAGAATGTAATGAGCTTGTTGTTATTTGAGGGGTTTTGTTCTCCTTTCATACTGAGCCCCACCCCAAACTGGTATTATTTCTTAGTTACCTTCAGCATATAAATTGCATCTTTGTCTACTGCCCACTTACTATAATGAAGTTAATTCTCTCCTTGAGCTTAAACTGGCTTAAGGAGGTTGGTGTTGAACCATGTTGGAGTGTTATATCTGCAGTTCCCATGATTTTTCATTTATTATGTTCTTCAAGATTCTGAGCTATTCAGAGAAAGCCACAGAATTCAATAAAAAGTAGCTGTCTTGGTAGTCAGCAGCCAAGGTGTTAGTCATCTGATATCAAAACATTAACACATTTCTTACCCAAAGAAGTTCTCTCTAAAGACAGAATTATGTGAATGCCAGATCAGCTTCTCTGAATTAGGTCAGACAAACCTGAGACTGAGCATTGATGTTACACTTCTCCCAGCGCTACCTTATCAGTTTGGCTGTCGTGATTTTTGGCATGAGTTGGAGGAAGAATTATCCTCGTTACTGGAAGCAGCATTCTTCACTGCGTCTTGGCAAGGGCAGTGAGTATCTGTCCATAGGACTTCATTGGGGGAAATAGATTGTTTTTATCTCTAAATTCCAAGTCAAGAGTCTTTATATAGGCTTTTTCTAGCTCATTCTTCAGTTCCTTCCAGCATAGCCTGGGGACAACAATGATATATTAGTTTATTTAGAAAAGTTATAATTAGTTCAGTTGGAAATGTTGTAATTCCCGGAAATGAAGAGCTAAGACTATCAGATTGAAGTGTCATCTAAGGAGCTGTTATTTAAGGCAGAGTGAGGCCATCTTTCTGGGACCATTGGATCGATATCTGGGCCTTGGCCAAGCTCTAACAGACACTGTGGAGCAAAGCCACTGTTTTGATGTTGAGGGTCCTGCCACTGTACCTGTTCTGGGGTAGGGGGCATGATAATTGCCCCATCTCTTTTAAGCTGACACCTCCATAGACTAGAATAAGGAATAGTAGAGCTGGCTGTTGCAGACTAATTAGTTCAAACCTTTTCTTTCTATAGAGGAGGAAATTGAGACCTATAGAATGGATGTGATTTGTTCACATGCACAGAACCAGGCTAGTTCCAAGTCTCTTGATTTCAGACATCCTGAACATAATAAAATTGGCTAATAGGTAAATTTTTCCTCCCCTCCTTTATTTCAGAAGATACTGTTCTCCAGTGTAGGGCTTTATTTGGGAGTAGATTTAATCTGATTTTTCCCAGAATCCATAATCCTCACTTGTGGATGGCAGTTGAGGGGAAAGAGATTTTAGCTTGGCTTAAGGAGGAGCTTCCTAATGGTCCTTGCTGTTGAGCAGTGAAGGGGCTGCCTCAGCTTGGGGGCGGGAGTGGATGGGAGGTAATGAGTTCTTCACTCCTGGACGAATTCAAACAAAAGCTGGATGCCTGCCTGTTGGGGATGGATTTGTGCTTCACTGAGGTCCCTTCTAACTCTGAGAGTGTGATGTTAATGTTGCCACTGTTTTAAAGCTGAGATGTGAAATAGTTTCTCCATATCTTGAGGCCCTTCTGCACCTAGGCCTCACTCTGTTTATCCTTCTATGCTACCAGTCGGGCAGCAGCTACCCCTGCTGTTCTCTCTTTTTTGAGGAGAGGCAGCAGATTGTTGGGTGGTTGTCTGAGGAGCACAAAGGAAGACTGACACCAAAATAGTTATTATTAACTTTGCCAAGATTTTAACTTCGATTCCCTCAAATGAAAGGAGAGCTCACTAAAATGCTTCACTCCCTGCCTGTTCTTCCCACTTCTTGTCTCACTCACTTTTCACACATTCCCAGTGTAGTGGAGAGTTCAGCAGTTCCCAGCTTGTATATCATCTGCTTTTATGTTCCTGCCCCTTTATGAGGCTATGGATTAACTGCCATTGAAGTATTGGTTTTAGTCTCTGATGGACTGAAGTGTTCCTGTATCATGACCACTTTCAGAATTGGCTAGAGTTTGTACTGGCTGCCCTTCTTCTAGGCCACTTAGCATGTGCCTAATGCAAGTATAATTTATTACTTTGGAGGAGCCGGCCCTCTTAGCCCACTCTGGAGCTTAGCAAATGTGCCGCTGATTCTTGCTGCAGGTTTAATATTTAATATGCGGTTCTTCTTGTTCTTTGACGGGACTTATTTTTGTCTATGAAATGGACTTAGGCCAGATTTTTTCTGAAGCTAGTTTAAGAATATATCCTTAGTTTTAGGGCAAAATCTATGTTTATCCTTTGACCTGTAGAAGTCAATGTGGCTGAGAAAAGACCTTCTTTTCTCTTTGAGTCCTCATGACAGAGGTGGCTTATGTGCTGTACTGACTGACTTAAGGCCAGTGCTCTCAGGGCTTCTTGGGGAAGCCCACAAACTCATGCTTCAGCTCTGACTTACCCTCCATTGGGTGTTTCTTCCCATCTGAGATTTTTTTCTGCTCCAGAACATGAGTTCAGCTTAATTGAACAATATTCATCATATACCTCTACTGTGAGGGCTCGAAGCTGGGGTTCTAAAAATGGAGCAGCACAGCCCCTGCCCTCAAGCACTCCTAAGTTGTCTGATGGATTGATGTAGATCCCAGTGCAAACAGCTCACTGTTTTTTGTATGGTTTACAATTATTTCCTGATGCCCACACCTTAGAAGAAAATATGGAAGGGTTTTCAACGTGGAGAGTTTTCCTACGCTAATGTTCCTTATACTACCTCTGAGCCAGAGATTCATTGCAGCTTCACAGATGTTAGAGCTAAAAGGAAATTGTGCAGTCCAGCTTCCTTGTTTTGTGGTGGAAGAACGTGAGGCCCAGATTTGAGAGCCCAGTGTGTCCATTGCCACATATTAAGTTACCATGAGAGAGCCAAGACTTGAACCTGAGGTTCCTGACCGCCTTTCCCTTCCGTTTCTCACTGTATCCCGTTGACTCTTAAGTGAAGGCACACACTGGTGTTATGACATCACTTATACAACTTACTCTTCAAATCTTGGGTAAACCATTCTTTGATTGCCTCTGCATTTTCTGGCCTTGGGGCTAGAAAACTCAGAAAGTTCTGCAGTAATGCCTTGCCAAGAAGAACAAATAGAACAGTTCTGTTACTAACCTGTTTGTGTAACTTTCACGTTTTGGAGCAGCCTCCTGGGTTTACTGCTTGACTGGCATTGCCTTCCTTAGAGGTATGGTTCAGTTGCTACCCTAAATCTGATTGCTGAATGGCTGGATTACTTAAAACATCCTTTTATTGCTTTTATCCCCTATCCTCTTTGTCCTTCTTCCCCGATCTCCCTTGTGGTGTTGAATGATCTGCTCCTGGTCCAATTAGAAAAATTGAGTTAATTATAAAGCTGAATGTACTGATGAGGGAAAGAGCATGTCCTGACACGTTAAAAATAAACGATGTGACCCTGCAAAGAGGAGTTTGTGTGCGCATACTTCAAGAAGTTGTTTTCCATCAATTTATTAAAAATCTCTTCTCAAAAGTATTCTTTCTGTTTGATTTCTCTATTTATTTGAGGTAGATTTTAAATAGTTATCTGATCTCTCATGGGGTGTTGACTACCTGACAGGGCTACCCGCTACACCTGAGAATTAGACCTTACCCTAGAAGTCATTTTGACCCAAAAGCAGAAGTTTCCAAGGGTTAGGGGTCAGCTTTGGGTTTTTCCTGGGGGCAGAGGTCATTAAATTGGTCAATGATAAGGTGAAGGGAAAAGAAAGAATTTCTTTTTCTACTGATTTATCACCTACTGTTTATCTTCTTCTAGCTGGTCAGTATTGGTTCATCTTATAACTATGGAAATGAAGACCAAGCTGAATTTCTTTGTGTTGTCTCCAAGGAGTTGCATAATACCTCTTATGGCACAACCAGTGAACCCAGCGAAAAAGCAAAGGTAGGTTACTGGGAAAGAGGGAAGGAAAGGGACATTGAGTGCCAGGAAGTCATTACCAGAAGGTGGTCCACTAAGAATGAATTTTGGGGGTTCGCAGCAACTCATGAAGGCCTCATGGAGAGGACTTATGGTCTGTATCTTATGGAGAGAAGGTGTACCTGTTTAGTCACAGATCTCAGAAGTGTTGGACTTGTATTGTTCCCCACCATTAGTCCCTGCTGCATCTCTCAATAACATTCTTTTTATAGTCTACCAAAAAAAAAGTGTCTAAGTTGTAACTGTCATGATGGCCTGTAAGAATACTTAGTGTGGAGACTCCCAGTGCAAGTCAGCCCCTTCTCTGCAGCTTTTCCTTTAGGGACGTTGCCTAGAACAGTGAGAGGTGCTGTAATGATTTGCCTAGGCTCACACAGCCAGGGCGTCCCATTTATGGGACATGACCCCAAGTCTTCCTGACTTTAAGGGTTAGTTCTCTGTCCATTACACAGAGATGTTTTTCATAAAGTACTTATTTTTAAAAATGTAATTTTTTTCACATTTTATTAACTTTATTTCATCTTACTGTTAGCGTTTAATTGCCAGCCTTAAATTTGCAACCACCCCACTTATGTTGATGTTCCTTTTTTCTATTGCCATATAGTCATCATATTATTTACAAGATAGCAGTTTTCCCAAAACCGTTCTGTTGATTATCAGAAGCTTTGGAGAAGTGTTCTTATCTATTCATGCTAATAGTAACAACTTGTATTTACATGTTGTCTTATGTTCATTACCTCTTTGATCTTCACAACAGATCTGTGAAGTAGTGTAAGTAGTGGTCTGCCCATTTTATTGATGAGGAGACTGAGGCTTAGAGAAAGGACATGCCTTAGCCTAGGCCAGAGCTGTTCAAAATGTGGTCCACCTACAAGCATAGAAATTTACATAAATGCTTTAGTAAACGAGCTTTCACTAAAATGGCAAATCAAAATATATTGTCTATTGTTTCAATAAAAACCTAAGGCTAGACAGCCCTGGCCTAGGCTATACCACTGGTTCATAGTAAAGCTGGGGCTGGAACCCGGGATTCCTGACTACAGGTCAAGTGCTCATTCTACTGCACCACACAGCCAACTTGTAGCTTCCGTTTCAGTTGCCTCTAGAAATGCCATCTTCCAAATTTGTTTACCTAGGTAGGCGTGAGTTCTGCAAAAACTACAAAGGCTTTCTCACTTGGTAAGGGTGTCCTTCGTTTCTGTGCTTCTCAAATCAGTGAGGATGTATGATGGAAATACAGAATGTGTTTCTCTAAATAACATCAAAATCATATAATTGTTTTACCCTACGGGCTGAAGGATGCCTCTTTTGTACCTGAAAACCACCAAAATGCTTGGCAAAGTGTTCAAGCTAGACTTACTTGGACAAAAGCTTGGTATTTTGTTTGTTGCCCATAGAGCCTTACATACATCATTAGCATATGCTTATAGTATTGTAGGTGAGTACCAGTTGCTGTAAATAGGTAGTTATTTTAAGTTTCTGCCCTTCCCCGTAATCCTCTGTAAATTCCAATTTATGTAATTACCTCTGTCCAAAGATGGTATGCTCTGCCCCATGGGTAGCTCCAGTGAATGTCCTATAACTAGAGGTATTCAAGTTAGAGACTGGATGACCACCTATTTCTTAAATGTGTTACTCATCCAGTGGGCCGAGAGTTGGAATTGGTAACCCAGATTTGGAGGGTTGTCATACAGCCTGGTGTTAGTGGAGTCTGGAATGAGCCTGTATTATGATCCTTCTTGCAAAGAATTATGGGATTGATATGTTTCGTTTTTCCATTTGGCCAAATACACAGAATTCACATTTGAGTCTGAGGTGAATCAACAGGTGTTCATTTTACAGTTGTGTGCTTAGGATTAACTATAGTGGATGCATTCCCTACAAGAAACTTAGTCTTGCTGAAGAGATGACATACACATCTCAAACAGGCAGTATTTCAAGATATTCTATGATTGACATGCCAAAATATTTGTTATAGTTAATAAGTGCAAAAGTAATTTGGAGAATAGAGATAAAACTTTGCATTGAAGCAGACAGAAAGTTTCACGAAGGTATAATATACCTTAGATCTTAAAGAATGGGTAAGATTTTACTAGAAGGTTAGGAAGGGGAGGAGATTTCAAGGCACACAAAAATGGCATGAGCTAAAAGCTCAGGATATTTGAATTGATATTTGATTTGAACTCTGAACCTTTCTATTTAGTATAAGAAATGCAAGAAAACATACAGGTCATCATTATTCCTTGATCCCAAAAGGAAGAGTTTTTGAAAGCTAAAATTGTACTTAGGTAAATTATACTTATAGGTCATAGTTTTTTTATACATGCTAATTAAGGGGAAAATTGCAGCCTATATTTGGACTGTATTATACTATTAAGAAGCTGGCATGTCATCTCAAAATCTTGAATTTTGTGGCTTTTTGTATATTGTTAGAAGTCTATTTAGAAACTGTCTTTGTGAACCAACTTCAAGTTTGCATGAGACCTAATTGGTCCATATGAGCTTCAGTTGTTTGCTTGGTCTTCACAACAACTATATTGACAAGTTCAGAGCTTTTAGGCAAGGCCAGTTTCAGTAAGTGGTGTATAATGAGGCTGTCCCATTACTGAATTAGTCAGTACTGTTTTCTTGGAGTTATTGGGTAGCGGGGGAGAGACAAATGACCTATTTGGAGTCCTTCAGGTGCTTTTAAGAGCTGATGTTAATTTGCTCTGGTATCGAGGCCACCGTCCTTTGGGAGGCTTTTAAGGAAGAACAAACTGATGACCAGGTAAAGCACTCTACTCTGTATTATGGTTTTTGTTTCCTTCTCAGATTGTATTTAGAATGGCATGCTTCCAAAAATTTTCAAAGGTCAGAGTTAGAAGGATGCATTTTCTCATGTTGAACTGTTGTAAGGATGTTAATACGTATGTTGTGGTAAACAACAGATAAACAACAACAGTACACAAAGATATATTTTACTTGAATTCTTTAAAACACATACCCCTCCCATCCTCTCCTCCCCCCCCCCCCCACACACACGGCTTAGATGGCTTCTAGCTGTGATTGGATGGGATTGTTAGGAGGCCCCAAAGTGTGACACAAGTTCACTTTTATGCCATTAAAAAAAATAACTCTCAATCCAAAAATATCTAAGCTTTGTGAATAGTATCCTAAAGCCTCTGCTAAATTAGGGCATCAGCCACACCAGACACATTCTAGGACTTATGAAAAGTTGCTGGTTCGTGATCAGAACTAGCTCAGAAAGGAAAGTGGATTTTTTGACATTCTTTTGGACAAATGGGGAGCTGAGAAAATACTACACCTTAAAAATGTACATAGTGTTTGGAAATAAATTTTTATGTTTTCTGGCTTGTTAATATAAAAAGTTGTTCATTCCTGTTTTAATTCTGCTTTCCTCAAATTAGTACTTAACAGTTGCATTTGATGAACCTTTCAGTTTTAATTTGACAAAATATTTTCTTTGTCTCCTTGAATTTTGGGTGAAAGTGAAGGGAGAAGACGAATGCTGAGAAATTAAAAGAAATAAGGACAGGGACAGTAGCTGTAACCTTGTCTGAAAGAGAAGCAGCTTCATTGACTAAGATGTACCAATGTGTTTGAAATGTGATTTGATTTGATTTGATAAAAAGGCAGGTTACAGGAGTAGACCCTGTAACCACAAAACCCATCTCTAGTCTGTGCATGTATAGTTTTTATTTTTGCTGTATGAAGAAGTTGTGGGGCTTTGTGAACAGGTGACTCATACAAGTCTGCTGATTCCAGAAAATGGTGATCACTAAGGCTTCCAGAGGTAGTTTAGTTGTTCTGTTCATGATGGAAAACAGAAGTGCTTCTCCTATTAAAAAGTTGTTTTCACTTTCCTTCATTTTTCAGCTGTTACAAATTATGAAAGATCTCTTGGGCAGTGCTTCTCCACACCTGCTTTTGAATAACAGGGAACATTCTTACATGTTGACTAATTGTATTTCTGTGCCATGGCTGTTAACTAAACTTTGCTATCTTTTCTCCCTTCTCTCCTTCCACTAATCCCTTCTCTGTACTTGCTGCATGGTGCATGCTGAACCAGAGTGAAGATGAGGAGACGGATTACGATATGAATGACTCAGATTAAGTTTAAATGTAATGGTGAGCTCCAGCTGCCCTAGAAATCCCCCCAGATGCCTCACCTTGATGACCCAGAAATACCTCGCCCTTAACCCAAACTTTCCCTTTAGCTAATACCGTTGCTGTGTTTGTTCAGTTGTAGTTCGTCTGTGTAACTGGATGTTCCTTAGAGTGGTAGAACTGACTGGTCATAGATCCTGTGTAGCTAACCTAAGTGTGTCTTTCCTACTGTAAAAACTTGTTGGAAGTACATAGTCTATCTTAGCACTAAATAGCACTGGTTGTTAGGGTAGCTGGAAGTGAGATTTCTAATGTCATGTTACAGGATTCTCTCCTTGGCTCTGCTTTGTTCAGCATTTTTAATAATCACATAGGTGAAGCTTTAGATGACAGGGTGACATAATGTGTGGGTAGGTGACCCAAAGATGGGTAGATTAGCTAATACATTGAATGGCAAGGTGCAAAGAGATCTCAGCAGGTTGGAACAAGGGGCTGAATCCAAGATGCCATTTAATAAGGATCACCGTGAAGTTCTACACAGGCTCAAAAATCAGCTGTTCAATACAGTTTGGGGAGATGCATCTAGGTGTTTATGTAAAGAATTGGGAATTTTAGTGGACTGCAGGCTCAGGCTAAGTCAACTGTGTAATCTTGGGCTACATTGTAAGAGAAACACAGGCCAGAGTACAGTGCATGGTTGTCTCACTTCACTTGTCATGGATAGACTGTATCTGGAGTGTTGTGTTCAGTTACAACATTTTAGGAAAGACACTGACACACTGGCAATGTGTCAGGGGTGAGGGTAGCCAGGATGGTGAGGGGAATATGAAAAGATATTGAAATTCCTGAGAATATTTAACTTTGACCAGAGAAGATTTGGCTGGGATTTGGGAGAGGCAAGGTATATTGGAACAACATTAATGTTTGTTTTTTATGACTTTATTTAACAGCATTAATGTTTTCAGATACAGGGTGTCTCAAAAGTCTTTAGTGTAGCTTAAAAGCTTAAAACTATTTGAGCTATTAAATCTTAAAACCGCACTAAGACTTTTGGAATTCTTTGTATAACACAGAAAATGGATTAGATTTATTCTTCTGAACTCCAGCAGAAGAACTATAACTAATGACTAGAAGATAAGAAGCAGAATTCAGATCAATATACTTAGGAAGAACTTCCTAAGTGTTAGAGATGTCTAGAAAGGAAGGGAATGAGCAGATAAGCAGAGTTCCCTATCACTCCACAGTTGTTTCTGGTTAATGTCTGTTTCTGCAGGATTTGTTGTGAAAATAGTTTCAGGTTCAGGAAATACAGCTTTTCAGCACCTTAATGTCCAGAGACAACAATTTAACCTTACATAGACAAACATTCACTCTTTGGATGACTATGGCAACGTGTCCTGCGCTCTCATTTCACATGTCAAAAATCTGATGCTCCCAGAATATTCATATGGATTGCTTTAGAAGTTAGAGCATTTTTTGGAAGTTCTGGCTTGAAACTAAAAGCTGAGAGTAATGTCATAATCCTCCTATGGGGTTTCTGGTGGCCCAGAAAAACCAGCCAGTGTGTTGAAAAATGGAATGTTAATCATAATAAAAGAAAATCAGATGGGTGCTTTTTCTGGTAACCAGAGTTCTAGGGCATCTAGGTTTAGAAATGCTGTAAGAATTAGAGCTGGAGGCGGTGATAATGAAAAAGGGTCATCTCCTCTATAGAGTGCTTCAGCTTTTAAGATGTTACTAATTACCAGGTGAGGGTTCTCTTAGTAGGGGGCGAAGTTTAGCTAGCCAAGGAATTTCCTTCCTTTCATCTCCTCTATAGAGTGCTTCAGCTTTTAAGATGTTACTAATTACCAGGTGAGGGTTCTCTTAGTAGGGGGCGAAGTTTAGCTAGCCAAGGAATTTCCTTCCTTTCAGGGTCAAGCTTACCTTTGATGGACAGGTTTCCTTTGCAGATAACTGTGTGTGAATTTAAGTGTTAGGTCCTAATTTGACATGTTCTCACATATGGTCCTCCAGCTTTGGTGGTCTGCGGCTGCTGTATGTGAGCAGCTCTGTCAGAGATTACTAGAGAAGATGTAAAAAGAAAACAACTCAAGTTATAATGAGTAGGACATAAGCAACTAATTAGTTAGAAAAGGGATGGAATAAACATGTATGTAGCTCTTGCTATGTGCTGGATATTGTGCTAAGTGCTTTACAAATATTATTTCATTTGATCTCAGTCAGCCAATAAACATTTAAGTGCGTACTATGTGCAAGGGACTGTGCTAGGCTCTGGGGATACTAAAGGTAAACGACAGTCTTGGCCTTCAAGGAGCTTACAATCTGATAGAGGAAAGCACAGGAAAAGAAACTTCAAAGGGAGGTGGGGTGTCTTCAGGGGAGCCTGCTGCTCCGGAGCCCTATGTGATACATGTATATCTGGCCCTTGTTTTATGCTGGCTTGGAAGGGGAGATGATGAAATATTGAGCGCAAGCAGGGTGGGAAATGCAGTTATGGCTAACCTGATCATCCTCCTTAGATGGAGAATTTGGAAGGAACTCTCCACTATCCACCCTGTCCAATCAGAAGAAGGGAAGGAGCTGCAGGGACAGGGGCTACTGAGGAGATAGAAGTTTCAGGGATGATATGATCTTGTAAGATAATGAAGTTTGGGACAGCACTCCAGAGGAGTGCAGTGAGGTACAAAATGAAGATATGGCTGCTGTCTATCTATCTATCTATCTTTAACTCTTTAAGATTCTGAACTTAAATCCCTCCCTCCAAAGTATTTCATACTCACGACAGAACACAGAGGATTTTATATGAAACTGTAAATCTTTGTTTCATACATTGTTTTATTTAAAAAAAACATTACTTTCAAAACTGGCCAGCTTGCTTGTCTGTGCTTCCTTTCTGAACTTCCTTCTGTCATCCTGTACATTTAAAAAAAATGTTTCAGTGATGCTCTTATTTTTTGCATCCTCGTGGTCACCACCTGCCCCCTGCTTTAACTCCACCCCTACTTCCCAATTAAAAGCTGAGAGGAAAAAATCCTTGCAGCAAATGAGCATAGTTAAGCAAAATGAATCCACTCAGAGGCCATGTCCAAAAAACTTTTTTTTCCTGTACCTTGAGTTCCTCCCCTCTCTTTTAGGAGCTGCATAATATGCTTCATCATAGGTTCTCTAGAGACCGGTTAGTCACTGCATCATTCAGAATTCTCAAGTCTTTCAGAGTTTGTTTTTGCAGTGTTGTCTTTATAGAAATTGTTCTGCTTACTTAACTTGGCATCAGCCATACTAACCAGATTTCTCTGAAATCTTTCATTATCTCTTTCACAACAACATCCCATTTTATGTATATACTTCAGTTTATTAAGCTGTTCTTTAGCTGATGAACACCTCACTTAGATTCCTGTTCTTTGTTTTCTTTTTAACTATTCTTATGTACCCCCTTCAGGATCAGAAAATTTGTTTTGTTTGTAACTGTTCCCTCCTCTTTGATCTGCTCTATCCCTGCTTGTTGAGTTTGGTATATTTTTAGACCAAACTCTGTGTGTTTGTGTTTGTGTTCAGCATTGTTGTGTCTGTCTCAGATGAGTGAGGCTCATCTCATTCCCTAACACCCTTGTTTGTGTGCTCTTTTTCCCACACACTTCAGTTATAAAAAATATCAATCTCTCCTATCTTCTTTCTCCTTTCTGTACTACTGTATTCCTTTTACACCGCCCCCCTTCTCTTTCTCTTCTTAAAATCCTCAGAACAGAACCAGTCCACTCCTAGATGTTTTTTTTTAAATTAAACACCCTTAATATCTTTTGAAGGTATTATGATTTAAAGTGATATATATATTTCTTCTCCCTGTACATGAATGTTAACACTGCATTATCATACAGATTGTTCTAATTTTCAAGTAAATTTGCCTTTCTAGGTTTCTCTGGACTCCTGGATTTGTATTTTTGAAGATCCTATTGAACTCTGGTCTTTTCACCCAAAATGTTTGAAAGTCAGTCCTTTATTCCATCAAAAATCTTTTTTTCGGGGCAGCTAGGTGGCACAGCAAGTAGAGCACCAGCCCTGGAGTCAGGAGGACCTGAGTTCAGATCTGGCCTCAGACACTTGACACACTTACTAGCTGGGTGATCTTGGGCAAGTCACTTAACCCCAATTGCCCTGCCTTCCCCGTTCCAAAAAAACAAAAACAAAAATCTTCTTTTCTTCCGTAGGGATTGTACTTAACTTTGCAGGGCACGATAAGTTATTTTTGATTATATTCCAATAACTCAACTCCTAGTAGATGCTCTTAAGTCTTATGTAATTTTAGCTTATGGTTCTTTGATTCTTGAACTTCTATCTAGATGTTTATAGTGTATTTTGTTTAATGTGGAAGCTTGAGATCAGATACCTTATATTTTATTTTTCAGTCCTTTGATTTTGTTCTAATATTTGTTGCTGTTTCATGGAGTCATTGATTTCTGTTTGATCTATTCTAGTATTCAGAGATGCTATTACTTGGGTAAAGTATACCATTTTTTTTCCTTTCCTCTGGGGCTTTTATTTCATTTTAAAAACTCTTTTTGCTTTGCTTCTTCTAAGTATTCATGTAGTCATCATGGAAAAAAACTTGTTTGCTTGTAATTATTAAGCTGCTTTCTCTTGGGCTGGATTTTTGAGTTTCTCTGGTTATACAGAAAGTTCTTTTATTGGTTGGTGCCCTCTTAAGCTTACTCATCTCTTCAGCTTCAGTTCCTGAATTAGGACTTTGTGCTAGACTGAGGATCTGCCCCCTGGTAAACTTTTTGGTGGTGTACTCAGCCCAACTTGGTCTAACTCTGGGTCAGTTACTTGGTCCACTGATCTCTACTTCTTGAAGTTAGAACCCCCCTGGGAATTTGAGATTCAGAATGCTGGTTCTTCAGGATTCTCAAAGGAGCCTCAGAGCAGAGAGTTAGGGACCTCAGAGCCCCTTGGAGTCACTGGGCTTCTGGCCTATTTGGATCTTACCTAATGTTGCCTTGCCTGCTTTTGTCTGCCTCTCTCTCTCAGTATTCTTACCATCACCTCTGTGGGTTTCAAATCACCCTGGTGTCTTCTGACCATCCTGGGACTTTTTCAGGGGAGCCTGCTGCTCTGGCTGCCTCTAGACATAGAGCCCTATGTGATACATGTATATTTGGCCCTCGTCTTATGCTAGAGGATTCTGATTTGTTTTCTTGAGCTGGCCAGTGGGCTTCTGAAGCAGACTTTTTGTGTAACTCTGGAGTGGAAGATGCCACTTTCTATAGTGTCTCACTGGCTTTCTCTGTGTAAGCTGGGCAGTCTCCCTATTGAGGCAGTCATCTTGGACAAATTGATAATTATATTTGTAACAAATAGTCTTTAAGGCAAGTGGGATTTGCCTCTTTTCAGAAGGCTTCTCAATTCAGTTCACCACACATTTATTAAATATCTGTTACATGCAGAAAATTGTTCATTGTGGGGAAAAGACAAAAATAACTAAAATATACTCCTCCATGGTTTAATTAATTCTGACACAGTGTCAGGTGGAAGGTACATAAGAGAAGTACTTCAAAAGTATGATATCATGTCTGGGAATGAAAGATCACTTTCAGATGGGAGAATCAGTGAAGGCTTCACCAAGGCAGGAGCATTTGAGTTGGGTCTTTTTTGAAGGGTGAGTACGAGTTTGCCAGAGATTGTTGGGAGAGGCATCCTGATATAGGGACTAGCTTAAGGAAAGTTATAGAGGTGGGAAAACATGGGATTTGTTTGTGGAATCAGGGATACTTCTTAGTTTCATTTGTTGGAGCCATGCCCTATCCCAAACAAAGACAAAATCAAAACAGGATAAACAGTCCAACTTGCCAAAAGTGGCATTGTGACTATGTAATAGGGGGATAGATAATGTGAGAGAAAGTTGCAGCATTAGGTAACATGACACCACATTTTTGAAGGGCTTTGATGGTTAGGCTTTATCTTTTAGTCCACTGGTGGCAAACTCAAATAGAAACAGGGCCACTAAACCCTACATACTCATCCCTGCTGGGTGCATATTGACTTAGAAAACCAAACGGTAACATTATCTATGTTCTGTTGTATTTTCATTTGTTTGCCATCACTAAAGGAGTGTTTTCATGTTTGACATTTCTGTTTTAGGTAGTAGGGAACCAATGAAGGGTTTAAGCAGAGGAGTACATGAAGAAAGCCTTTAACTTGAATGTTCCAGGGAAAGGTCTTTCTGACTTAACAAATCTTGAAATGTAGAATGTTTGCTGATTATATTCCATTATTCGGTCTGCATAATCTGAAACATTTTTCCCTGTTCATGAGGAAATTCTGTATGTGACCCCATAAGCATTACTAATTACCTTTGTAAGCAGCTGTTTACTTAGAGCAATTAATTTTCCCAGCAAATTATAAAAAGTGCTGACTTGATTTATTTTATAATTCTGTCTTTCTCACAGGAACTTTTAAAAAAAGTAAAGCTGGTAGTAAGCGTACTAGCAAAGCTACAAAGTTCCATCACCCTGTTTCAAGGCTGTGGGTTGGGTTAGCCTCAGGTGTGGGAGTGAATCCACAACTGAAACACATGATGGCTGGTTGTCATAGTGCAGCCACCACCCTCCCCTGCCTACCTGGCACACTCCCACACACTCATTCCTTCAGTTTACCTGTCTCTTGAATGAAATTAGAGCAAATATTAAATCAGGGCTGTCGTGTGGAAAAGGAAGTAGACTTATTCTGTTTGACAAGAGATGCATGCCTACAAAGTGGAGATTACAGATTGGCAGCTTTCCATGCAATATAAGAAAGGACTTCCAGGGGCAGAGCCAAGATGGCGGCTGGAAAGCAGGGACTAGCATGAGCTCCCTACCAAGTCCCTCCAAAAACCTATAAAAAATGGCTCTGAACCAATTCTGAAACTGCAGAACCCACAAAATAGCAGAGGGAAGCATGGCTCCAGCCCAGGACATCCTGGATGGTTGCTGGGTGAGGCCTTTCACGCACGGAGCTGGGAGCAGAACAGAGCCCAGCGTGGGCTGTGCGGACCGACCAGACCAGGGGCTGGGCAGAGTCGGTCCTAGCGTCCTGAATCAGTGAGCCGTGGCAATTGCCAGACTTCTCAACCCACAAAAACCAAAGACAGCAAAGAAGAACTGCAGAACCCACAAAATAGCGGAGGGAAGCAGTTAGCCTAGGAAAGCCTGGATGGTCTCTGGGTAAGGTCTGTCCCTCACGGAGCTGGGAGTGGAGCAGAGCCCAGCGTGGACGGTGCAGACCAACCAGACCAGGAGCCAGGCAGAGCGGGCCCTAGCGCCCTGAATCAGTGAGCTACAGCAATTACCAGACTTCTCAACTAACAAACACCAAAGACAACAGAGAAGGTTAGTGGGAAAAACTGCTGGGGACAGGGTGGTAGAGTTTGCAGTTCAGCCACTACCCCGGGGGTAGCGGAGGTGGGGCAAACTATAGCTGCAGTTGCTTCCAGCCCCAAGCCCACCTTGTGGGAGGAATTAAGTGGCAGATCAGAGCAGGAATGCAGAGCCTGCTGAAGATCTAAGTCCAGTCCAGGTTGGGGGTGCTTGGGGAAGGAGGAGTGCTAGTGTGGCAGAGCTGGCTGTAATAGCTCTGGAATCAACAGCACAGCACCCCAAGCTTGGAACATAGTACTCTTTACTCTATAAGCAGTGATGCCCCACTGAAAAACTCAAGGGTCATATAAGTTGGCTGGGAACATAGCCAGGCAGTGAAAACACACCCATATTCAGTCTTAGACTTTGGAATCTCTCTTTGGTGACAAAGAAGACCAAAACATACAGCCAGAAGAAGGCAACAAAGTCAAAGAGCCTACAACAAAAGCCTCCAAGAAAAACATGAACTAGTCTCAGGCCATGGAAGACCTCAAAAAGGATTTGGAAAAACAAGTTAGAGAAGGAAAGGAAAAATTGGAAAGAGAAATGAGAAAGATGTGAGAAAACCATGAAAAACAAGTCAATGACTTGCTAAAAGAGACTCAAAAAAATACTGAAAAATATACTGAAGAAAACAACACCTTAAAAAATAGACTAACTCAAATGGCAAAAGAGCTCCAAAAAGCCAATGAGGAGAAGAATGCTTTGAAAGGCAGAATTACCCACATGGAAAAGGAGGTCCAAAAGACCACTGAAGAAAATGCTACCTTAAAAATGAGATTGGAGCA
>CM053624.1:227911781-227960974 GCA_028646595.1 Phalanger gymnotis | reverse complement strand
AAGAAGATTCTTTTTGTCGCTACTTCCTGAAGACCTCTTATCTTATTAACTAATTCTTCTAACAAAAATTAAGCTTCCATCCCAGCTAAATGTTGGATTAGAAAAAAACAGAATTTCTTAATAAGTACTTTCCAGTTAAGAAAACTTTGTATTCTCTGCCCCTCCTTCCTTTTAAAAAAAATATAGCTCATTTACCAAATGTTCCTGTTTTTACTTTCTAGAAATGCCTAAAAGTGTTGAGAATCTTTTGGATTAGGTTAAATGATCTAATGAGAGGTACAAGTTTTATCTAAAATCATATAAACTGGTTGGTGGTAATTGCTGACCTCTGTCAATGCATCTGTTGTCCTAGTGATCCCCATTGGGATTGGGGAGGTGATTTGCACAGATTTTCACCTGATTTCTTGAGTTTAAAATCTGGATTGAATTGAAAAATTCAGGATGTTTACAGTGCATCATGTGTCTCTCTCTTCCTCTTTCATTTTCTTTGTAAAACTATGCAGTTCTCTCTAGAATCATAGGGATGTTTGAGATCTCACACAAAGCCAGGACAGGATATGCTATCCTTACATGAGATTGGAGCTGTTATTGTTCTTTTAAAAAAATATAAATCTGTTAGCATGCCTTTTAAACAGATTTAACTCAAGTAGTAGTGCGAAACTAGTTTTCTAAAGCTCTGTTTGGTAAGGTAGAAATGTGAGTATCTAGAACAAGCAGACTCTTTGCTCCTGATTGACAACTGTTTCAAAGGGAAGGTAAAAGAAAACTGACCCTCAGGATTGCTGACATTTACATTTTGGAGGATGTCTAGAATTTTAAGGCTTTTAAAATTGTTGCATTTCAAAATATTCCCTGAAATGTTGCCTCCACCCCTTCCTCTTGCCAGTGACATGTTCAACAAAGTTCTTGAGCATCGAGGACTTACCTCCCTTTTTATAAAGTTTGTTGTATGTTATTGTTAAAAAGGTTTGGCTTAAACTATTTGTAAAAAAACAAAAACAAAAATATTTCTTACAAAGCAGATTTAGTAACAGGCTAAATGGCTTTTTTTTTCCACCCAGCTGAGGCACGGAAGGATTTGTAGTATGTTTTTCCACTAGGACATGCTCTCTGCAGGAAGCTACTAGCTGCTTAGCGTTCGTTTGATTAGCGATATTGAAAAGAAAGGTTATTGGTGGGTTTTTTTTTAAGATATTGAGATTTAACTAAAGTTTATTCTAAAGGGGATATTTATACTTTTATACTTTTTTAGGTATCCGTATTTTATCAGCTTAAAGTTCAATGCCTAAGTTTCCCCCTGAAAATAGCAAATAATAATGTATATTTAAAGATAAGCATAACAGCTGTTGGTGTCTTAAACTGCATCTAAAAGTCTTTGCTGCCAAAGTCCCTGGGTAAGCATCTGGGGCTGGAGATTGATTACGTTGAGCTCTAGCTGTGGTCTAGGGAATCCTTTGCCCCCATCAAGGCATTGGTTTTGCTCTTATGAGCCATGCAGAGTAAGCTCAGCATTCTATTTCTTGGCTTGGTTTCATTTGCCTTAGGGAGCAACAGTCATGGTTCCCAGGAGTGAGGATCGCTTAGTGCCTGCCTCTTGTCATCCACATTCCAATCACTGCACAAGAAAGGTATTATAATTCCTTTCTTTTGACCAAGCAACTGTAGTGACTTTTCAGGACTGATTCTAGCCAGCAGACCTGAAAGAGAAAGAGAGAGAGCACAAGAAAGAAAGCTTGTGGATTTCTTGGAGGTAGAATTGGCCAAGTAGTCCAGAATTGAAGAATTTCCTTTATGGAATAACTTTATACTGGAATACTTTTGCCATTGTTCATTTACTTCTCCCGATGGCATTGCCTGCCTTTTTGCCTCCATTATTCCCCTGTTTGGGGATGGGGGTGGGGAGGAAGGAGCACCATTTAAAAATGAAATTTTACTGATACCTCATAAAGTTATTATTGTTATGTCTGTCTTTTTGGCTAAAAATAAAAATGATGACTATAAATGATGATTTCCCAGGTTTCATGGGAAATTCGTAGACAACTCATTTGAAAGGATTTTTTTTTGGAGGAAAAAAACCTTCTAATTTCCCTTACTAAGTAGCAAAGCATTCTCATGGCTCATGAAGTCAGACCTTAGGCTGGGGTTATTTCTCCCCTAGAACTCCCAAGGACCTCCTGTAATAGTTGTTTTATTCCTTGCATTTTTGAAATTTTGTATCCGAGAGCAGGTACAGATGGCTGCCTCCAGAAGAGGCCTACCATGTGCAACTGGCTCATCATTCTGAAGACTGTTAGGATTTTCATACCTGCTGCTATCTCAAAGTCAGAAGAGTATTATGCTATAGAAATGCTGGTGTCTGTCTAGCTGTGGGTAAAAGTTTACTATAGGTTCCTTCCACCCAAACTCTCCTCTGAGAATATACGTTCTCTTTCAATGTCTTCTGTATAAACTAGCAGAAAAGCTACTTTGGGAAATTCCATACCATCAGTTGAAAGATTTTTTGGTAAAATTCCATGAAAAACCAATTAGCCTATGCCTTTCCTCCCAGTATCAGGGTACAGATGTGACCTCTGAGAGTCTAGGGTATTTCTCATAGAGTTGCTGGTCAAATCTTGTTGCTCTTTTAATTTTCTAATGCCCATTGAAAATCTCCATTGATTCTTGTTTGTCGTCCAGTCCCAAGGGTCAAACTTCTTTCAGAGCTTGAACTATAGAGCTGATGCTGCTGCAACTGGAGAAAAATGGAAGTTTGAGATGTGCTTCTGGTACCACCTTATTGCTCTATAGGGAATTCTTTGTTTTCTGGCCCTAATTACACAGAAACTGAAGTCCAAGTAGGTAGAAGGCAGCAGAACAGAAAACCGAGCATTTCCAGAGAGGGAGATGTCAGTCTCTATCAATTCTGGGACTTAACTCAGGAATGATACTTTGCCCATTATTTTAGGCTAGTCCCTATTTTCTAGAAACCCCTTGGAAAAGCAAAAGAGTTAATCCTTTGAACATGCTTTGAAATAGGGGCTCCCTTGTGGGTCTAAAGAGCACTCAGAAAAGCAGTTGTCATCACTGTGTTGTCCCCACGTAGGGTTTACTTTATGGCTGATAGCAGTCTCCAGTGACTTCCTTCCTCACCGGCAGTGGCCTATTGGGTCCAAATGCCCTGGCAACAACTTTGGCCTTTCTGCCTGACTGGGACTAAAAAGGGCTAATTCTGCACCATTGTAAGGTTTATAGTTGTTTCATTTTTGTCATCTGTCTTAAGGAACTAGCACTTTTGCTGCAGTGGATAATGTTAAGGGCTAACACCTTCCAGGTCTGTCTTTGGGGACTGTGTGTCTGTCTGTCTACAATTAGAAATGGTGCTCAAACTTTTTTTGAAAGAGTAGCTGCTGCCTTTAAAAACAAAAAGACAAAACCCAATAACTTTGGATCAGATGCACACACCCTTGGGGAAGGCTAGGTCTCCATAGGGTCTGATTTATTGATGCCACTGTCCTTGGGTCATTGGGGGGAATTTCTTTGCCTTCTTCCCTCTCTGTCCCTCTTTTTTACCTTCCATTTCTGAAAGACTGTCTGTCACTGCAACCTGTTTGAATTTCAGGTGATAGGCGAGAAGATTGGGATGATGCCTTTCCCCTAAACACTCTCCACATCCCCCATCCGTTCTGACTGAACCAATCCTGGAACCTCCAGCTTGGCTTTGAGCTCTGAGCTGCTTCTCTTCTGGACTGAGTACTTTGGCATTGTTGCTACTAGAGTTGCCACTGTGAGGTGATTGGTCTGAAACGATAACCAATTTCAAGGCACCTCCCCTTGAAAGCCTGACTTGTAATTGTGATAGGGGCCGGGCACTTTTTTTTTTTCTTTACTTGGTACTTTTTCTCTGTTTAGGAGATCTGACCAAGATGCTTATGCCAAGTTCGGCCCTGGCTAGTAGAGCAGTGGTCCCCCAAGGATGTGGGCCATTTCCTTGGTTCAGACCATGGGGACACTGGAAAGGGATGTATGTTTCTGACTACTCTTTTCTTTCCTTTCCCAAAGGCTACTGAGCTGCTGCTGCTCCTAGACAAGACTGCGCAGTTAAGGCTTGTCTTCATTTGGGCTGGACTTGAGTGCCAGGGGCCTGGATTTGAAGGCTCTTCCCATGAGCCTCCCAGTCCTCATCAAGTGCTCCCATTTTCTCTCTGGTTTGCCAGGGAGAAAATTATCCATTTGGCTGTGTTTTCAGTGCCCACCACCTTCCTGAGGTTGTCTGTGATGCTTTATTTCCCAGCTAGCAAATTAGCAATAAGTCTTCATTTCACTCTCTTTAAAGTGTTCTTAGTGCAGCAGAGCTTGGAGCCAAGAGTGCGCTCTGGCTCCTGGGCTTTAAAGTTGCATCAAGGTTAAACTTAGCAGCAGCAAAGTGCACATGGAAAGTTGTATCTAAGCAGCCCACCCAGAGGAGTCTGGGAGGGAACCTTCTGGGGCTTCCTCCTTAGTCCAAAAAGGAAAGAGGCTGCCCATTGTTTCCAGAACAAATATGACATTTGTGTGGGTGTTTTTTAACCTCCTTTTCATAACACTAAGCTTATTGTGAATTGTAAATTGCATGAAATAAACCTGTTTTCCTTTTAAAACTTTGGTTTGACCTGAAAGTATTTTCTGTCCATCTCTTGGGTGACTACCTCTTTTTATTCATCGCACCCTTCTTGAAGACCTGCCCCTTGTGTAGCACTGTTCTAGGCACCATGGGGAATATTGAAGAAGTGAGACTGAGCCCTCATGTTGCTTTTAGCATAGTTTGGAAGATGGTTGTGAGAAAACAGTGAGCAATAAACTTCATGAAAAACTTAGTGAATTGCCCAGACCTGTCATTTAAGAGTAGTTCACTCTGTGGAGCGGAAATGCCTTCCACCAATGAAGATCACCAACTGTTGTACAAGTTAAAGTCTGAACTGTCTGGGGTACGTTTGTCATTTTATCAACCTCTGTGTCCAAAAGGAACAAGCCAAGGCATGGGAGGGTTTTGTCTGTTCAACAAATTTATCAAGTGTGGTATGTGTAGAACATTGTGCTAGCACTGAGGGTACAGAGATGACAAAAGCTGGTCCCTGGCCTTTAAGAAACTTATAGTCCAGATTAAATGTAGACAGTAATACAAAGGATGTGTCTAGGAGAGGTATTGAAATTTGGAGAGAACATTGAGCTGGGAAAGGAGGCTGTCACAGTGATCCAGACAAGAAAGAGGTGAAGCCCTAAACCATTGTATTGGCAGTCTAGAAAGAGGGGAGGGGACAGGGATGAGGGATATGTGAAGGTAGAATTGGCAGGGCTTGGGAGCTAAGAGAGAAGCAAATCACCAAATCTCTAAGGGCCTTTTTTTTTCAATCAGTTCAATTTGGGGGTTGAATGAGATCATTTCAAAGGTCCTTTCCAGATAGCGTAGGGAGTTGGTAAAACTGAGCACCCGAGGTGACTGCTTCCTGAGGTGACCCATTCTGTTGATCCTAGACGTGCCTTACAGGGCAAAGCAGCACCAGTCTGATTCCTTAATCCTCATGGCAGCCCTTCATAGCTGGTGATGTTGACTAGGCAGAGTTTCCAGGGAGGAGGATTCCTCCCTTTGCATCCTTTGCAAGATGGGACGGTAAAGAAGCAGAGCTTGCTTTTTCCTTTCCTTCCTGAAAAAGTTCCAAAAGACCTGAGCCATTGTGCTTTATCTTCTGGGGAAATCCCAGGAAAGCATGGCATTGGACCAAAGGGTCATTAATTAGAGTGGAGTTGTGATGTTGCTTAAGTTTGATTTGCCCCATTGGTGCCACTTCTCGTTCCCTGAATGCCCTGTGACCAAAAGTTCACAGCCAGATTACGTGGATGTTGTTGGAAGGCCCTTAGAGATTCGGAGAACTGAGGCCTGTAGTTCAGTCCTCCCAGGTCCTACCCTAGAGCCTTTTGTTTGCTGGAGGGCCCCAGCCTTTTGTTGTTTCTGCCTCCACCTAGGACTGACTCTTTCTGGTTCCTCCCTCCCTGGAAGGGAATTCCCAAGTGACCTGACTCGCCACTGAATCATGCTTGGATCTTTCGCCTGTGACTTTTAAAGGGAGGATATTGGACATCTACAGCCCCCTCAGAAACCAAGGGTCATGTTTTCTAGCTCCTTCCAGGACCCAGGGCACCAGAGACTGTTCTCTGATTCCTTCCTCCAGTGTTGAGACCCTGGGGGTCCTCCAACTAATGATGTAGTAAAAACAGTAGCAATTCACTTTTCTTCGGAGCTTTAAAGTTTATGAAGCACATTTCCTCACAACTGACCTGTGAGTGTATCATTCCCCCCATCACACGTGATTTAGTTGAGGCATACAAGGATGAAATATTCTGCCCAGTCACACACCTAGTCAATAACAGAGATTGAACTCTCCCAAATCTTTAGACTCCCCTAAGTACAGTACTGCCTCTGCAGTACCTCTCTCACCCTTTCCTAGTGCAATTCCTTCTGGTTCCACCCCAGATCACCCTGCATCACGTAGGACCTTTTCTGAGAACACCAAGTGCATTCTTGCCCTCTCAATTCCCTCCCCAGATCCAAGGTGTCTTGTCCCCTGCAAGCAGAGGCATCTAGGAGTGGAGAGAATAGGCTTTATTAATGGGCAAATATAATAAAAATAGGCTTATGAGGAACAGAAGGGATATTTACAAATATACAGTATTGGCTTGGGAAGGGAAGATGCTACCCTGGGTACTCCCTGCAGTGCCAGCCTGCCTTTAGGGATCATGCTCCTAGTAGAGGAGGAGTGGGAGTCTTTTCCCTAGCTCCAGTGTCTGGGCTCCAGAAGTTTCCAGACAGATTCCCTTTCAGCTCACATTGCCACAGGCTAAAGGGGCGGGCCAAGCATAGGCAGGTAATCCAGTGGCCTGAGCCTCTACCCTCAGGCCCCTGCCCTGGCCTAGGTGGCTCTGGTGCAGCTCAAAGGGTAAGCAGAAGAGTGAGGCCGAGTAGCAGGGCGTGGGCCGCCAGGCCAGGAGCATAGCTTATCGTGAAGGTCTCTTGGCCCCGGGGCCCCCTCTTCCTATCAGAGCCAGATTTGAACTGTAGTTCCGGGATGATCCTGTGGATCCAGGCATGGTGGGAAGCAACTCGGATGTAGACTCCTGGACGGTTGCGGCGGGCGCAGCCTTCTCCCCAGCTGATCACTCCAGCCTGGAGCCAAGAATGACCCATGTGGCAGACCAGAGGTCCCCCGGAGTCGCCCTGTATCAAGAAGCAAAACTGATGGTTAGGCATCCCCAAAAGGAAAGGGAATAAGCATTTATAGACGACTGTGCCAGGCGTCTGGCTGAGCACCTTTTACAAATTCCTCGTTTATCCCTCACAACAACCCTTCAAAGTAGGTGCTATTATCCCTACTTTGTAGTTCAGGAAACTGAGGCAACCAGGGTTAAGTGAATTGCCCAGTGTCACAGCTACTAAGTGTTTGAGGCTACATTTGAACTCGGGTCTTCCTAACTTCAGGCCCAGCACCCTTGTTCCACTGAGCCATCTGCTCCCTCTTTTCTGCCTCCCAGCTCGTCTATGTCTTTTTCTCCGGTCTAACCCACCCTTTGGGTCTCTGTCCCTTTGTTCTTCCTTCTTAGGCTGCCTTATCTTTTCCTTTCTTTCCTTTCCATTCCCTCTCTTTCATCCTCCCTCCACCCCTCTTCTATTCCCCTCTGTCCTTCCTAGTAACCTTTCAAAAAGGCTTAAAGCTCTTCCATAAGGGTTCAAAGTATGTACTTTATGAAACCTTCCTAAACCCACCAAGCTTTTGTCATCCATCCCAATTCAAAGTGTTTCCTATTTCTGTGCAATCTGCACTGGTGTTTGTGTGGCATGTGTGTAACGTATGTGTATGTGTCCTGTGTCTCCCACCAGACTAGCACTCAACTTAGGGACTAGATTTACACAGAGATTCGAGGTCAAAAAGACCCAGTTTGGACTTCTATCTCAGATGCTTGGTAGTTGTACGACCAACGCAACTGAGTCATCATCAACTGTACATTGGACCTTCTGAGCTTGATGCATCCAAAACCCAAACTCATTCTTTTCCCTCAAATCTACCCTTTTCCAGAACTGCCCCATTTCTTTAAGGACACCACCATCTTTCTAGTCAGCCAGGTTTACAAGCTCAGTGTCATTCTTAATTTCAGCCTCCCCATTTTAGAGATAAACAGATAAAAGCGAAGTAACTTGGACAAGGTTACACAGTAATTCATTGACCCAACCAAGCCTCGCACCAAGATTCCCTGACTCCTGACTCAAGCCTCTTTTCCTTGCTAACTTATTTAACTTAAGAATCTGCACACGGGGCTTATTCAACATTTGGAACTGAGGCCCTACCCTCCCCCGCCCCCCCACCGGGATCTCTCATCAGCCTCTGGCCCATGGCCAAGCCCCGGTATAAAGACATACCTTACAGGCATCTTTCTTCCCCTCTGCATAACCAGCACACAACATGTCGTCTTGGATGGTTTTGGGTAACACTCCATGCTCTGAGTCCTTGTTATAGAGGACGTTGCACTTCTGTCTATTGATGATGGGAACAACCAACTTCTGTAGAATTTGGGGGCTGGGCAGGTTATCTAGTGGGAGGGAGACCCCAGTACTATGAGTTTTCCCCATAACTTCCCACATCTGGCCCCTAGAACAAGAACACTACTTCACTTCTGATCATCAGGTACCTTTCTGTCTTCTGTTTTCCCCAACTCTTCTATCACACCCACCTTTTCCAAATTTTCATCTCACTTAAAACGTGGGGTGGGAGAGAAGGGAAGTTAATATGGGAGATTGTCTCAAAGATTGTGTATCTTTGCCATTCGTGGACCCTACAATACTGTATTAATGAGACTGTGGCAATCTGATTGCCACGCAGCTTATGGGGCACTAACAGACCCCTCTTCCCAAGTGGAATGCCAGAGTAGGCACAGAAATCAGAACTTGGAACGTATCTTTTAATTTCTTGATGCTTTTTGTTATTTCCCCTCTGTGCTTCAAAGTATTTGACTTCAGGTACCCCATTCTCTTTCTGGCCCTAATCCTCTCTCTAGGACCCTAAATTTCCTTGAAAAATCTCAATCTGCCTTTTCCCTCAGTTTACCTTGCTCACTGGGACTGCCCCAGCCTGTGACCCAACAGTTCATCCCCGCCTCAAACTTGACCTCAGGGCTGGGAATGCACACAGGCAAGATGTAGTCAGTGAAGGTCACTGGAGCCTCTAGCTGGACCAGGGCCACGTCAGCACTGGAGGCCATGCCCTGATACTGGGGATTGCTTTCCACCCTCTTTACTCGAGCATACATGGCATGAGGCCCAGGATTCACCAGCTGCCGGGCCCCTAGTAGAACCTTGTACAGGAAAGTTTCCGAAGTACTGAGGACAGAGGAAAAAGACAAAACAAGATCGACAGTAAGTAACAAGAAGGCTCATCCCAATGGTGAACATAGGAACATAGGAGAGTGGAAGGAGGAGGAACTACTTAGGGCAATCACAGGTTTGAGCCAGAAGGGATCTTGGGGATCATCTGAGCTATCCCTTCATGTTATGGAGAAATAAGCCCAGAAAAATTAAGTGAATTGTTGGAGGTCAAACAGATAATAAATGACAGAGCCAGGATTTGCACCCAAGGCCAAATTCCAAATTCAGTGCGTTTTCATAGACTCATCAGAGTAGTACTGGAAGTGTCCTTGGAGGTTCTCTAGCTCAGGGTTTCTTAAACTTTTTCCACTCGCGCCCATTTTTCACGTTTTGGCAGTGTTCGTTGGCATTGTGCAATGGCATGCGTGGTGCAAAATGTACATGCTTGTGTTCAGAACCAATGCTGCAGTGAAGTTGCACAATATAACACAGGCAAGCACTGCCAGAAGCACCTCACATTCATTACGTTTGATTTTGAATTAATTTTTGGTCATTGCATGTTCAGAAACCTTTTTACTGTGGCCAAATTTTTCGTGACCCATATGGGGTCACGACCCACAGTTTAAGAAGCCCTGATAGTCCATCTCCTTCATTTTGCAGATGGGAAAACAAGTTCAGAAGGGTTAGGCAACTTGGTCTAGGCTGCACAAGAGATGAATGGTTAGGGCTGAGATTTGAACTTGGGCTCTACGATTCTATATTCAGCCTTTTTTCTGTTGTGTCACACTGCCACCATTAGAGCAGAACTGGAATTAAACCAGAGTTCAGAGTCACAAGATTCAGACTTAGAAAGGGACAACGCAAAGTGTACCTGACTTAACACTTATGCAAACATTCTCAAGAAATGTCCACCAGCAACCGAATACTTCAACTGAGGAGCAGCCCATTATCTTCTGAGGCATCCTGTTGCACTTTTGGGCAACTCTGATGCTTCGAAAATTGGTTTATCAAGTCTTAATCTACCTCTCTGCCCTCTGGAATCAAGCAGAACAACATTCATCCCTTTTCCCCATGACAATCCTTCAAATCCTTGAAGACAGCTGCCATATCTCTTCCAAATTTTCTTGACTCCAGAATTAGTATTCCCAGTTACTTCAAATGATTCTTGAGGCCCCTCACCATCTAGGTTGTCCTCTAGGTGTTTTCTAGATTGTCAATGTCCATCCTGAAATGGGGTGCCTGAAAATAACAGTCCCTAGGGATGGTCTTACCAAAGCTGGGGATAGTGTGATTGTGACCTTCATTGTTCTAGACACTCGCCCTCTCTTAATGCAGCTTAACATTGCATTAACTTTTTAGGCTGCCTCAGTCTACTTTTCATTCCTATTGAACTTGCAATCCACTAAGCCCCCTGTGTCTATATTTGCATTTTCCATGCTTCCTTTATGTTATACTTATGAAATTGATTTTTTTTAACTCAAGTGTAAGACTTTATAGTGAGCCCTATTAAATTTTGTCCGGTGAGATTTGTTCTATTTTTCTACCTTGCCAAGATTATTTTTGCATCCAGTGTCTGTCATTCTACATTCTAGCTGTCCCTCCCAGTTTTCTATCATCTATAAATAGGATAACCAAGCTATGTATGCCTTCATCCAAGTTGCTGATAAAAATATCAAACAGCACAGGATACTCTACTTAAACAACCCATCAGCAAGCATTGATTAAGCACCTACTATATACCAAAGGACACCTCCTTTCAAATTGACACTGAACCATTAATGGTTTCTCTTAGACATTAAACTAGTTTCACATTCACCAATTCAGCTATCATCTGGCTTATATCTCTCTACTTTGTCCACCATGATGGCATCAGAATCTTTGCCAATTTTGTTTTGCTGAAGTTTCGAAAACCCATAGCATTCCCCTGACATACCAGTCTAGCAACATTGTCAGAAACAAACCAAAAAAGGAAATTAGGTTCATCTGGCATTTTTGGTGAAGCCATGCTGCCCTTTGTGATCATTACTTTCTCTTCTGGTTGTTCACTAAAAATCCCTTTAATAAGGAGTCCCAAGATTCAAAGTCAAGCTGTATGGTGCATAGATTGCAAGATGCATTCTCATTTTTGAAAATTAAGGCAATATTTTCCTTCTGCACTCCCATGACACTTCACCCATTCTCTACCACTTTTCATAGATCACTAAGGAGTTTAGCAGTCACATTTACTAATCCTTTAATGTCCTGGAATATAATCCATATGGACTTGGGGACAAACTCAAAATAGCTACCTACTCTCTTACTAACTTCTTTGTTACCTTTAGGTTCTGACCCTATTAGCCAGTTTCATTCTATTCTGTCCAGTTCAAGGAATGTTCTTTTTGTCAGGGAAACCAGACAAAATAAGAATTGAGTAGTCCTATCTTCTTTCTATTATACAGTATCATCAATCTTACTCAAACAGAGGCCCTACCTCTTCTTTGATCCTCCTGTTTGTTTTCAAAATAACTTTCAAGGCCAGCCTATTTTTGTTATCTTAATTTTAATTGATCAGTCTAAATTTTAGCCTTCCTGATACTATTCTTACAGGATTTTGCCAGTTTTGTATTCACCCTATTTTATCCTTTACTTCTACCTTCAGTACATTTCTCTTTAACATCTATATTAGCTGATTAATTCCTTGTGAATTAATCCCCATAAATCTCTTTCAAAAAACTGTCTCTTCCTCAATGGAATTGTTTCTGAAATTATGAGAAATAATTCTCATAATTCCATTTGTGAGAGCTTCTAGAATTTTATGCATGGAATCCTATTTAATCTGCTCTTTGATTTTTGGTACATGTAAGATTATACCTGGCCTTCCTCACCACCTCTCATGAATTCTGAGATAGAAGGATCACTTCCCTTCAAGGTTCCCATCATTTCTACTTTAGCGACCATTTCTTTCTTGTTGGTTCTCTGGTCACAAATCTAGCACTCTTTTGTACCACATCACTGTTTACCATACTTTTATTCTTAAGTTCACAGTTCATCAGATTTGTGGTGACCTGATGTCCTCCTTGTTCAAGGATAGATACTGAATACCAGAGAGAAAAAGAGACTTTCATAAACAAGGTCGCAGAGTGAGATTGAGACTAGAACCCACGATGGCTACTTTTCAGTCTCTTGCTCAATTCCATGGCATCACACTGATAATGGGGTGGATTGTTACCCATGAGATATGATTCCAAAAACATCTTCCCTTTGTCTCATAATTATGCCTGAAATTTCACCTTTTGGGTCAGTCCTTTGGTTTAAGAAAGTTCCTCCCTGATGTATTATGTGAATTTGGGCAAATCTCGGAGCCTCGGGTTCCCCATCTGTATGATGAAGAAGTCGGATAAGTTGACATCTAAGATGCCATCTGGTTGTAAAGCTGTTTTACTTGTAACCCTTAAAAAAAATGCACTCCCCAGGGACCAGAGATTTAATGAATTTTTCTGTAAACCCCTCTAAAGTCAGCTCTAGATCAGCGAAATAATCTGTTAATCCTGGTAGTTTTCCAGAAATTATAACGGCCCCCACTCTAATTGTGTTTTGGACACGTATGGAGGATGAATTTATTCGAAGGCATTTTCAATAGTAAACATTCACGTTGGCAAATAAGCTGTTGGGGATAATTCATGTGTACTTTCTGGATAAAAGCTTGACACCATCTATTAGATAATACAGTATATAAGACTTTTTATTCAAACTATTTAATAAATAATTCCCTGTCATAAAAAAAAAGTTCCTCCCTGAGGATTCATTTATAATGAAGACAACCATAAGAGAGTTTATCAATTACTCTCAGCTTATTGAAACATTGGTCTCTTAAGGGGAATGAGGGAGAGAGAGAATTTAGGAGCGCAAAGCATCCAGGGATAGTGCACTGGAAAGAGCTCTAGATTGTTCATCCAAATGAGAGTTTCAGCTTTGCCATGAATTCACTATGTGACTCTTGCTTTTCTAATCCTGAAGGGTCATCTAGTCCAACTCCCTTATTATTCAGAGGAGGAAACAGATCGCTTCAAGCTCTGAAACTCTCTACTTTTATGTGATTCATAGAAATTAGAAATCTCTCCAGTTTCCATGATTGTGGTCTCCTGGGGCAGATTGAGGACCACACATGTATGTGTAGGCTTAGTAGGCATCCAGGAGGTAGCATGAATATCCTGAGCACTTGAAGGTGTAGAATGTGGAGGGGACCCTAGGTTGTGTTCTGTGTGGTGCAGTGAATTTAAAGACACAAGGGCTAGGCTCCAATTTAGACCCTAATATTTACTGACACATGATAGGCAAACCACTTGACCTTCCCAGACCCTAATATTTTCCTTTAAATGGAGAAAGTGCTTTGTAATCTTTAAATCAGTATAGAAATATGAGTTAACATTATTTCCCATTTTTGCTAAAGATTCTTTCCTCATTCATAAAATGAAGAGACTGGATTAGGTGAATTGTAACTCTTCCACCTATAAATCCCATTAAGAACCTTTTATGAGAGTTAGAAAGAGGTGTCTATGGTTTTGAAAATGAAGTGAAGGAGGAAGAACACAGTAAAGGACAGGGCTGGTCACAGGGAGATGTCCATGATACTGAGAAACTTTGAAGGGGATAGGAGAAATAGGAGACAGGAGAGATATTCACCTGAAGGCTCCAGGATGTGGCAAAGAATATCAGAAGAGGGGGAAACAAAAAGGGACAGAATTTAGGAAGAGCTAGAGAATAGAATGAGAAGGAACAAAAGTAGGAGCTGGTTTAGGGAACTGCCTGAGGGACTGGGACAGCCTAAGGAAAAAGGCACAGAGACCAATGACTCCCTTCAACGTCCTCCCTGAGAATAGACCTATGGATAAGGGATTGCAATTGTACCTGGAGGGGGTGGGGTTGTGGCCCTTTAAGGCCTAGCTCAAAAGTCATTATCTGCAAGAAATCTTCCTCACTAGGAATGTGACCCTTGGCAAGTCATAACCTTGGTTTCCTCATCTGTAAAAATGAGGGAGTTGAACTTGAGGTCTTAGGTTCACTTCTACATACATACATACATACATGCATACATACATACGTGCATATGGAGAGAAGGAGAGAGAGGAAGAACATAGAGGATCCTAGAAATCATCTAGTAATTATTACACTTCATTTCTATAGAGGAGAGATCTGAAGTGCAGAGATATTAAGTCTTTGGCCCAAGGTTACAAAATTAGTTGGTGGCAGAACTGAGGCTCAAACCCAAGTCCTTTAATTCTCGGTTTAATGTTCTTACCATTAAACCATGGTGCCTCTCCCAAGCAGATGTGATCATTTCTTTCCATGAACCCCCAAAGCATTTGTTCCTATCTCTCTTTTGGTCTTTCTCACATCCTTCTGTGTAACATTTTTATTTCATTCCCTCTTCTAGGCTGTAAGGAGCCTTAGGATAGGATTATTTCTTAGTCGTAAGTCCCAACCCCCCAAAATAATGCATTGTACATAGCTAACTATGTAAATGCTGCCCAGGAAAATTTGATAAATAGAATTTCAATGTAAAGAAAGTTCATCTAGGAAAGCAATGATGCACTGTGGTAGGTTCTCAAAACATGCTGAGGGTTTTCCCTCATGGAGAACTCATACCAAAATGATAGCCTTGGTTGTATCACCTCAATATTAGAGTGCCTGTCTGGCCTGTATCTGGCTAAGTGAGGAAATTTGGCCTAGTGGAAAAAACACTGAATTGACCATCGTGGGGCTTGGGTCACTTTACTTCTCTGGGCCTTCATTTCTGCTACTCTAAAATAGGAAGAAGAAGAATTGAAGCATTTCCTACCTCATGTTTTTGGAAGGAAATCACTTTGTGATAGTAAAGAGCTAAAGAATTGTGAGCTGGCATCATACCTGGCATAGGACAGTGGAAAAGAACCCTGGACTTAGAATCAGTAGATACTAATTTGCATCCTTGTTTTATCAAGTCTCTAGCAGCCTTCCTCTGTCTATTCTGTGTCAGAGAGTACAGTAAATACCTGAGTCTCAGAACCTGGAAGACTTATCTGTGTCAATGAATAGAGAGGATAGGTCTGGCCGGACAGACTAGGCATTATGTTGCTGTCTGTGGTGCTAGAGGATGAGGGGAAAGTGGGCCTGGTAGAAATTGTAGCAGGCAGAAAGCTGTCCATGGTGCTGAAACAAACAGAGCTGCCTAGGGAGAGGGAAAATCCAAAGGTATAGGAGCAGTTTGGCCTGCAGGCATGTGGGACTTACTTAGAGAAGCAATGAGCCGCTGTCAATACCCACTGATTTGTTATGAGGCTTCCTCCACAGAAGTGGGTTCCATTCCTCTGGATGCTGACCTGCCAGGGCCATTCCCTTTCTTGGGCATTCTCACCTCCTACCATTCGGTTCAGCATTCGGGGCTGGCCGCAAGCTGGGGTGTAGAGGAGAATGAAAAAGAGAGGTAGATGTTGCCGTTGATGCCCCGTGGAGGACCTGTCTCTCCCACTGTAAACATGAACTATTATATTTAGGGTCATAGTAGGTTACAGCTGGAATTGGCTTCATAAGTTTTTCTCCTTTCTATCTTCCTTTCTTTGGCCTATAGTTTCCCTCCCCTTTGTGATTCATTTTTTCTTGTCCATTCTTGGGAGCTAAGTAACTGCTCCTCTGTCCTCACTGGTCTCTTCTTGACTAGCTAGTATTGTCTATCAGGATTTCCCTGGTATGCCTAATTCTCTTTGGGAAGCCATATCTGCCTCACATTATAAAAGGTATGGGAATAGAAGCCTTGAGTAGCAATATCATCTAGTTCATTATCAATATGAAACAGGCATCCCCTTGACAACTTCCTTGATAAATGACTATGGAGCCTTCATTTAAACAGCTCCATTATTGGGGAATTAATCACCTCCCAAAATAACCCATTCCAATGTTGTACAGATCCAATTTTTATTGAGTTCCTCCTCATATTGATTAGAAATCTGCCTCCTAACTTATACCCACTTACTCTTTTTCTGAACTTTAGAGGTAAAGTATATCAAGTTGAATTCATGTCAAATTCACCACACTATTCATGCATAAAATATGCAAAGACAGCAATTACGGTCCCTGAAAGTTTCCTGTTTTCTGTTTCCCATGAGACAGAAACCTTCTCTTGTCCGTAAAAGCTACCTGCTTAGTTTATACTCTGAGACCCTAGACCTATCTGTTTCCCAACTCCATTGGTAGGGCCCCAGACACTTACTTACCTCTAGTTGACTCTGCCTTCTTTGTTCCTGTAAGATAAAGATACAAGGATGGAGGGTCAATTGACTACATCCCCAGACTGAAAAATTCTCTCCAATCTTCCAGACATTCTCCTCCCCTGTCATCCTTGGTTGCTGTGTACCTTACTCCTATTCTCCAAACACCAAGCTTAGAGTCTATATGCTTTAAATGGGTTCCTCCTAGCACTACCGACCTTAAGCAAACAGGATTATCATCTCCACCCTCAAGAGTCTCTCAAGGCTCTGCTAACTTGCTAGAAAAAACTTATAGACCTGACAATGAAAAACAACACAGTTAAAGCATTATACACTAAAGGTCTCAAGAAATGTTGGTTGCATATTTGATTGAATAAATAAGGGAAATACAATGTGGTGGCCCCGAAATAACTTAAGATTTGAGTCCAAAGTCCTGTTTTCAAATTACAACTCTACTATCTACCAGTTGTGTGGACATGGCACATGATTTCCTCTCTCTGGGCCATTTGCTCTTATGTAAAATAGGTTTATAATTTCCTATGCTACTTACTTCACAAAGTTGTGAGAACAGGGTTTAATAATCTCTAAAGCACTAAAGATGAATGAGCTGTTATTTACTGCCAACCTCCCCTCTTTCCTAGGTCTGAACTCCCTAAGGGACAAAAAAGTTTAAATGGTCTTTGGAAGACCCTTCCAGCTATAAGGTCAGAAGTATTTCCCAGCCTTCCTTTCTCTTAGACCTTGCCCTGTTCCCAGAACCCAATGGGTAGATTTGTTACTAGTGACCCTAGGTCTTCAGACTTGGACACTCAAATAAAACCAACCAGATGGAGCTGAGGAACAGCCTTAGCAGGAAATGGACAGGCCCATGACTGGAGCTTATTTGTATAATTGGATCATTAATTCAATGTATGGGGCTGGGACAGTTATGATTTATTATGTGCCACTGGACCTTTTTTGGGAGACCTCCAGACACACATTCCATCATCAGAATGGGGAAACAGAGGCATCAGGGAATGAAGGAAAGATAAGAATAGAGGAGGGGACAGCAAGCAGGAAAAAGAAAAAGCAAAGGGGAAAGGGGCAGTGATGAGGAGATAGGATGGGCCAAGAAGGTGACAAAAAGGAGTAAATGGGAAGATAGGCAAGGGTAAAAACGGAGTATTCAAGTGGAGGAAAGAATTTAGCACCTTTTCAGGAATGCTGACCTCTGATTCTTCTGACATATAAGACAGTAGATATGGGGCTGGAGGGAGGGGTGGTGTTAGCCCTGAGTGGGCAGTGGTTCCAGGGAGCTGCTGCACTTTGTGCTGAAAAATGGCTTTTCATATACATTACACTAATGCATCTGGCTTAGCAAACTCCTCTATTAGAATCTAGTTATACTCACAGATTAATGTCCATTAGTTTAGTACTAAGTTGTTAGAATAATAGTCTAGCTAAGACAGCCAGGTCAGCAAGCTGGGAACTTGAACTGGGGAAAGGAGTAGGGGGGAGAGGTAATTTTAAAGCCTGGCACTTTGGAAGAGAGGCAAGGCTGAGCGAGGTGCTATTTGAGGTGCTTCAAGAGTGTTGGGGAGCAGCATGGAGGTCCAGGGAAGATAAAGGAAGGTGGAAAAGGCAGCAGATAGGAAATTTGCCTGCTCAGCTCTTTTGCAGAAGGCTCTGGTGACAGCAGCCTGTCACATGGCTCTGGGTTTGAAGTAGTTGCCGGTCTTATGTTGGAAGACAAAGTTCAGCGAAAGGAATGAGGTAGATGGAGGTCTAAAATATCACTAGAGGTGGAGAAAACTCAGAGAAGAAGAATTGGAACCTATAGACAGGAAATGGCGAAATCTTGACATTCAGAAAAAGAGACAGAAGTGGGGTCAGGGGAAGTGGAGGAACAGAGAGACAGAGGCAGAGAGAAAGAGAGTCAGAGAGAAGAAGATGAAGGAAGGGAAGGAGGAGGAAGGGGAGGAGGAGGAAGAGAAGGAGGAGGAAGAGGAAGAGGAGGAGGAGGAGAGAGCATGCTAGGGGCAGAGGGAATAAGGACTCTTGCTCTCTTGCTCTGGGTCAGTTTGTGCATATGTGAGTTTTTGATGGGGGAGGATAAGAGGGAACTGTACTTTAGAAACCAAGTCACCCCAGGATTCTTGTCTCTCAGCCTAAGGCCCTTCCCCTAGTCTCAGTGGCCTTTGGTTTTAAGAGGTGAATTTCACTGTTCCTTGTCCTTATTGGTAAGAACAGTAATTACCCAGTAATATCAGGAGTAATCACAACTAATTATCCATCATCATCATGATTGTAAAAGGTGCGTGGCCACTTATCTCAAAGGAAAGCAATTATCCTGCAACAATAGGCCCAAATAAAAAGAGCCAGGGGCTAGGGGGCAGTCCTGGGTGCTAGAAGAAGAAGAGAGACTGGGGGATAGGATTCTGGGGTCCTGATAGCAGAGCAGGACAAAGAGAACAGCATACTCTCTGAAGCATATTTTCCTGGAACCACTCAAGAGAGCAGGTATCCCCTATATCTTTCAGCAGTCATGAGATGATGAAACTGAACCCCAGTCCTGATCTGCAGCCTGAAATGGCCAAGGCCCATCCCAGGGAGGTGACACAGGGACAGGGAAATGCAGCTGCTTCCAGAGTAGGGTGTGTTAGCCAGTGGAATGCGGTATGATTTTCAGGGCAAAGAGCACCCAAGGGAAGGGAAGGCAAAATCAGGAAAGCAAGGAGTGTCTCTTTAGATGTTTGGATGACCTCCCACCAGCCCAGGAGTCCTGACTCCTGGTCCTGTCCTTCAGCTCCCCAATGATCTTTTACCTCACCCCCTGAGCTGCTCTGATCAGAGTAACCCTATCTGACCCCAATTAGCTCGAGATTAGGAAACAGGCAAGAAGGCTGGCACCCCACCCTCCTCCTACACTTTTCTTTGTGGCCACAATGTCCTCAGAGCTTAATTAAGCTGGAAGCCAGCTCTCCAGCTGCAATAGCTATGTTCCTAACCCTCCTCTTCTTCCTTACACTGTAGACTCTAAAGGATCTGGAAGCATTTAGTTCTGCAGGGGACCATAAAGGCCAATTAATCTAACCTCTCATTTTGCAGATGAGGAAACTGAGGCAGGGAGTCAAGGAGACTTGTCCAAAGTCACCCCGATGATGAGTGACAGAGGTGGAATTTGAACCCAAAGTCATCTCATTCCAGATCTTTTTTTTTCACGTTGCCATATGGCCTCTAGGTGCTCTTCTCCTCTCCTCCTATGTGACTTCATTCTCTAGCCTCCTACTCATAAGTATTATTTTCCTACTAAACTATGTCCTCTACCACTCTTCTCAGCCCCCAAATCAAACCTTTGACTCACCCTCCTCCTCAGCCCCTCAGCTTTCTACTCATCTCCCAGCATCCTAATGAACCCCATCTTCCAGCCTCCTACTCACTCCTGTCTTCTAATCTCCAATTAACTCTTGGCTCCTATCTTCCTTTCTCTTTCCAAATGAAGGAAAGGCATTTAAATATATACCTCCCCCCCCCCACTCCACCCCCCCACCCCCACCCCCCCGCATTCAGAGGTTAATAGGTCTGGCCCCTAACCGTTTCCTCTCTGATACTGCTCAGTCCTAATTGACACACTGGCTGGTGAAGCCCAGAGCCTCTCCCTTCTTTGTGGGCCCCTTGAGTCCTACTCTTGCCACCTTCACACCCTCCCTCAGGAATGATGACAGATGGTAAAGGGTGTTTTCTCCAGGTCATGGTGATCTTTCCCTCCCCCAGCTCCCTCCAGGCCTGTGGCACTTGATGGAGGCAAATCTTCACATCTCTCAGACCTCTGTCTACCTTAGTGTGACTAAATCTTTATCCTAGCCATGTAAGACTTGGATAAGGGGTAGAAGAGTCATCTAGCATGCTATAGTAGAAAAAGCAACAAACTTAGACATAAGGCGAGACCTAGCTTGAAATGCTGACCACAGGCAAATTATTTAATTTTTTTGAACCACAGTTTCTTTATCTTTAAAATGGGGGTAATAGTACTTGAACTCCATACTTCACAAGGTTGTAAACCTTAAAGTGTTGTATAACTTTGTGAGTTATCTTAGGACTTCAGATTTCACAGGGTATGACTGCAGGGGTCTCCATGGTTAGGGAGCTTTCTTTAGTCTTTTCTCTTTCCAAGACCTAGAAATTGTGTTCTCTATTCCCAGAGATACCCCCAAATCCTCAAGAAACAAACCCAAATGTTCCAGGACTATCTGAGGCCATGGAGAAAACTCTCCTGTGCTGTGGGAATCTTTGGGTTCCCCTACCTTCCCTGGGGCTACTCCCTGCCATGGAGTGTGAGTTGGGGGAAGGGTATTAGGTGGGGAGAAGAATGGGGAGACAGTAGAAAGAGACAAAGTCTGGCATATTCTAGGAGGGAGAACAGGAAAGCAAGGTAGAAAGCTAGTCAGGAGGAAGTAAGGAGATACAGAGATCAACATAGAATAAAAGATGGGGCAGAGTCCCATAGAAACGCAGAGATGCACTTAGAGAATGAGACTAAACAAGGAAATATGTGATTGGAGAAAAGGAAAGGAGGTGGGGACCAAAAAAGGTGAAAGAAAAAGATGCGAAAGAAAAAGTAAAGAACATAGAACCCAGGTGCATTGGCCTTCAGTCCCCAGTTTGCCTTCTTTAGGTCACACTCTCCCTATTACCCCCCAGCCCTGGCCCTCCACTCCAAACCCAGATATTCTGGGCTCCAGCTTCTGAAGACTCACCAAACTGAAGGAGGAGAAAGAGGAGAGCCAGTGTGTGGAGTTGCCTCATGCCTTCTGGTCTCAGGGAGCCGGGGCAATAGGACTCCTGGGTTCAGGGAGGGACTCTGAGCTGGTTGGGTCAGCGAGGCAACAATGGTTTGGGGAGCACTGAGCTTCCAGGCTCCATGAAGCAGGGGGTTATATCCCAGGAGGTGATTGCCTGCTTGAAAATGCCAACCAACCAGTTTGCCCAGTTCCCTCTCATTTGCCTCTCCTTCAGGAACTGGAGTCTCCTGAAGAGGAGGTGACATTTCAATGACCCTGCCCTCCTGAACCCCCTGAACTTCTAGAGTCAGAACCAGAATCCCCTGGCCAGCCCTGACCCTGTATTGCGATGGATTGACCCTAGAACCTCCATATCTTTTTCCTCCCTAGTCTGAACAATAGGCATAACTGGGATTCCAGAGCACATCTTGGTTACTCTGGAGAAGGTGGACACTTGGGTCTCTGAGCAGAGGCGCCAGAAGGAAGACAGAGGACTGGAGAACAGGAAACCTTCTCAGAATGGGCAGGGTTTAAGAGGGGTGTACAGGAAGTCTGGGTTCTGGGAAGGCCTGGATCAGCAGTGCCCCAATTCCTTCATGGTTATTGGTCTCTGGGTGGGAGGGACCCTCTCCCCCAGGCTCTGAAGATTGAGGATTGAGAGTGGAAGTAGACAGACTCCTGGAAGGAAGTTATTTAGGGAACAGGTTTGACGTAAAGGAGTCCAGGATAGGAGCCACCCCGTTGGAACAGCCAACTCCCCTTTCTTTCTCCATATACCTGGGTCCTGGACATAGAGTCAAGCCTAGAGTTTCCTGGTGTTGGCTGTCCTTAACCATGCTCATTCCCTCATCCTTTGAACCTTCCTTAATTCTGTCTCATTCTCCGCTCTAGATCCCACTCCTCAAAGAAATGAAGTTCATTCAATTTAACAACAGTGCTCTGGCTCACACTCTACCCCTGCCCACAACTCCTTTATCTTCCTGAATTCAAATGTCTGCATTCTAAGGTGCATTTAGGATTCAACATTCTATGTTATGAGAGCTTTTTGTAGAATCACAAGATCTAGAAAGAACCTCGAAGGCCATCTATGCCACCCTCATATTGAAGTCAATAGATGTTAAAGGACTTGTCCAATGTCACTTAAGTATTAAATGACATACCTTGATTCCCCAGCATACCTTTCAGATTTAAGATTTTATGGCCTATGTTCTTAGAACCCTGTTAGCTCTGACATTCTAGGCTTTCTTTTCTTAGATCCTTTCCAGCTCTATGTTCAGTATTTTAAAGGCCTCTCCAGCTTTATAGAATTTTGGTATTCTTTGTTCTAATTTCGAAGGTCCCTTCTAGCCACTACATTTTCTGTTCTCTGATCTATGGGCCTTTCTAGCTCCAACGTTCTAATTAGGGTTGCTTCCAGTTCTGAACATTCTGTGATTCTAAAATTCTGATTCTACTTCTGTAAATATTTGTGCCCTGGAGGAAATCTGGACATAGGGATGGAAAGCATGGTAAAGAGAAGACGGTGGTAGTCTATGAAGGAAGCCACAAAGGCTATCAGACTGGGAGGAAGGAGCAGTATGAACTCTCCTGGAGATTCTCCGAAGGTCAGGACACATGTGAGCCTGGTTTCCTCAGTCCCTTTCCTTGAACCTGAAGCCTGCCAATGAAAGGAAATGGGGTGCCCTCTAGTGGTAATGCGGACTGGTACTGATTATGGAGAAGGGAGAAGAAGGGCAGGGGCTGCAGAGGAAGCCAGGAAGCTGTGGGACAGGCCCTCTTCTGAAGAGTCCCTTTCTCTGTATTTGTCACCCTCCCTTCTGGTCCACTCTCTCTCTCTCCTTTCCTTCTTGTGACTAGAGCTTCCCATTTATTATTTTTTTTTGAAATTTAGATGCTTTATTAGGCAACTCTCAAGACTTTAAGTTGCAGTTAGTCAGTTAAGTAAATGTTCATTAAGCATCTAATATGTGCCAGGGACTGTGTATTAAGCTAAGGATACAAAAAAGAAGCAAAAGACAGTCTCTTTCTTCAAGGAGCTGACAATCTAATAGATTTTGTTGTTGACTTTCACTGGCAGAGGGATTTTCTTCATTAAGCGCTCCCATTTCCCATAAAATCACAGAACCAATCCAAGTAGAAATTTAACATTAAACATTAATACAAATAACTATGCTTGCTTAATAGCTACATTTAAAATAATTAATTTAAGGGGATGAATTTCACAACACTTTTCACCATTCCTCCCTCCAGTTTCTCATTAGGATTCTTTGCTGCTTCATTATCATTAACTCTTCCTCATATGAGGTTCTCATTATTGTGTACTCGCTCCATTTTTAAAGTTCTTCATTTTCTGCCCTGTATTCCTCATAATTATCCAACCATTTCCATTTCTTATTCCTATTTATTACAGCCCAAAACACTCACCATTCCCATCTCTTATGCCCCAGGAAGCTGTGCATCCTGAGGTCTAACTCACAGTCCAGCCTGCTCCAGTGTTTATCCTGGGAGTCTTTCCTGGTAGAGACAGTGAACCACTTCCTATGACCATCTTTTTGAAGTGAGCTCTGAGGTTCTGCTGACGTCTTCTTCACAAAGCTTAAGAGCTCCATTTACTGGAACCTCCTTTCCCTCCATGATAAAGTCCTTGGCTTAGACTAACGGCTCAGCCTCGATCTTCCTAGCTCATTTATTACTTTTTCCCCACTGTCAACCCAATGCATGCTTCCCCATCAGCCTCATCTTTTCTCACCCATAGATCCCAGTGTTGCCATTTATTCACTTCTTATGTGACTTTGGTAAAGGCCTTTCCCCTCTCGGAGACTCAGTTTCCCCATATGTAAAAATGAAGATGTTGCACTAGATGATCAGCTTAAACAAAAACAGCACTAGATTTGCAGTCAGAGGAACTGTGTTTGAATGCTGGTTCTACTATTTATTGCCTTGTGGTCTTGGAAAAATAATTAAATTTTTAAGTTTACTTCATTAAATATTTCGCAATGATGTGTGATTTTTTTAAACATTCATTTAAAAAATTTTTGAGTTCTAAATTCTCTCCCTCCTGCCCCTCCCCCACCCACCCCAAAGGCAAGCAATATATTAGTTATATATGTGAAGTCATGCAAAACCATATTAGCCATGTTGCAAAAGAAAACATATATACACACAAACAAGAAAAATAAAGGAATTTAAAAAGTATGCTTCAATCTGCACTGAATGTTTATCAGTTCTTTCTATGGATGTGGATTACATTTTTCATCATGAGTCCTTCAGAATTGTCTTAGATCACTGTCTTGGTCAAAGTAGCTTTCACAGTTGATTATCCTTACAGCATTGCTGTTACTGTGTACAATGTTCTCTTGGTTCTGCTCACTTCACTTTGTATCAATTCATATTAATCTTCCCAGGTTTTTCTGAATCTATTCCCCTTTGTTATTTCTAATAACGTATTAGTATTCCATTACAATCTTATATCATCACTTGTTCAGCAATTCCTCAGGTGATGGTCATCTCCTCAATTTCCAATTCTTTGGCACAACAAAAAGAGCTGCTATAAATATTTTTGTATAAATAGATCCTTCAGAAAGTAATTTATTGCCCTTGGGTCATGTTTCCTTATCTGTAAATTGAAGGAGTTAGAGTAGATGATTTCCGAGATCTCTTCTGGCTTATACATCCTATGGTCTATGATCCCCCACCATCCTGAGAGTAGTTATGTAATACAGGTTACAGGATGACTTGGCTTCTTGCTGTAATACTGTGTTATAATTTCCTTGTCATTACATTGAGGTGGACTTACTAGTTTGGGAATGGAATTGGAATTATGAATTGGAATTACTGGTTTAGGGATTTGATCCTCTGGTGTTTAAATAAATGTTGTACTTCCTCTGCCTTCTACCTAGAGAATCTCTTATACTTTGTGATTCCAAACCATACAGGCATGTTCATGGTCATCTTTGCGGTCATGAATCTTGCCTTATTGATGCAAATAGTTATAATCACCTCCCTTCTGTAGTAGGAAGGCCGAATTTATGATCTCAAAAAGGATCATATATATATCTGAATGGTTCGAAATCATTGGGTATATAGAATTCTCTAAGCAAAAGGCATCAAAAAATTTATTCAGGGCCCAGAGCAACAAATTAGCGAACCAACCTCCCCATTCCAGTATTGTGAACACAAGCCTCCAGGCCCAGTAGGCCCGCCTCACAAGAGTAGCCAGGAGGCCACAGAAAAATAAGATGGCATAAATCATATTTACTGGACTCAAGTCCTTGCTCAAACTCCTGGGTCCATACAGGGGTCGGCTCTCCTTCGGATTTTTTCAGCTGTAGTTTCTCGCCTCTCCTCGAAGCCAAGCCTCTGGCGTTCTCAAGCCCCACCTCAACGACCAGAGACCAGAGTCCAGAGACCATTGGTTCCCAAGTTGGCCCATCTTAAGTCATTAATCTACACCCACACAGGTTTCACACCAGATAGGGCTTTGGGCCTGGGGCTTAGCATTTAATAGGTGAAAGTACTTTCATGGTAAACAAAAGCCAAACTCCTCAAGGGCACCTGTTAAACCAAGCCCATTTTGCCTTACTGGCACACCTTCACTTTGGGCTTCCAGAGTATTTTCAGTGGAGTCATTCTAGAAGTGATTTTCTAGAGCTGAGGTTTTTAAGAAGGCTATGAGTGTAAGACTGGCCTGTTACCTTTCTACAAAATGGTTTAACAGGGGAAGGATGTGTGGGCCCAAATAAGCATTCCATTCATATGGAAGGAAGAGTACATTTGCAACTTTACAGGTATTCCGAGGAGTCTTCCTTCCGATATTAATTACCAGTGTTCTTTGGTGACAGATCTAGTGCAACTGGTCTTTAGGATAGAAAAAATGGGGGACCTCATACTATATTGCTCAGTTTCTGATGATAGAAAATGGAAGACCTCCGAGCTATCAGCAGTTTAAGGTGGGATTTCTAGCCATTTGGGAGTATCCTGATTGAAAGTGAGATGTGGATGTTGCCATGACTGGATTCAGCAAAGGAGGAAAAAGCCTAGTAGCTTATACACGATCCTAGACCCCATGTAACCTTTTCATCTTAATAAAATGAAGCCTGCTAATTGAAAGCCAGAATATTAGGCTGGAAGGAGGTAGGGCTGGCAGAAGTGTTTTTGAGGTGGTTTAAGTAAAAGCTTAAAGTTCTTTTTTAAATTAAATTTTCTCTTTTCTTATGAACTTAATTATCAATATTTCAACAGAAAAGAACAAAAATGAGAATTGTATATGAAATTCTGTGACAGTTTTTTGGGGGGCATATATTTAACAAAGTACTTAGAAATTTCCTTGTTTGTGTCTTTTTCTTTTTGTTTTCTTCTGTACATTTTTAATGTTTTGTTCATTTCATTTCTTTTCTTTTTTGGGGGTGATCTCTATCATTACTCACCAACTTAATTTCCCAAATGACTCCCCCATCACAAGTAGTTATAGTCAAGCAAAATAAATCAACACACTGGCCATGTCTCAAAATGCATTCTTCATTTCTAGTCCCTCACCTTTCTGCCAAGAGCCAAAAAGCATGCTTCATAATTATCAGTCTTCTAAGGTAGCAGTTGGTTACTATATTAATGACAGTTCTCAAGTTTTTCAAAGTTGCTTTCCTTCATATTACTGTGGCTATCATGTAAATTGTTGTCTTGGTTCTTGTAATGGTAAGCAGGGTGGGACTTTTTTGTTGTCTTTTGTTTTGGGGTGCTTCTCAGCACTCAAGGAAATCAAGTGCTTTTGAGTCTTGCCTTTGTTTAAATGAAGGAAGTAAAGTGGGACTTTTTGTTGTCATTTGTTTTGGAGTGCTCAATCAAGTGCCTTTAATGAGTCTTGCCCTTGAACCAAGAGTTATTGATTGGAAACAATATATATGATATGGTGCTAGTGATTAAAAATCTTTCCTACACCCTTTTGCTAAGTGTATGCTAAGCCTTTTCCCTCACCCTTTTGCTAAGTAATCGCTAATCTCCAGGGCCCTCAACAGGGTATATATTCTCTGAGGTTGGCATTTTGCTTTTGGGGGCACACTCATTGGAAGAGTGTTGGTGATTTGGCCAGACAAGTCTCTGGGTGGCCATTGGAGCCCCCTGGCTTTGAAAACCCAGATGTTGGTGCTTCTCTCTCTGGTAACTATGCATGTATTGCTATGGTCAGACAAAAGCCTGTCTGTTGATCTGCTTATATTTTCTCTGTAATTTCTGTTTGTATTTGCTCTGAAGTTCAGGGTGCTGACTTTCCCCTCTGAACTAAGTGAATTATGTATGTATGTTTAATTAAAGTTAATTTAAAGTTTAATCAAGTAAACCCCTTAAAGTTGCTTTCCTTAGAAAAGCAAATCAAAGAACCTCTGCCAGCAGCCTTTCTATGTGCTGGTGCTATTGGCCTTACACAGCCATAGTGTAGCATTGTTGTTGTTACAGTTCTTCTCACCTGACTCTACATCAGTTCATGCAAGTCTTCTAAGTTTCTCTGAATCCTGCTTATTCATTACTTTTTAAAATGCAGAAATATTTTACTGCGATAATATACCACAATTTGTTCAGTTATTCATAATCTTTATAGGACCTCTTAGTAAGCCATACTGCATCCTAGAATTTGGACCATCAAAGTAATATGTATGGTGTATGAGGCAGGGCAAGGAAATCAGTTACCAAAGTGACAAAAGTGGAGCACAGTGGAAACAGGAGCTCAAGGGAAAAGGGATATTTGGGGACCAGAAGGGTAGATCAGGGAGGAGCAGTAATCTGAGGGCAGAATGAAGTTCAAAGAAACCAGTCTGAGTTTTTGGTCATTTGAATATTTATATGCAGTCAGTCATGCCCAAGCAGGTGAACTTGCAGCCTGTTTGTGTCCTTTGAAACCTGAAATGTAGGGGGTTTTGGCCTTCCCATTGCTTATTATCTCCAATTCATTCTGGATATATCTTCTTTTCACATACATCAATATATGTATATATAAAATTATGCACATATATGAATGTGTGCATGTAAACAGTATATCCATGCAATATAATACATATGATGCATACAAGCCTACATTATATAGATAACTATTTCAATGTAATTGGTTTTATTTATAATCCTATGTACTATTTTATGAATTTAAAAATATTGTATATGTGTGTATACATTTATGTAATAAGTATGTGTGTATATATATACACTGTATATATATCACAATCATATATGCATGTGCATGTGTTGACACATTTTGTATGCATCTGCATGTATATATACACATGTATGTACATGTATACATGTGTGTATATGTTAGGTGGAATTAAGCATTAATATCTATGTTTATGTATATATATATGTGTGTGTGTGTATGAATGTGTGTGTGTGTGTGTGCGTGTGTGTGTGCTTGTTTCCCAGAATGAGTTCCTTGTTTTCTAGAATGAGCTTCAGCTTTGGACAGGTCCTGGCAACCACAGGTAGTGTTTCCTGTTTGGAAACCACCCCAGTGGCAGCAGCAATGAGTGGGTTTATGTATATATCACATCTCAGAACCTGTATAGCATTAGAAGGGGGAAAAGAGGCTGAGGGAGAATGTTCACACAGAAGAAAGTGTGGAAAGGCATTGAATGTTCCCAAGCCTCTCACTAAAGCCTGGGACTTAAAGAATTTCATAATTTTAGAGTTGGAAGGGTCTTCATTGACCACTGAGTTGAAACCATACCTTAAAGAAACACATACATACCCATCTACATACACACACACATATGTACATATATACACAGACACGTATATAATGCAATATGTAACATAATACATAGCACATATATAAGATGTGATGTACAGTACATATATATATACATATATACACACCTACTTATACATGCATATACATTTATTTATGTCTGTAATAGACAGACGCTATAATTTTCCTGACAAGCGGTCCTCCAGCCCTTGCTGAGAGACCTCCACGGAGGGGGGCAGCTTGCTTTATTTTGGTCAGCTCATCCAGTTGTGAGCAAAGGAGACATTGGGAGAGTGCATCCTTCAAAGTGGAGCAAGATCTGGAAAGGAAAGCAGCTGGCTTGTAAACAGACAGTCCTCACTTGGGGGATTGTGGGGCTCAGCGGAGATAATGGAGGTAAGGCGCTTTGCAGACCTTTGTAAATGCCAGTTATTCTTATGGTGGTTGTTATCATCATTCGCCTCCAGTCACCAGGTTTCCAGTCAGCTAATGCGTTCATTCCTTGCCTGGCCCTTCTGCTGCACCCCTGCCAAGCTTAAGCAATGTTTATAGAGTAATACAAAGGTTTGCCAGTAAACATTTAGCAACCAGGCTGGGGCAGGAGTGGAGGAGATGGTCACGGCACAGTTTTAAATTTAATTTGCATTATTAACACTTTCTTAAGTCTAGACAATCAACAAAACACTTTATTAAGCCCTGATTTGTACTGTTTGCGGATTTCTGAGATGTAGACACTCACATTCTTGGCCACGATCCACCTGATGCCGACAACTGATTCTGCAGAAACGGTGCGAGATGAAACAATGTTATGTGGGCAATTTGTTCCCTAGAAACGATGCTGTAAATATTATTATATGGCTGAGTGACGTTCTAGCAGCAAAAGCGCTGTCTCCTGTATGAGGCCTTTTTTCCTCCCCATCCCCAGCGCTGGTAGGGCCTTGCTCTCCTGAAATTACCTTGTGTTTGCTTTGTTTATATTTTGCATTTTCGTACAACAGTAATAACGGCCGACATTCATATAGTGCTGACTTTGTACCAGGCACTTAAAAAGTGTCTCATTTAATCACCGCAACAACCCTGAGAGGTAGGTGCTATTATCACCCCCATTTTACCGATGAGGAAACTGAGGCAAAGAACGATTAAGTGATTTGCCCAGGGTCAAATGCATAGCTCGTGTCTGAGGTTAGATTAAAACTCAGGTGTTTCTGACTCCAGGCCCAAGGCTCTGTGCATTATGATGCCACCTAGTGGCCAAAATATACAGCATGTCCCAAAAGTCCAGGGAAACGTGAAGCTTTAAAGTTTTTAAAGCTTTTCAAAATTACTCCAAGATGTCTAGGATGCCCTGTAGACGTACAAGTTGTTTCCACCCATAGAATGTAAATTACTTGACAGTAGAGACTATTTTGTTTTTGTCTGTATCTGCCTGGAACATAGTAGGTGCTTAATAAAGACTTACTAATTTATTGATATAGTGCAATTTAGTTATAATGCAGCAATGATTTTCTTTTGAAAAATGGCATTGCCCGGACCAGCCTTATGAGGGGAGATATGTGCCTATAGGGGACTATAATTGATTTATGTTCATTGGTTATCATCAACATCATAACATTTTACATTTTTATGATTTGGAGTGCCTGGCATATAGCAGGTATTTAATAAATAAATGCTTATTGGATTGAGTTTAATTAAAAGGACTAGAGAAAGGCCTCCAGCTTGTAGATTGTTTTCTCAATGGCAGATTTATGGAAAGACATGGACAAGAATCGTATGGGATTAGCTATGTCGGAGAAATTTTATGTAGGAGAAAATTGAGACCTAGTGGTGAAGCTTCCTCTAGTTAAACAGCAAATCGATGACAGAGTGAGGACCAGGGCCCAGATCTCCTCTGTATTAGATTTTCCTTGAGGTATAAAGAAGTACCCACAGGATGAAGATGAAATCGTTGTGCAAATAATGCTGTGGAGAAGCCAGGAACGGGGGCTTGGTCTCAGTGAGAAAATACCCTTGGGAGCAACTTCTACGGCTGCTCAAAGTCCCTTCTCCAAAGGGCTGCTTCCTTTTTATTTCTCTTGCTGTCATTAGCCTTAATCTGACCTCCCTGGGGATTCACTGGGATGAGGTTGGCAGACACCTTCCTTCTCTTAGTAGCTCAACTGAGGCAGTCCGCTGAGGTTGGATTTGAAAAGATTCTTTAAGGAATTAAAAAAAAAGAATAAAATCAAACCAAATACAGGAACAAAACTATCATTTTTACCAAAATTTATGATATATTCTTTTTTCTTTTTAATTGTATATTTTTAAATTACTTTTTGAAGTTAAAAAATTTAAGGCTACAATAAAGTTTAGGTATGTTTCTCTATAGATACACACACACACACACACACACACACACACACATATAGACATATACTTTCCCAAACATACTGTACTCCTGATCTTTGTTTTTATATTTGTTCATATCTCTTGTTTCCAATCCCTCCTGATACCTCCACTTTATTCCTACTGATTACCTTGCCTTCCTATTACTTGCCTACCCCCCTGCAACGGTCCCCCCCATCCTCCTGTTCCCATAAATCTAAACACCCTTCTATATCCCCCCTTTTACCTATTCCCTTATTCTCTCCTCTAAAATCCCTCCTTTGTCCTCTCCTCCTACCATTTTATTTCTTCTAAATTTAGGAGACTTTTTTCCTCTTCTAAATATATATGTATTGTTCCCTATTGAACCCATTCCCGATGAAGATAGGTTACCAGAACTACCAGCCCTCCTCCCCCATCTAATTCCTCTGTATCCTTTCTTCCTCTTGCACCTCATTTGTATAAAATAGTTACTCTTTTTAGCTGTTTCTAAATGGTTTTACTTTTTAAATTCATATCATAGTCAGGTTTACCCCCTCTTTCTTATGAGCTTGCCAGTTACTAATAAGAATCTCAGACATACATTTTACATTTTACGTTATATAAAAGGTAGACAGTCTGTTCTTCTGAATCCCTTAGAGTCAGTCTTTGGTAGGTAGATATATTCTTTAGATTAACAAGTAGCTTGATTTCTATGGCAGTTGAGGTTTTGTGGAATGCTTTCCTTACAACACTGTTGTTATCCATGTTTTTCAGATGTGATAAATGAAGCACAGAATAATGAAGTGCTTGTCCAAAGTCACACAGCCAGTTTCCCTTCTTGTCTCTGCTCATAATGACAGGAAGATTTTTATATGACAGTTTTCTCCATCCTGATTCACTCAGGTTTGTGAATCAACCTTTCCATGGGTGGAAAAAATGGATTATACCCTTCCCAATGAAGATATTTAAGGCTGATTTGGCATCTTTTCTCCTTCATCAGATTGACTAATTATTTGGATTGCACCCACTCCAGCGAAGCAAAGCAAAGTGGGGTGAAAACACTGGAATTAGAAACAGGAGACCTACAATTGAATTCCTAGCTGTGATATTATTCTCCACTGCCTCAAAACCTGAATTATTGCTCCTCTTTGATAGGTGAGGAAATTAAGAGAGTCCAAGGGACTTGACCATGGTCACAGAGCTGGCATTGAAGCCAAGAAGACCTGGATCCAAGTTCCATCTCTGGCGTTTACTGATCGTGGGATGCTGGGAAGTCATTTTTCCTCTAAGTGCTCAAGGCGGCTCTCTTAGACTATAAGTGGCAGAAAAGATGCCAACCTGCATCGGTAGAATTTCCTCCTCTGGCTGTTTCCTATGCCAATAAAATCACAGGGCTAGTCTCTATCCATTCATATGGATTTCTCTAAGACTTTATAATCCTCAAAGCATTATACAAATATGAATTATTACTGACTTGTGAAGGCTTTAGTGCTCTAGTTCATATAGGGGGGATGTAATTGTTGTCTTCAAATGCCTGAATGATTTTTACGTGCAAGAGGGATTCGTCTTGTCCTATTTAGTCCCCAGGACAGAATTAGCACCATTATTGGAAGTTACAGAGAGACAGATTTTGTTTCAATATAAGGGAAAACTTTCTAACCATTAGAGGAATCTAGCCATTGAACAGGTAGCCATGGGGAGTTAGTGAACTCCTGGTTACCAGAAGTGTTTGATCAGGTGAACCCTGATCAAATCAACTCTACTACTGTTCCAGGATTGGGTGTGTCAATTTATTCTTCTAAGGTCTCTCTCACCAACCCTCCCTATGATTTTCTAGGCTAAAGACCACTGCTTCCTTATGTGTGCTGTCTCTCTTTTTAGAATGTAAACTACTTGAAGGCAAGAATTGTCTTTGCTTTTGTATTTGCATTCCTTGCCCTTAGCATAGTGTTTGGCACATAGTACATGCTTAGTAAATACTTTTTTCCCCATTCATTTCATTTATTTTCACTTTCATTTTCATTCATTCACTATTATTTAATATAGAAGCCTTTCATGATCTTTTTTTGGATCCTAATTCTCATCCAGATTGTTAACTATTGCTTACATCTACAAATTTGACAAACATACTGTCAATGCCTGTAGTTAAGTCATTGATAAGATTGTTAAGTAGAACCCAGTGAGTCATAGATCCTTGGGACAGGCCACTCAGATCCCCTGCTAAGTTGACATTGAGTCATTAATGGCCACTTTTTGAGTTCGGTCATTCAATCAGCTTTAAATCCTATTAATTATAATATCATCTAGACTGGGACTTGGCACAAATCTGCAAGAGCCTGTTTGGTTAATTAGAATAAATTAATAATAAGAATAATAATAAGAAGAATTCTAAGTCCAAATGTATTTGCTTAGACAGAGAAATCCCAAGGGACAGACCTCTATCCTGCCTTTGAAAGTCTCCCTGACACAAGCTATTTCCACTTACAATCTATAGTATTTCCCCTCCAAAAGACAAGATTTGTAATCAAGATTAAACAGCACTCAAGGTGGAGACCAGACGTCAGAATAAAGGAAGCAGCCAAGTTCTGCCAACTTTCCTCTCCAAGCAACTTCAAAATAATGCCTTAAATTGAATTCTGGAATGGCAGAAACAATAAAAGGTCAAAGAACCCCAGATAACGTGGGAGGCCAGAAGGAAAGGTCTGTGACACCAGAGTGGGGGTTGGCCCAGAGCCCATGTAATGGCAATAGCATCTGGGGGCTTTGAAGGTGGTGGAGGCAGTGGCAGTAGCAGCAGCAACTTTGGGAGTTCTCAATCTAGAGATGGTAAGGGGATCTGGGAACTGATCAGAAAGAGATTAAAGGGGACCTCTGTGCTAGCACTGGGAATAGGATAGGCTGTTGTAGGCTGGGTGTAGGATAGTTGTTTGGCTGCTCAGTTGCCAATATTCCCTTCTAGGTTGCAGTTCCAGGGCAAATAGGAATGCCTGCAGTCACAAGGGATTAGGGGCTCTGAGGAGAAGTATCACTTTTTATCCCAAGGGAGTAGGGCCCCTGAGGAGCAGTATCCCTTGTGGCTATAAGGGATCAGGGATCCTTCCTGGGTAAAGACCAGAGTACTCCTAAAGTCCAGGAGAACATGACCACACCTTTCCCAGCATCACACCACTTTAGAAGCACCAAAAGCTTCCAAGCCCCCCAAACTAGTCCTGAAAACAGCAGTTCACAAAAGCCTGAAGCTTGGGACAGTCCACCCCTCTCCCTACTCTCACCCTGGGAACAGAACCTAATTTTAACATAAAGGTCAAAGTCAAGAAATAAGCTGGAAAAATAAGCAAACAAAAACAACAAAAGAATTTCACCATAAAAAGCTATTATAGTGACAAACTCAGAAGAAGACAACAATTTCAAAACAGCTACAAGCAAAGCCTCAAAGGAAAAAAAAGGATTTGGACACAAGCCCAACAGGAATTCCTGGAAGAGCTAAAAAATTGATTTAAAAATCAAATAAGAGTGGTAGAGGAAAACTGGAGAAAAGAATGAGAGCAATGCAAGAAAATTATGAAAGGACAACAGTTTGGTAAAAGAATCACACAAAAAATACTGAAGAAAATAACATTTTAAAAAACAAAATTAGTCAAATGGAAAAAGAGGTACACTGATAAAAATAACTCGTTAAAAAGCAGAAGTGGCCAAATGGAAAAAGAGCCACAAAAGCTCACTGAAGAAAATAATTCCTTAAAAATTAGAATTGGTTAAGCGGAAGCTAATGACTCCATGAGACACCAAGAAACAATAAAACAAACTCAAAAGAAAGAAAAAAATAGAAAAAATGCTAAATATCTCATCAAGAAAACATCTGACTTGGAAAATAAATTAAGGAGAGATAATTTAAGAATTATTGGACTGCCTGACAGCCATGATCAAGGAAGTAGCTTAGAGACAGAAAGAGAAATTCCATTTAAAATAACTACAGGCATTATAAAACACTTGGGAGTCTACCTGCCAATACAGACCCAGAGACTATATGAACATAATTACAAAACACTTTTCACACTAATAAAGACAGATTTAAACAATTTTAAAATATTAATTGCTCATGGGTAGGCTGAACAGTGGTTCATAACAATGATAATAATAACAAAATGATATCATAACAATGATAACAATTCTATCTAAGATTAATTTACTTATTCAGTGCCACACCAATAAATTTGCCAAGGAATTATTTATAGAGCTAGAAAAAATAATAACAATTAATCTGGAAAAATGTAAGGTCAAAAATATCAAGAGAATCAATGAAAAAAAAGTAAAGGAAGGTGACTTAGCAGTATCAGATTTCCAATTATATTACAAAGCAATAATCATCAAAATCTAGTATTGGCTAAGAAGTAGAGTGGTGGATCAGTGGAATAGATTAGGTACACAGTACACAGTAGTAAATGACCATCTAATATTTGATAAATCCAAGGATCCAAGCTTTTGGGGCATTTTTTGGGGCACCATTTAACAAAAATTGCTGGGAAAATTGAAAAGCAGTTAACAGAAACCAGGCATAGATCAATATCTCACACTGTATATCAAATGAGGTCCAAATGGGTACATGCTGGGTACAATAAGGTTGATATCATAAGTAAATTAGAGGAGCATGGAAAAACTGTCAGATCTATGAGTAGGGGAAGAGTTTATGACCAAATAAGATATAAAGAGGATAATGGGAAGTAAAATGGATACTTTTGGTTACATTAAATTAAATGAGAAGGAAAGCAGGATATGGAGTAAAAAAATTTTAATAGCAAGTTTCTCTAATAAATGCTTTATTTCTCAAATATATAGGAAACTGAGCCAAATTTATAAAAAAAAACAAGAGCTATTCTCCAATTGATAAACATTCAAAGGATATGAACAGGCAGTTTTCAGACAAAGAAATCAATGTTATCTATAGTCATATGAAAAGAAGTTCTAAATCACTATTCATTAGAGAAATGCAAATTAAAACATCTCTGAGGTACTACCTCATACCTATGAAATTGGCTAACATGACAGAAAAGGAAAATGATAAATGCTGAAGGGGATGTGGAAAAATAGGAACAATAATGTACTGTTGGAGGTGTTATAACCTGGTCCAACTATTCTGGAGAGCAATTTGGAATTAAGCCCAAAGGGCTATATAAAACTATGCATATTTTTTGATCCAGCAATACTATTCTAAGGTCTCTATCCTGAAGAGATCAAATAAAAGGGGAAAGGACCTATATGTACAAAAATATTTATAGCAGTTCTTTTGAAGAAATTGAAGTTGGAAATTGAGGATATGCCCATCAATTGGGGAATGGGTTAACAAGTTGTGGCATATGATTATGATGGAATACTATTGTGCTATAAGAAATGACAAGTAGGATGGTTTCAGAAAAACGCAAGAAGACTTATATGAACTGATGCAAAGTGAAGGGAGCCAAACTAGAACATACATACATAACAGCAATATTGTAACAATGATGAACTGTGGGAGATTTAACTACGCTGATAATACAACAATCCAAGACAATTTCAAAGGATCCATGATGAAAAATGTTAACCACCTTCAGAGAGAGAACTGATGAACTCCAAGTACAGATTGAAGCATACTTTTTCACTTTCTTTATGTTTCTTGCTTTTCATTGTTGTTTTGCAACATGGCTAATATAGAAATATATTTTGCCTGACCTCACACATATAATTGACAAAATATTGTTGGCCTTTTCAATAAGTGGTACTCAAAATTTAAAAAAAATTAAAGTTAAAAATAAATTTTAAAATAATAAATAAATAAATAAAAATATTAAATAGGAGGAGAAAGTTCAGATGTCAGTATTTGATTCATCAAATAGAACAATAGTAACTTAATTTTTGGTGCATCCTAAAGAATCATTTCCCTAAAACCATACAATGTCTTTTTAACACCCCCCCCAATAGACTTTTAACCTGGACAAAGATGAACTTGAGTCACTCCTTTTGATTGCCTTTTAGTATGATCAATACCCTAATCAATTTTAGGGGAGAATTCTTTCCTGGGTTGATCAGGTCTTTCCCTTTGGAAGGTGGTTGGACATCTGATAAGGATTAAGCAAAAAGTACTTTATATCAAGACATCACCTCTTTAGCATTTTCCTTCATTCAAGGGAAAACTAATTTAGACCTTTCACTCAAATGAGACCAAGGAGACAAAAACACTGAAAAAAAATATCATTTTAAAAAATAATTCTAAAATAGGGAATGGGGGACAACATGCATTGACATGATCAGTTAGTCAATAAGCATTTATTAAATAGCTGTCACATACTAGGCACTGTGCCAAGTGCTAGAGATATAAAGTCAAAACCAAAATAGTCTCTTCCCTCATTACATTCTGAACACTGAGACATTATATGTGTGTGTGTGTGTGTGTGTGTGTGTGTGTGTAAGTATACAACAGCCATATCTAACTCAAATCAAAGGTAACTTGGGAGGGGAGGGTGGTAGCAGCTAGATGGAATTAAGAAAGGCCTCACACAAAAGGTAATGTTTGAGCAAAGTCTAGAAGAAAGTCAGGGATTCCAGGAGGCATAGGTGAGGAGAGAAAGCATTCTAGGCATTGGAGACAGTCAGTGCAAAGGCACAGAGATAGTCCTGTGAGAGAGACCACAAGTAAGCCAGTATGATGGGACCATAGAAGATATTGAGGAGAGTAATTTGTAAGTGGCCTATAAAAGAAGGAAGGGTCAGGTTGTAATGAGCTTTAAATATCATGGAGTGGAGTTTATATTTTATCCTAGACATGACAGGGAACCATTGGATTTTTTTGAGTAGTAGAGTGACATAGTCAAACCTGCATTTTAGGGAAATCACTTTGGTGGCTTTGTGGAAGGTGGAGTGGAGTGGAGAGATACTTGAGGCAGAGAGACCAATGAGGAGATTCTGGCTATAGTGGTAGATGAGAGATAATGAGGTCCCAAACTAAGACAGTGTCTGAGTGGAGAGAAAGGGGGTATATTTGAGATATGTTGTATGGATAGAAATAAAAAAGATTTTTCAACTGTTTGGATATGTAGGGTGAGTCAAATCAAGTCAATGAGTATTTATTAAGCGCTTACTGTGTACCAAATATTAGGCTAAGTGCTGGGGATACAAACAGCAAAAAGGAAGGCAGTCCCTGTCCTGAAGGAGCTTATATTCTTAAGGAAGGAGATAACACTTAAAAGGGAGCTGAAAAGCTGGGAGGAGGAAGGAAAGGAAATGCTTACAGAGGAACATGGTGGTAAAGTCTGGAGATGGGCCCTTCTGCAAAATGGGGGTCATGGGAAGAACTCACCAATGGGAGAAGCAGGCCATAGGCAGTGTATCTCAGGGTGAGAAGGCAACCAAGGTATGGTGTCAAAGTCCAGAGACTCAGAAGCAGATCTGAGAGAAGAAACTGAGAGTGAAAAGGCAAGGAGAAACTATCATTGTGAAATTGGGTGACTAAAAGAATGGTAGTGCTTTAATAGTCATAGGGATGTTTGTAAGATGGGTGGAATTGGAGGAAAAGACAGTGAACTCTATTTTGGACATGGTGAGATTGAGATGCCTACAAGGGATACAGTTTGATTATGCAGTTTGTGGTATACAGCTGGTGAAAAGAGAAGCCAGGATAGAGTCTTTAAGTATAACCACAGTTACGGGGTCTGACACAAATTAAGATCCAATAAAAGAGACTGAGAAAAAGCAGTCAGATATGTAGGAGGAGAATGAAAAGAGAGTAGTTTCAGGAAAATACAGCAAGGACGGAATGTCTAGGAGATAGTGGTCAATACTGTAGAAGTCAAGAATGGGATTGGGAAAAGAGCTTTAGATCTAGCAGTAAAGAGATCATTGGTGTCTAGAACAAGCAACTACATTTGGCCGACGCGGGTCAGAAATCAGATTAGAGAGGTTTGCGAGGAGAGGAAGTGAAGTAGATGAAGTAGATGACTTTTTCAAGGAATTTGACTGGGGAAGGAAGAAGAGCTATAGGATTATGACCCGTAGGGATGGCAGGATCTAATAAAGCCTTTTCTTTTCTTCTTTCAAGGATAGAGGAGACTTGGGCATGTTTGTAGTCTCCAGGGAAGGCTAGAGAATGACTGTAGATTAGAGATGGAAGGGATGTCAATGGGGGCAATATACTGGAGAAGACAAGACAGTATGGGGTCAAGATACAAGTAGAGCTGTTGGCCTTGGCAAGAAGTCTCATCATCAGAGACTGTAGTAAAGGAAGAGAGTTGAGCTGAAACAGGAGGGTTATGAGATGAAGAGGGGAAAAGAGTTAGCTCCTATAAAATGGCCTTTATTTTCTTTGCAAAGTATGAGATGAAGTCCTCGTGAGAAGATATGCTGTGGGAGGTTTAAGGAGAGAAGAGAGGGTCTTGAACATCTACTCTGATGAGTAGAACAAAAACCCAATTAGGGAGGAGTGAAAAGATTGTTCTGTTGCATGGATCACATCACAGTTGGGTGATTTCCTCCAGCTTCTTCAGGATTAAGGGAGTAGGAACAGAGGAGGAGGATGATAGGAATGATTCAGGATTGGGCTTTGGCAAGCTGTGAGTGTTGATAGGACAAAGGGATTAAAAAGTAGAGAATGGCATAGAGTCGAATTGTTTCACTAAGAGATCAAGATTGGAAAAAGAAAAGTATATAGACCATAAGAATGATGCACTGGGTAAAAATTGAGGGGAAGACAGACCGAAGGCTGTGGTGAGGACGAAGAACATGTTTAGGAGGAGTAAGGGATGAGGAAAGATGGAATGACAAATTATGATCAGATAAAGGAGGTTTAGAGTTTTTTTTAATCTTAAAAGTGTAATGTTTGTGGGTGATGGAAAGACCAAGGATGAGCCCTTCTGTGTGTACAGCTGAGGTAGAATGAAGGAGTAGGTCATGGGAGTCAGATAGAGGAAATGGTAGGTTAGAGTATTTGAAGGAAAATTTACATGTATGTTGAAGCCCCCTAGCATGAAGGCAGAAGTAGGGGTGGAGAGGAAGATTATGAGCCAGGCTCTAGATTCATTAAGAAAAGGAGAAGGATGTCCTGGAGGTTGGTAGGTCCTTATATGGCATAGAACTTGAAGTCCTTCAGCATTCTCTGGTTGTCCTTTTCTGGAAGCACTCTAGCTCATCAAAGCCTTTCCTAAATTGTGGCATCCAGAATGAATACTTTAGATGTGGTCTGGGCATGGCGAGTACATCAGGATTATCACTTTTCTTTGATTCATTATTTCTCATTGCAGCCTTAGATTCTATTCACTTTTTTGGCTCCTACTGTTGGTAGGTGAGTTTGCTGTGCATTCATATCAATCTCTTCAGCTAACTCAGATTTTTCTTCCACACTAGAATTCTTTTTCTTTGTATCTTCAGAATTTTATTGTTGAAAATTCTCTCATTTTGAAAAAGAAACACTTCATTGTTCCTGATAATCTGGAACCTGAAGAGGTATTCATTCCTTTTTCAGTCTCTTCATCTTCCTTTGTAGGCAGGAGCCTAGCCTGCACTCAGAGTGCAGGTAGCAGTCCTTTGCTCATTGCTGGAATACAAACACCATATTAGGGCAACCTGCCCTGCTTTCAGCACTTACAGAAAGTGAGATAAGCACTGTATGTAATATGCAGTAGGTTTTCAATAGATCAACTCTCTTATCCTTCCATGTATCCTGTCATGCATATTCTCTCTCTCTCTCTCTCTCTCTCTCTCTCTCTCTCTCTCTCTCTTTTCTCCCCCCCTCCTCTTTGACCCCATCCTTCCTCAGAAATGCTCTGTTTCTGACCACTACCTCCCACAATCCACCCTCCCTTCTGTCAGCTCCCCCTTTTGTTATCCTCCTCCCCTTCTACTTCCCTGTAGGGTAAGATACATTTCCATACCCAACTGAAGGTGTATGTTATTCCCTCTGAGCCAATTCTGATAAGAAAAAGATTCAAGCATTACCTGCCACCCCTTCCATATTGCCCTACACTGAAAAGTTCTTTTATGCTTCTGTGTGAGATAATTTACTGCATTCTACCTCTCTCTTCCTCTTTCTCCCAGTGCACCCTTGTTTTCTACCCCTTTCTTTTCTTTTATCTGTTTTAGATATCATCCCATCATAGTCAACTCACATCTGTGGCCTCTCTCTCTCTCTTTCTCTCTCCCTCCCTTTCTCTCTATCCCTCCCACTCTCTCCTTCCTCCTCCTTCTTCTTCTCCTCTTTCCCCCTTCCCCCTTTCCCCCTCCTCTTCCCCCTCCCCCTCTTCCTCCTCTCCCTCCTCTACCTCTTTCTCCTTCTTCCTTCCCTTCCTTCTGCTCCTCCTCCTTTCTGCCTCTGCCTGTTTCTTCTTCATACCAGAGACTTATCCTTCTTAGACACAGATCTAATCTGTCACTCCTCTACTAACACATCTTCAGTGGCGATACAGAATAAAGGACAAAACTTTCTTACTACTGTTCAAGGCCTTCCATAGTCTGGTGCCAGCCCACCTTCTAGGCATATCTCCCATTCCTCTCCTACATGTGTTTGATGCTCTAGCCAAACTAGACACTCTGTCCGTTGCAAGTGCCTTGTTCTTTCTCTCCTCCATGCTTTAGTTTATGCTGTTCCTGGAAGCTGAAATGTCCTCCTGTCTTCTCTTTTCAAGTACACCTCAAATATTACCTCCTTCAGAAAACATTCTCTGAACCTAGCATTAATAATGCCCTTTGCCCCAGAACTTACATAGACCTTGCCCCTTGAAACTTCCATGGCGCTTTGTTTTACAACTCTTTTATATACTTAGCAGTTAATACCGACGCATTCTAGTTATCTCATCTTCCTCCTATTTGTAAACTCCATGAACGAGGGAAACAAGTATTTACTAATATAATAAAGATTTATTAAGAGCCTACTATGTTCTGGGCACTGTGCTAAGAACTTTACAAATATTATCTCTCTTAATTTCCTATTATTATCCCCATTTTACAGTTGAGGTAAACAAAGGTTAAGTGGCTTGCCTAAGGTCATGCAGCTGAGGATGTATTTGAACTCAGGTCTTCCCCTGCTATCTCTTCCCTGTGGTACCTCCCTGCATGAGGTCAGGGATTATCTCTTCTCTTAACTTTGTATCTTACTCAGCACCTGGCACAGGGCTTTCTGCACATTAGGTCTGATGCTTAATCAGTGTTTGTTGAATAAATGAACTAAGGGAGAAGGGAAAAGAAGCATTTATTAAGAACCCACTGTGTACATCTGTACATACCACCAAACACCTGGTTATAGGATCTTGGAAAGGTTGAAAATCAAATTGAAGAAAACCAGACAAATGAATGAGGAACATGGGATTTCTACAATGGTGTGTTACCTTGTGTGTTTGGTCATTCTGATGATTGCCTTTGACCATAATGTAATCTGCAGGTTGTGTTAACTTGTATCAAGACTGACGACAGGAACAATAAAAAATCAATTCGCATTTACAATGTCTTCAGGCAACGAGGGAAGGGACATCAAAAACAACTTTTAAAAATGAAGTCTTTAGTGTGTATATGTGTAGTGTGTATACATCTGTGTATATATTTAATATTCTCCCATCTTAATTTAATTTTAGATATGAGGTAAAAAGCCCAGAGTTTTTGTCATCTACGTGTGCGATCCAAGTGCTTTTATATCAAGCATGACTTGAATATTTTAGACATTTCCAGAATACATACAAAGATTAAATGTCATTGTTTTTAAAAATTCCTTGAGAAAATCGACTTCTGCTTACTTCTCCATTCTGTTCTTCAAATAATAAAGACGATTTCTATTAAAAAAGAAGTGCCTACTATGCGCTAAGCACTTTATAAATAGTATCTCATTTGATCCTTGTAACAGCACTGGGGGGTAGGTGCTTCCTATTGTTTCCATTTCACAATGGAAGAAACTGAGGCAAGATGTTAAATAACTGTGTGACCAGGGGCATCCAACCAGCAAGTGTCTGAGGCTGGATTTGAACTCAGGTCTTCCTGACTCCAAGCTCAGTGCTCTATCCACTGGGCCACCTGGATGTCTTTGCACAGTGTTCTTTTACTATGAATCACTCTCCCACCTGCTCCCTCAATGAGATAATGCTTCCAGAAATGGGTACCAGACAAGTGCTCAAGAGAAAAAGTATTGAATAGTTGACATAACTCATCTTTACTTCCTTACAGAGCTTTATTTTTAATCCTGAAAGTTAGGACAAATGGAATGTGATGAAGACCTTTTATATAAGAGCAAACTCTAGTAGGGTGGAGAGAGCCCTGGCTTTGGAGTCGGGTGTGACTGCTCCTCACTAGCAGTGTGACTTTGGGCCAGTCTGCTCAGAAGACTCAGTTTCTATTTCTGTAAAATGAAGGTATAACTACCTGTCTCCCTGTCTCAAAGGGCTATTGTAAAGGTTTTTTAAAAAGAGATGAAAAAGAAACCTTTGTAATCTGTGAAGTTCTTTGCAGACACAAAGGAAGGAAAGTATGATTCTCAACAATGTATAAAATACTCTACCTCACTCAGGGGTGAAAGGGAGCCTGAAAGGGAGCGGGGTAGGGAAGGAGGCCCAAACCTTCCAATTCATTGAATTTTAGAATACCAGAAGTGAGGGGGGACTTAATGCTAGTGCCTTCTTTCCATGATTATCTCATTTATCGTGTGTAAATATCTTGTTTGTACATAGTGGTTTGTATGTTGTCTCCCCAGTTATTCTATGAGATCCTTGAGAGAAGGGAGCGTTTTTTCCCAGTGCTTAGCACAGTGCATGGAACATAGTAGGCACTTAATAAATGCTTGTTGACTTGAATTATTAACTTGACCTCTGATAACACTATAGTCTAACTTTCCACAAAATGTAGGAACACCCTGTATCCACTAGTTTCCTGTTCTTCAAACTTTCTGCTGTCATATCCTTATTTGGCCACCAGAGGGTAGCAGAGAATAAGAAAAAAATGACCAGAGCATGTCCTTTAGAATGGGAATGTTGAACTTTGAATTTCAGAGTATTGACGTTGCTTTAGAGGATTGAATATGCCTTCTGGAAGGGGCCTTAAAATAAGGAGGCTTCTAGAGCTGGAAGGCACCTGAGAACAGTAGTTTTCAGAGCGTGGCTTGGGGACCCCTATGGATCCTGGAGACCCTTTTAAGGGGTCCTCGAGTTCAAAACTATTTTCATGATACTAAAATATTTTAAGTTTTAGTGTGGTAAGTATTGCTTGATATAATCCACATAAACAAAAACTCTTGGGTAGGGGAGAAGTCTTCAGGAATTTTTAAGAGTGTAAGGATTTCTAAAACCAAAAAGAATTGCTACCTTAGAATGTAAAAGTATAGACTATTCAATTTGGAACCATGCCCAAAGGGCTATAAAAATGTGCATACTCTTTCACCCAGCAATACCACTTCTAAGGTTGTATCCCAAAGAGATTACACAAGTGGGAAATGGACCCATGTGTACAAAAATATTTATAGCAACTCTTTTTGTGGTAGCAAAGAATTGGAAATCAAAGGGATGCCCATCAACTGGGGAATGGCTGAACAAGTTGTGGTGCATGAATGTAATGGAATACTATTGTGCTACAAGAAATGGGGAAGATACAGACTTCATAACAACCTGGAAAAACCTACACGACATAATGCTGAGTGAGCGGAGCAGAACCAGGAGAACATTACACACAGCCACAGATATATGGATTCTGTGATGACTAACCTTGATAGACCTCATTCTTCTCAGCAATACAAGGCTCAAAGACAACTCCAAAGGCCTCATGATGGAGAGAGCTATCTACATCCAGATAAAGAACTGTGGAGTCTGAATGCAGATTGAGGCACACTGTTGGCTCTCCTTTTTTTTTGTTTTTTTTTCTCTTTTATTTTTGTTTTTTCTTTCTCATGATTCATTCCATTGGTCATAATTCTTCTTTACAACTTGACTATTGTGTAAATAAGTTCAATTTGAAGTTATATGTAGATGATATACTGGATTCCATGCCATCTTGGGGAGGGGGTGAAGAAAATCTAGAACTCAAAATCATGCATAACTGAGTGTTGTAAACTAAAAATAAAATATCTTAATAAAAATAAATAAAAAAGAAAAAAATACAGACTATCAGAGCAAAAAGTGACCTTAGAAGACCATCTAATTAAATTCCTTTTTCTTGTTAGGAGTTTTTTTGATACCTTTTTTTAAACAACACAGTTATTTCTCGATATTCCGTCTCCCCACATTTAACCCTATCTTGTAACAAAGAACAGTATATGCAACATTCTACACCTGTAGTCCCCAACCTGTCTCTCAAGGAGAAGGACATATTCTCTGGGAACAAGATTAGTCATTATAATTAATCTGAGTTCATTTGTGTTAATTTAAAAAAAAAACTTTATTGTAGTCTAATTTTAAATTTCTCTTTTGGTTCTGCTTGTTTCAGTCTGCATTAGTTCATACCTTGCCTCTCTATGTTTCTCTGAATTCCTGCTATTTATCATTCTCATATTACAGTAATATTCCATTTCATTCATATATAATAATTTGTTCAGTAACTCCCCAACTTATGAATACCCGCTTTGTTTCCGTTTTTTGCTACCACAAACATGCTGCAATGAATATTCTAACCTACATTAACATTTTACCAGTCGAGAAATGGAGGCTGAGAGAGTGAGAAGCGACTTGCCTAAGAGCTGAGTTAATGGAAAAATCAGGCTTCCTGACTTGCAGCTGGGGTCATGTGTGAATTTACCCTGGTTCTTGTGGACCTAGATCTCTGACCTGAACTCCTTCCACCATCTTACTCCTTCATCTTTCTCTTTAGCTGTCTTTACTAATGTTATCCAAGAGTAGTAGTAGCTGCCCTCTGGGGACCCAGCCTGCCAATTTGAACAGAAATTGGGAAATGCTACTATTATTTCTCCTCCAGCTCCTCCTCCTCCTCCTCCTCTTCCTCCTCCTTCTCTTCCTTCTCTTATATTTTTTTTTTCCAAAAAGCTGGGACAATTTACTTTTGTCATGTGCTATTTTCATTTTGATTTCTTGAAATATAGCTCTGAAAAAAAATTGTGTTTTAAATGGAGTTACTTGACTATACTTTTAAACCCAAATTATTCTAGGTTTCGTTAAATGGTCAATAATAGGTCCCGCCCAAGCTTCTGTAGCTCATGGTTTAGATTTTGATAGCTTAGAATGAGTGTAAATAGCAATTGTTTTCTGTTGTGGCCAGCGACTCAGAGGTCTTTCCCCTCTCAGACTGACATTTTGTGATGGTAAATTAGTCCATCTTTTGTCTCAATTCTCACCTAGCCCTTAGTCATTGAATGGATGTAGCCTCAGAGACTGAGATTTGGGAAAGACTTAATTTAGAAAGGCCAAGGTCGTTCACTGAATCTTTGGCCATCACGTGTTGTCTTGACCTTTGTATTGGCACTGGACTCTGATGACTCTAGAGCAGAGAGCAAGGCTGATGACTTTGTGCAGGCCTACCTCACTCAAATTCAATTCACGTGCAAATCAAGACATCATGTGCATGATGTCATTGATACTCTTTGAGAACAAAGGATGAACAACAACAACAACCCTGATCCTGGGGTTTGGAGAGGGAATACTTGCACCAATGCCGTCTTTCATCATCATAGGACCCTTAATGATTTAAGCCCTAACCAACTAGTATTTCACCGGTGTCTTCTATACCACTAATTGCTGTTATTCCAAATCATTGTCTCCTGAGACAAGAATATCCAGCTCCATCCCATCATCCCCTAATCCCTTTCCTCTTCTTCTTTACTAGTACCCTTTGAGACTTCCCTTGTCTCCCCACCTTGATATTGAAGGGATTGGCCTTGGCAAGGAGAAGGGCAATCTCTTCCTCAGAGATATGAATAAAAGAGGAAGGGATGGGTGAAGACAGAGAAGAATTTTCAGGTTTGGAGTAGATATGATGAAAGAGCTCATGATGCATTGCCTCATTTTCCTCAGTAATAGAGGAAGTGAGGACATCTTCTGAGAGAGATGGGTAAAGATAACATCAAGAGCTTAGAGAGAAAAGAGATGATCTGAAACAGCTGCTGAGGGGAGTGAAACAGTTAATCAAGGAAGAATATAAGGATTTTGGTGCATCAGTAAGAGCCCTGTTGACATTAGTTAGCATGAATATTTAGTAGACCCAGTGGAGTGATTTCCTCCATTCATGTTCAATGGGAACAGGGAAAGAGAATGGTGATTCAAGGCTGAGAAGTGACAGGGTATGAAGGTGAAAGGGCAGAGGACAAAGGAGTTAAGAATGAAGGACAGTATATAATTGAATTGGCTGACTATAGGGTCAAGACTATAGTTAAGGAAAGGGGAAAGAGAAGGGAGGAAAGTGAGTCTAAGATAGGAATGATGGACCAGGTTGGAACAAGGAGAGATAGAGACTGAAAATTTCTTTGAGGATGCCAAATAGGTTTGGAAGGAGTGAGGTAGAGGGGAAAATGGATGGACAAGGATTATAGTCAGAGAGAGGACTACCAGAGTTCAGAATCATGGAAGTGGCACAGTTATGGGTGATGATAACATAAAAGATATGGCCATCCTTGTAGGTGTCTGAAATAAAGATGTAGGTCATTAGAGTTGTAACAACAAACTGGAAGGACAAGGTGAACCCTTGAAGAAGGACAGAGCTACCTGAAGGCCAGTGGATTAGAGGAGCATAGATCTGGACTGGATAATACAGACAAGGAGAGCGAGCCTGAGAGGAGAAGAATTTGCTGAGTGGTAATAGCAGAGGGAAGGTATGTGTAATCCCTCAGAATTTGGTTCTTTATCATAGTAACCATAGAAATGTAGACATTTTCTCAGGATTCCACTGGTCACTGAGGTCGTAAACCATACGAAGGCTTCTGGCATTATTCATGGAGAGTTCATAGAGAGATCCCACTGCTAGATAAAAGAAAAACTAACCTGCTAACCTAGAAACTCATCTAGTGCCTGTTTTGGAGGAAGCAGTTGACCCACGAGCACTCCGCCAATACTCACAAACCCAGTGGTGCTGCCAGGGACAGCTTTCTAAGCCAGCCCAAGGTAATCATTAGAAGAAATAAAAGCAAAAAGGGAAAGCTAAAATCTGAAGCCATTATTCTCCTAGGCTAATGTTGTTAATGAGCCAATGGCCTGGGATGAAGGGGTAAAAGGAGAACTGTTGTGGACTCTTCTAAGTCACTGCTATATGCAAATATTTCATGTCAAATGCGGCTAGCTGATACTCTAGATTCTTCCAACTATGTTACCTTACCACAGTAATCTCTATTATATATGGAAGCAAGGAGTATGCCAAGTCCTCTTCCTGACAGTATGTAAAGAATAGGTTTAGCAAATATTTTATTAAGCATTTACTTTGTGTCTGGCTCTGGCAACATGAAGACGAACACAAAATAGTCCCTGCCATCCAAGGGCTTACCTTGGGAATGGGAGAGGAAAGTTACAATGTGTATACATACATAAACATAAAAATTCGAAGAGTATGAAAGTACTGATTGGAAGGGTCATTGAAGGCTATATATGGAAAACATATACCTGAACTAAGGCTTGAAAGAAACAGAATGAATGGTGGAGATGAGAAGGAAGTCCATTCTAGGCATGCAGTTGTGCGTGCCTTTTCAAATGCTTAAAGATGAAAGGTGAAATGTGTAGTAGGAAGGCCGAATTTATGATCTCAAATATAATCATGTATATGTTTGAATGGTCCGAAATCGCAAGGTATGAGAGATTCTCTAAGGAGAAAACAACAAGGAATTTATTTAGGCCCCACCGCAGCAAAAA
>CM053624.1:227899498-227911281 GCA_028646595.1 Phalanger gymnotis | reverse complement strand
GAGGCTTGTGATCACGATATTGGAATGGGGAGGTTGGTTCGCTAATTTGTCACTGTGGGTCCTGAATAAATTTTTTGATGCCTTCTGCTTAGAGAATTCTATATACCTTGTGATTTCAAACCATTCAGATATATATATATATATATATATATAAAATCCTTTTTGAGATCATAAATTTGGCCTTCCTACTACACTTGCCCAGCCAGTAAGTGTCTAAGGCAAGATTTAAATTCATGAAGATGAGTCTTCCTGACTTCATGGCCCACCAATCTATCTACTGAGCCACCTAGCTGCCCCCAGAGTCAGGAAGACTTCAGTTCAATTCTGCCGCAGACACTTACTGGCTATGTGATCCTGAGCAAATCATTTAATTTAATTTATTAAATTATTAACTTATTAATTATAATTTTACATATAATTATAATTAACATGGCAAATTAAATTATTAATTTAATTTAATCGTGTCTGCCTTAATTTCCTCAATTGTAAAATGAAGACCTACCTCCCAGAGTTGCAAGGATCAAATGAGATATTTGTAAGGTGCTTAGCACAGTGCCTGGCACACAGTAGACACTTGATAAATACTTGTTCTCTTCCCTTGCTATTAGGAAAATGACAATCGACCAAAGATCTCACTCCCACCCAGTGCGGAGAAAATTTGCAGTGATCAGCATAGAGTATTTTCTTTATCTTTGTGCCACAACTGAGTTTGTTGTTGTTCAGTTGTTTTGGTCACGTCCAACTCTTAGTGACCCCATTGGGGGTTTTCTTGGCAAAGATAGAATGGAGAGGTTTGCCATTTCCTTTTCCAGCTCATTTTACAGATGAGGAAACTGAGGCAAACAGGTTTAAGTGACTTGCCCAGGGTCACACAGCTAGGAAGTGTCTGAGGTCAGATTTGAACTCCGGAAGATGAGTCTTCTGGCCTCCAGGCCCAAGGTTCTGTGCACTATGGCGCCACCTAGTGGCCACAACTGAGTAACTCCACTCAGAATTCATGCTGGTTTCATTGCTAGACCGTTAAGGGCCCATAGGGTATCCTTTTTTTAAAGGATGGAATAACTTTAAGTGTAATAATAAAGAAAATGGATCTGAGCTTGCTGATGGGAATTTTGACCTTTGTCAAGAGGCTGGAGGGTTGGAGGATATAAGGCAGAGGAGAAAGAAGAGTCTCTTTTTGGTTAGTCAAAAAGAGAACATTAATCCTTCTGTTCTGGACAGCTAGGTAGTACAGTAGATAGAGCACCAGTCCTGGAGTCAGGAGGACTTGAGTTCAAATCTAGCCTCTGAAACTTACTAGCTGTGTGACCCTGGGCAAGTCACTTAACCCTGATTGCTTCCCCCCAAAATCCTTCAGTTCTTCATGAGAATAATTTTCAGACTATGTATCTATGTAGTCCATTTTTTCGTCTGTAACCCTCGTCCTTATCGATTTAGGTAAGTGAAACAACTGCATCCATAATGGGCTGACTTGGTGTGCATATCACTCTAGTAGAGCACTGATGCTTGGGTAAGAAGGTCTTCCTGAGGAGGGGGATGGGCCCTCTGGGGCAGGAGCAGCTGCTTGTTCCCAAAGGAAAGAGACTGTGACGCGTAGGGTTGGTCAGAAGCGTGGGGCCAGCTAGCAAAGGTCAGAAGAAGAGATGGGTGCGGTGGCTGGTGACTCCAGGCTAGGGGGTACTGAGGCAGTGGCATACTGATGATAACCATGGAGAAGGCTGCTCTGTTCCTGGGTCAGGCTGCCGGATATGATGGAGAGGCCTGTCAAGCCTGGCAACCAACGCCCACTTTTGGTGATTCATGCTGGTACAATGATACTGTCAGAAGGAATCTAGGAAGCATTGCTAAGGATCACGGAGTCTTGGGCAAGAAACCGAAGACTCCGGGGGCACAGGTGGAGTTTTTTTTTTTTTGTCACTAATGTTAATTGAAGGCAAGAGCTTCAGAAGACTCAAGTCAACCAGTATATATTATATACTTACTATGGGCCAGACGCTTTGCTAAGTGCTGAGACAGGGGAAAAAAGACAAAAACAGTCCCTTCCCTAAATGTGCTCACATTCTTATGTAGGATTTAATGGGCAAAACAACCAAGAAAAAGCCAATAAAAAACTAGGCTCATATACCACATTTGCAAGGTAAATGGCTGATGATCTCAAAGGGAAGGCCTCTCAAAGAAGGTGGGATTTGAGCTGAGACTTGATGGAAGTTATGACAGCCAAGAGGTCAAGAGGAGAAGGGAGAGCATGCCATATATTAGAGAGAGCCTGTGGAAAGTCATAGTGTGGGAAATGGCATGTTTTGTGTGGGGAACAGCAAGGAGGCCAGTGCCATTGGATCATAGAGTGAAATGTAAGGAGACTGGAAGGCAGGAAGGGGCCAGGTCATGAAGAGCTCTAAAAGCCAATTAGAGGATTTTATATTTGATCCTCAAAGTAATAGGGAGTCACTGAAGGTTATTGAATAGGGGGGTTGACACGGTGAGACCTGAACTTAAGGAAGACCACTTTGGCAGCTGAGTGGAGGATGGACTACAGAAGGGGAAAGGCTTGAGGAGGGGAGCTCGACCAGAAGACTATTGCAATATTCCAGGTGTGAGGTGATCAAAAGAAGATTTGGGAAGTCATTAGCTGGTTAAAAACAGCCAATGAGGGAGACCAGGCTCTGTATGGACCATGGCTTTGTATAGACCGATGGCTTATGGTAAAGTTATGATGGGCTTTTAGTAAGGTATGCAGCACCTTATAAGTAGTACTAAGAATGTTTTTAACTGGATGTTTATAAATCTAATCAAAGAGAATTTAAATTGAAAAGGAAAGGGGGGGGGGAGGAAGAAAACTGCCCATACCAAGCTGGATGCCATAGCAATCGAGAAGCCCAGACATTCACAGAACATAAAATCCAAGGAAGGAGCCATCGGTGAAATCCATATTCTTGGATATCTATGCAGAAATGTACAAAGTTTGGGAACTAAGCAAGAACTCGAGATCCTAACACAAGGGGACAAACTCACCCTAACAGGTACCACTAAGACTTGGTGAGAAATGACCTGTACAGGAATACATTTTTGGAAGAGCATATCTTATTCATAAGGAACACAATAGGTGAAAAGGGGGGGGAGTAGCATTGCATATTAGGAAGACAGACTCATCTAAGGAAATCCAAGAGCTAGAAGAGGGAGGCCTGTTAGAAAGCATTTGGATGAAGATGTGGTGGAATAGAAATGCTATTGTCATTCAAGTGTACTACAGACTCCCAGGGCAGGAAGAGGAAATAGATAAGGAGTTTGGGTAATAGATCACAAGGTTGGGACAGAGTCATGTTGTTGTTGTTCAGTCATTCAGTCACATCTGACTCTATGTGACCCCGTGGACATCGTCTAGGGATTTTCTTGGCAAAGAAGTGCCAAAGGAGTGGTTTGCCATTTCCTTCTCCAGCTCATTTTAGAGATGAGGAACTGAAGTGAATAGGGGTTAAATGACTTGCCCAGGGTCACACAGTAAGTGTTTGAGGCTGGATTTGAACTTGGACCTTCCTACCTCTAGGCCTGGTGCTCTACCCACCGCACCATCTAGCTAACCTAATGGTCATGAAAGACTTCAATTAAGCAAGCAACGTATGCTAAGCCTACAGATAGAGATAGAAAAGCAAAGCAGTCCTTGCTCTCAAGGGTTTTACTTCCTAATCAGGGGGAGGTTTAGCTTTAGGATGTGATGAAACCCAGGAGTCCTTAGGGAACAATAACAGATCATATGGCCTAGAGGACTATAGTGGCAGGGCAGATGATAAGGCCTGGTAGACTTAGGGAGCAATGACTGGGCAAGATGGTGAGTTCATTGTTCCAACAGTTCCCAGTTACTCAAAGGATTGTTGTTGTTGGCTCACTACTCATCTAAGTCAGTGGAGTGACCAAATATTTGACTAATGATCACTAGGAAAGGGGCAGTGGTCCTAAGGAGAAGCACAGCAGGGTTTGGAGCAGGGGTTATGACCATTAGGGACAGGAATGGGGTGTGTGTGTGTGTGTGTGTGTGTGTGTGTGTGTGTGTGTGTGTATGATAAGCATTTAGCCTAGAGAGGTATCCATTTCATGGTGGGATCTGGGCTGAAAAAGCTGGGTTGAGGGAAAAGAAGGGCTTCCTTTGGCCTGTTTTGGTTTGGTCTGACTGGGCACTAATGGTCAGCCATGTAATAGGTCAGTTTAGAAAGCTAATGTAATCTTAGGGGCCATTATGAGAGACATATCTTCTAGATGTGAGGTGCTGGTGTTACTGTTGCACTCTGCCGGGGGAAGAGAGCAGAGTAACATCTGGAATCTTGAGCACCGTAGTTTGGGAGGGATACTGATAAACTAGGGGGTATCCAGGAAGAGGGCAGCCAGGTCACTGAAGGGCCTCAGGATCATGCCATTATTGGAAGGAACCTGGAGATTTTTAGTCTGGAGATGAGAAAATTTAGGGATGACACAATAGCTTTTTCAAATATGTAGAAATATAGTACAGAAGGGAAATTATACTTATCCTGCTTGGTTTCAGGGGGCAGACCTCACAAGTACCAATGGAGGTTGCCAAAAGCCATATTTAGGTTTGACGTAAGACTTGCTGACATCAAAGGCAATCCAGGAGTTCCATGGGCTGCCTCAGGAGGCAGTGGGCTCTTCCCCTTCCATCACCTCTTTGCCACCTCCATAAATGTTTTAGAGCAAAGGCTGAATGACACCTCATTGGGGCTATTTCAGTGGGGATTCTTGTTCAGAGACAGACTGGACCAGATGCCCTCACGAGGTCCCTTCTGGCCCTTAAGACAGCACAGTTCTTCAGAAGGGAATGACTAGAAGTAGGGCAGCCAATTAGGAAGTTCTTACAATAGGCCAGGTGAGAAGTACAGGAGGTTTTCTGGAGAGCTGTATCTGTGTCAATGGAAAGGAGGTGTTGTGTAGGACTTGAAAAATAATTGATATGGGAGGGGTGAGAGTAGTAGATGTGCTGGCAAATGTTTAACAAGTGGCTTTTGGAGGTGCGGGGTATGCTTAACATACTTTAAGGTTTAATTTGCATTATTAACATTTTTTCCATCTTTTTTGTAAGTCTGGAAATAAACAAAACAATAAACTGAGACCCACTTTGTAGCATTTGCTGATCTATGAGGCATAAGCGATCACACTGATAATTTAATAATCCGCTCACAAGACAATAAAGAGATTCAAGAAGAGAGCCCTAGAGGACATCCATGCCTGGAGGGCAGTTCAGAGGGAGATAAAAGACAATATAAACCATAGAGCCTGAGGAATGGTGAGACCATAAGTAAGAAGACAACGAGGGAGTGTGGAGTCCAGGGAGCAGAGGGTATCCAGGAGAAGGGGTAATCAACAGTGTCAAAATACCCAGAAAGTTAAAAAAAAGAATGAGTACTGAGAAAACGTCCTTGGCTTTAACAATAAGAGATCAGTCCTAGCCCTGGGGAGAACAGTTTTAGATAAGAGATTGGGTTGGAACCTAGAGTGCAAGAGATACAGAAGTGAGTGGGGAGGTGAGGAAATGGAAGCAATGTGCACAGGTGGCTTTTTTTAAGAGCTGATACAGCCAAGTGAAGGCTTTTGAAGGATGGGGGAGATTTGGGTAAGTTTATAGACAGTTGGGATTTACAAGGAGCCAGTGGAGGGCAGCCAGGTCACCAGGTCAAGATCATGCCATCATATGAAGGAACCTAGGGATTTCTAGCCTGGAGATGAGAAAATGAGACACAAGATTAGACAGATAGGAGAGATTATAAATAATCAAAGAAAAATGTCTGGGAGGAGACGAAAACAGAATCATGGACAGAAATAAAGGCAATTGCCTTGGTAAGATGTGACACCTCTTCCTCAGAGGCTGGAGCCAATGAAGAGGTGAGAGATGAAGATGTAAAGGGGTGCTGAGGTGTCAAGCCCTGGACATGAAGGAGGTACATGACAACTGGGGCTGGTTTTCTCAGCAAAGCAGGAGGCAATGTCTCAGTCCTGTAGGAAAGGATATGGTGTGCTGACGTAGAGAGTATAAGGAGGGAGGAAGAGCATCATAGAGAGTCATAAAGCATAAAGGGTGTTTTATAGGAGCATAAAAGGAAAAAAATAAATGGCTGGCCATGCAGCTGCAGCAAGAGCAACACTGAGACTAGATCATGTGAATTTATAGTGAATACCAGATGCCCGGTGGTATGACTTCTTCCAGCCATATACGTCCATGGGATTTAGGGTTAGAAGAGAAATTCAAGATTATTTAGTCCAACAGCCTCATTTTACCTGCAGAGGGTAAGTGACTTCCCCAGGTCATAAAATTAACAGAGCTGGGGTTGGAGCCCAGACACTCTGACTCCAAAGCTAAATACTTGTCCCCCATCTTGTTTTTTTTGTACCAGTTCAAAAGTAGGAGGAAAAATAGATAATAGGAATGACTGAGGGTTAGGTATCGGCAAGGCATGAACAACGGGGAGACAAGGGGCCACTGGAGGCAAGGGTGAAGGATGGTGCTTTATTTATGGATAATCGTAGAGTCAAGACTATTAAGGAAGAAAAATGAGGCCAGAATGCAGATGATGGACTGGGAGAACAGGGAGGGACAGAGACCATAGAAGTGGCGATAAACAGAATACATTTTGAAGGAGTAGGACAGATGGAGAGATGGAAAGGTAGGAAATTATGGTTGGGAGGGAAATTTTCAGAGTTCCAGATCATGAAGGTAGCACAGTTATAGGTGAAAGAACTTTCAAAAGAACTCTGGCTTTGGAGTCAGAGGACCTTGGTTCTAGTCCCACTTTCGATGCTTACTAGGTTGGTGATCTTAGCTAAGTCCCAACCTCCCTGGGCCTCAGTTTCCCTATCTGGAAAGTGAAGGAGTTAGATTAGATGGCTTCCGAGGTCCCTCTAGCTCTAGGATCTACTGATTCTCTGATTACAGTGAGTTCAAGGAAGAGTCACAGGAGGGAAGGGTATTTAACTTTAAAAGAGAACAACTCTGACTCATAGGGAACAGGTGATAGTGTTTGGCAGTGTAGAAGAAGTTCGAGGTGAGGGAACAGAGAGGGCAATGATTCTGAGCTCCAGTTCAAAGCAGAGGTTCAGATAGTCATAGAAAACCCAATGTTCTGACGTTACCCTTTTGGAGTTAGCCTCTCTTTCCCCTCCCCCTCTCCCCAACCCCAGCAAGCTGAGCTATCATCAGGCTCTTGGTCTTAATCTGTGATGTCTTAGAGCTTGGGTCTGAAAATCTGAGCACCTTGGTTCAAGTCCAGCTACTTAGTACTGTGTGACTGTGGGATTCAATGTCTTTGCAGAATGGGAATGATAATTGCATCATCTGTCTCTCAGGGAGGATGTGAAGGGACCTTTTTGCAAGCCACAAAATGCTATACAATGTGTGATTGTTGTCAAATATTTATTATTATTAGTATTAAGATATTATTATGTTATTTATTATTGTTGATAATAATAATTCTCTTCTAACCCTCACTTCTCCTTCCCCAGCCTCTTGAGAGTCAGCCCTTTTGACCCACTGTGTCATTTTGAATGGGACCCTCTACTTCCCTCCCTCTTGTTTCCCCACTTATACTTGGTTGCTGCCCCGTCGCACCTCAGAGCCAGCTCCATCATTCAGTTCCATCTTGCCCTTATGGTGCCTTGACCTGTGGCCCCATCACAGTGACTGCATATCTACTGCCATCAGAAACTGAGAGCCTGTTGAGGCCATTAATTCGTTGGAGGTAATTAATCATCTGGCAATTAGCTGATTTCTTTTTTCCGGCTCTTTAGCTGGGAGTAGTATGGAGGGGATGTGGGCAGGTGTTTCCTTCTCTGAGTCACTTGTGGGTATCAGGCAACACTTCTGGGAAATTTGGTAACAGATTATTTGCCAGTATCACTTTCTGGGTCTATTTGAATTCCATAGTACAGACAGGTCCAGCCTGAGAAGACAGTGAAAAGAGCCTGGAAACCAAGAAGTCTGGTTTCCACAGGGTTTCTTAATCTTTTTTGTGTGAGTCACAGACCTTCCCCTTTGGCAATCTGGTGAATCTGTGGGCCTTATCAGAATAGTGCCTTTTTAAATGCATAAAATAAAATATTAAGGATTACATAGGAAACAATTGTACTGAACTCCTATTGCCATAATATTCAAAACAAAAACAAGGTCACAGAACCCAAATTGAGAACCTCCGTGATTCAGTGCCAACTTGCTGTATAACTCTGAGCATCTCTCTCCCTCTCTGGGCCTTAGTTTCTTCATCAGTGGGCTTCGTTTTCCTCACCTACATAACGAAGGGTTATAGGTCCCCTGTAGCACTAACATTGTGGATTCTATAAACATCATCATCGCCATTAGAATGTAAGCTTCTTGAGAGTAGAGACTGTCTTGATTTGCACCCTGGGGACCTAGCACAGTGCTTTGCACTGATTAATAAATATCTTTTTATTCATTCGTCCATTCTAATGACCCTTTCAGCGATGACATTTTATATTCTTTGTTAAAGTTCCATCCAGCTTTAACATTTATGTTCTCCATTAGGTCTTTTTCAGTTTTAACTCTTTATGTTCCTGGGTCTCTGACAATCTACACATGGGCCACTCATTTCAGATGTGGCCACTTATGTATGTGTGGACTTCTCCACCCTCCTCCTCCACCGACAGACAATCCCATCTCTTTCATGCTACTGCTGTTACTTCTTCTACTGACTGCTCTAGAGCTAACCACAATCCAGAACATGATGGCTGTTTACCTCATGGCTTTTTTTGCTGGAGTAGGGGGAGAGGAAAAACTATTTTTGGGCTAACCAACCCAACTGGGAATACTTGAGGTCCAGGACAAGTCATAGTTGAAATGTTAAAAGTTGTCATTTATAGAAAGGAGATGACAGAGATGCCACCTCTCCTCACAGTTAGAAGGTCCAATTATCCAGGAGAGACTGCACCTCCACTGAAAAATGTTTCTAGAACATTAGTGGGTGAGTCATAGCTGCTTCTGTTAGCCTTACAGTGAGAAGGTCTCTTAGCAAAAGCCTTCTTTTCCTTCCCCACCCTGGGCCCTTACCACCATCTTCTGTCAGGACTATTAATAGTCTTCTAACCAAACTAATCCATCCCTAGTTTCTTCTCGTTTTCAATCTATAATGTACACACTACCAGACTAATCTTCCTCATGTACAAATCATATATTTCTGCTCAAAACCCCTTAGTGGCTCCTCTTTACCCATGAAATTGACTCCAAAGTCTTTATCCTGGTATTTAAGGTCATCCACTATCTTCTCCTTCAGTGAAGTCTTCCACTGTCCCTGGGCTAGGGTGTCTCTTCTCTATTGAACTAATTCCTATCCACAGCCTCTAGTCCTGCTATTCCACGCCCCCCACTGTGAATTCCTCCATTTTCTCTGCGTCTATCTAAATCCTGCCTATCCTTCAAGGCTTGACTCTTACATGAAGCCTTCCTTGGGAATTCCTGAAAACACCAAACTCTCTTCCCTCCCCAACCACCCAGAATGCTTTATGGCTGAACCACAGGTGCATCTCCCCTGACTTTTGCTGAAGACACTCTCCCGGTTCTGACTGAATAGGCATCCATTCATCAGCACTAAGTAGGGTCATCTCCCTTCCCCAGACAGCTGGGAAGTGGAGGAGGGATGTGGGTCGGGGGATGTGTCCCCACACCCTGTGAGGGAGAGAGGAGCAATTTCCTCTTCTATTTCCTAGCAAGTGCTAGGATATGATTATTCAGGTCACCCAAGCCTAGGACCAGGGCCAGGACCCAGTTTAACGAGGATGTGTCAGCCAGAGCTACCTGGTGTGGTGGAAAGAGCCTATTGGTTTCCTGCCCAGCACGTAGGAACATTTATAAAGAGATGCATTTATACTAAACCAGTCAAGTGGCTTCTACCTACAGCCTGAGGGGACCACAGACATGAGACATTCAAAACAGTGCTAGACTTGGTGTTAGAGAACTGGGTTCAGATCCCAACAATGCTTGTCTTCTGTGACCTTCGACAATTTCTTTAGTTTCTCTGAATCTCGGTTTCCTCAACTGTAAGTCCAGTCCTAATCCATTGAGTCTATAGTGCAGGCTGTGTGACCATCTCTGTGGCACTGCCACCGAGGACCTTCCTCCTACATGGAATGGGGTAGAAGGGTTGGCCTTGCCCTTCTCTTCTTCATCCCCCAATCCAGGGCCCTGTCTATTAGCTTGCTCGTCTTATCTCCTTTGGGAGGCTCACCTAGCCTTCTGCTCTCATGCCCAGTCCATAGCTCTTATATGATATAGTAGACAGTGTTGGGCTTAAAGCCAGGGAGTTCAAATCCTGCCTCTGACCCTGGGCAAGCCACTTAAACTCCTTCAGCCTCAGTTTCCTTATCAATGAGGATATTGGCTCTGATGGCTTCTCCAGCTCTAAATCTATGATCCTATCATCTATGATCCCTTCGTGCAATGCATGCTGCAGTCAAACTCTATTACTCCATGTTCTCTTCTCTCATTCTACCCTTTCACAGCTCCCCATATCTGTGTCCACCATCCCACATCATTGTAATTCACTCCTTCCTTATTTCTACCTGTTGAAATCCTTTTCTTTGATAGAATTTTGACCTGGAAGGGATCTTAGAGATCATCTAATCCAATTCCCTCATTTTATAGATGAGAAAATTTAAGCTCAGAGAGAAAGGCTTTTCGAATATTATTTCAGGGGCAGCTAGGTGGCGCAGTGAGTAGAGCATCGGCCCTGGAGTCGGGAGGACCTGAGTTCAAATCTGGCCTCAGACGCTTGACACACTTATTAGCTGTGTGACCTTGGGGAAGTCACTTAACCCCTGCCTTCCCCATTCCAAAAAAAAAAAAGAATGAAAAAAACCCAAATATTTCATTTGGTCTCTACAAAAACTCTAGAAAGTAGTTGCTATCATGATCCCCATTTTATAGTTGAGGAAACTGAGGTAGATAGAAGTTAATTGACTTGCCCAGAGTCACATAGCTAGTAAGTGTTGACACTGGATTTGAATTCAGGTCTTTCTGACTCCAGGCCTACTACCCTATCCATTTCACTCCTTAGCTGTCTCTCAATGAATGCTCATTGATTGACTGATTCTGCTGTATCAAGAGACAATCATATATAGTAGAAAGAACCCTAGTTCAGGAGTCAGGAGACATGAACTCAAATCCTGTGACTGCTTGTAGTAGGAAGGCCGAATTTATGATCTCAAATATGATCATGTATATGTTTGAATGGTCCGAAATTGCAAGGTATGAGAGATTCTCTAAGGAGAAAACAACAAGAAATTTATTTAGGCCCCACCGCAGCAAAAATTTGAACCAGCCTCCCAATTCCAACATCTTGACAAAAAGACTCTAGGCCCAGAAAGCCCATCTCACAAGGGCAACCAGGAGGCCACAGAAAAACAAGATAGTATTTAGCCAAATCCTGTTCACTGGCCTCACGTTCCTGCTCGCAGTCCGGTAAGCCCTGCTTCCTCAGCTTCCTGCCTCCGCAGCTTCTGGCTTCCGCAGCTTTCTGCTTCTGCAGCTTCGGCTTCCACACCTTCCGCCACCACCGAAGTTGTCTCCCGGCTCACCCCTCCTCCTCGCAGCCGAGCTTCCGGCGTTCTCAAGCCCCGCCTCAATGACCAGAGACCATTGGTTCCCGAGCTGGCCCCTCCTAAGTCACCAATCCACACCCACACAGGTTTCACACCTGACAGGGCCCTGGGCCTGGGGCTTAGCACTTAACAGCTGAAAGTACTTCCACTCAAAAGAAACAAAAGCCATGCTAATGAGA
>CM053624.1:227867597-227899398 GCA_028646595.1 Phalanger gymnotis | reverse complement strand
TGCTATTAACTTGATACATAACCTTGAGGACACCAAGGTGCTTTCTCTCTCCAGGGAATGTCCTGAGGGTCAAATGGAATAATGGATGTGAAGGTGTTTTTGTAACCTGAAAAATGCTGCAACTAAGAGTGTGTGTATGTGTGTGGGGCGGGAGGGAGACAGGGAGACAGAGAGGAAGACAGAAAGAGACAGTGTGTGTGAGAGTGTGTGTGTGTGTGTATGTGTGTGAGTGTGTATGTATGTGTGTGGGGGGGGGAGACAGAGAGATGGAGAGAGGAGAGACAGAGAGACACAGACACATACACACAGAGACAGAGTGTGTGGGGGGGGGAGGGAGACAGGGAGACAGAGAGAGACAGTGTGTGTGAGAGTGTGTGTGTGTGTGTGTGTGTGTGTGTGTGTGTATGTGTCAGAGACAGAGAGAGAGGGAGAAAAAGAGAGAGTTTTTGTGATTATAGTTGAGGTATCATCTCTACATCTCTTGGAGAACCAAGCACGAGCTGTTGTTCAAGAAATGTTTGTGAAAGAATAGTGAAAAACTAGCGAGAGGTGAGAATGAAACATGCAGTTCTCTCAGAGACTGTGACTACTCAGCGAGAGGAGTGAGATTTTCAACATTGTTGGTGATCCCTCTCTTCCTGGGACTGCCTCCCTCGATTTCCCCAGTGGCACATCCTCCTAAACCTCTGGAATCTTTGCTGTTCCTCATATATGACATACTCTATCTCCTAACTCTTGAGTTTTTTCACTGACTGTTCCCCATACCTTGAATATTCTCCCTCATCATCTGTTCTCTGGCTTCCTTCAAGTGAAGCTAAAACCCCACCTTGTGGAAGAAACTTTTTCCATTCTTCCTAAATCTTAGTCCCTTCCTTCTGAGATTGCCTACCTTTTATTTTGTCTGTATGTATACATTCTTTGTCTCCTTCATTAGACTGTGAGCTCCTTGAGAACAGGGATTGTCTTTTGCCTTTCTTTCTATCTCTAGCACTTAGTATGGTACCTGGCACATAGTAGGTACTTAATAACTGCTAGTTGATTGACTGACTGGTTTTTCATACTTGTGCTGGCCAAACTGGATGAACTCTCCCTTCTGAAAGTAGTCTTTTCCCCATCAAATTTTTCTAAGCACTCTTTCTTTGAATCTCTGCTCTGCCTAGATTAAATTCTACTTGGTGTCAAGTACATTTGTGCACTGGTTTTACCCTCCCTAATGGATTGCAAGATTGGGATTGGGGGGTGGGGCAAGACCGTGCCATTCTTATTTTGTATCTCTAGCTTCCAGCATAGGGCCTTGTCCAAATTATCTTCTTAGTTAATGCTTGATAAACTGAATTAAAATTTGAGGGTTTGAAGAGGTGGCTAGACACAGAAGAAAGAGGTCTTGCCTTCATGTTGGAAGACATTGGTTCGAGCCCCAGTTCTGGTGTTTACTAGCTTTGTAACCTTGACAGGTCACCCAGTGTCTCTGAGCTGTTTCTCAGCTACAAAATGGTCTCAATAAGATTTGTTATCTATCTTGACCTGGTGTTGGGAGAAAACACTTTGTAAATTATAAAGTAGTTACTTTCTCTGGTCAGCAACGTGGCTTCTCCATGCAGACCCCACAGGGTATCTCTCTAATGCATTTATCACGTAACATTGTGCGTTAGGGTGATCTATGTGTGCACCTTATCCATATATTAGACTGCAAGTCCCAGGAGGGCAGGGCTAGCACCACCTAAATTCTGAAGATTTCTAATGCACTTATTGTGTAATTTTATCTACATTTTAAAGCTATTTGTACTGGTGATTTAACCACTCACTAGAGCATAAGTTCCATGAAGGCAAGATCTATCATATCTAAAATGTTTACATCTTCCTATCACTAACAGTACCGTCACACAGCAGGCATGATACTAACAATAAAACTGGCATTTGTTTATTGGGCTGGCCTCATGATTCCTCACTGACCTCTCAGTTCTTCAAGGGCAGGGTCTGTCTTTGGTCTGTCTCTCTATTCCAGGGCTTAGTGCAGTGCCTGGTATGTGTTGTTATTGTTGTACTTTAGTTGTTTTACAGTCAGTCACATCTGACTCTTCATGATCTCATTTGGGGTTTTCTTGGCAAAAATACTGAAGTGGTTTGCCATTTCATTCTCTAGCTCATTTTACAGATGAGGAAATTGAGGCAAACAGGATCACATAGCTCCTAAGTCTGAGGCCAGATTTGAACTCAGATCTTCTGACTCTAGGCCCAATGCTTTACCACTGTGCCACCTATCTGCCCACCTGGCAGATAGAAAACACTTAATAAATATTTAATGACTGACTGATTTTATTGCTTTAGGGAACTCTCAGTGTGGAAACTCCCACTACTAATGCAGATTGACAACTCTCTGTAATCTGTGGTCTTAGAGAGTTACTTAGGGCATTGAGAGGTTCCATGTTTTTCCTATAACCACGGAGAATAATTTGAACTCACGTCTTCCTGACACCAACGCCAGTCCTCTGTTGACTATGCCATTTTGCCCCCTCTTTATATAATACCTCAAAGTTTGCAAAGTGCTTTAAGGATATTTATTGCTCGTTTGAACCTCACAACAACCCTGTGAGATGAATACTATCAGACTATTATCATGCCCATTCATATGAGGAAATTCAGGATAAAGTTTTCAAATGTATAAAACAAAATACAAGGATTAAAAAAGAAACCATTTGTACCTTAATGAAGTGATCAAAGCATTTTTTCTTAAAAAAGCAATTTCACAGATCCTGGATTAAGGACCTCTGATTTAGTCTAACTATATAACTTTATAGATGGGAAAACTGAGTTCTTGAGAGGGGAAAAGCCTTGTCCAAGGTCAGTTGTATCTGGGGCTCTCAAGCATTCTCCGTTGTTGATTGGACAGAGTATCAGTTACTGTATAGGAGATGCAACCAAAGCTGTCTCAGGAAGTCTTATCAACCTTAGAGGAAGAATGACAACCTTCTGCCCTCCCCCCAACCAATGGAGTGATACCATGTAGATTACAGTATACAAATGCATCAACACACACACACACATCCTACAGGGGTCCCCTAAAGGCTTACCTTCCTAAGGAAAGAGATATACACAGAAATGCCTATGCCAAGGGTGACCCCTTGGGACCCCCAAAAATGCAGTCCCACCTTTCTTGAATCCTGGAAGCTTGCCTAGATCTACATCACTCTGCAAGCAACTGAATTTGCCAGGAGGTTACACAGTGGCAGCCAACTCTTCTGTCACTCCTGGCAGTAAGCATTTTGCTTCCCCCTCTCTAGTATTTTGAAAAAAAATCTCTGGTTTAGAGTGGGGAGACTCAGATTTGTAAAACTCATATGCATGACAGGCTGCCTCTGCTTGAGACACCATCTCTCCTGCTTACCCACCCCTTATCTGGGATCTTCCATGCCAGAATCTTCTGTTTTGGTAAGTTGTAAGCCATGGTTGATAGTGAAGAAGAGGCCCATCCTTGCCTTTCCCTGGTGGTGTCCTGCCTGTGATACTAGAGGGAAGAGACCAATAAGACATTCCTGATAGAGACCCCACCCTTTCCAAAAAATTTCTGGCCCTCACCCTCATCCCTGAGCTGCCCTGGTACGTGAAGTGATTAAGGCATCTTACCTTTTGAATTGTTATGCTAGCAGAGGGCAGCCTCTGAAAGTACCATCGGCCCACCTTGATCTTCCTGTTTAGGCCCCAAGATCATTCTACCCAAGGCCCAGCCACTGGCCAGCCATATACTTATCTCTCCACTAACTGAGCCTCAAATGTATCCTTTGCCCTGAATCCCTTTTTCCTTGCTCTAGCACTATCCCCTGGGTGTCTCAAGTTAGATCTGATGCCTTTTCTTCTGTGAGTTAAAACATCTTCATAATAAAGACTAGCTCCTTTTAGCATCATTAGCTCACCCACGTCTTCAGTGAAAGCCTTTAAGTCCTCAGACTGCTGCAACAACATGGGACGCCCTCTTTGAATCTTTCCTTCACATGCTGCCCCGTGAGATCCCAATAAGCACAAACGGCAGTTCAGTTTGAACAGCTCTGCACTCGTCTTCAACTCTGGTGCTGACCCAGCTCCTGGCTCCTAGTTTTACCCCGGCCTTTGTGCTAGCGAGTGTCTTGGTAAGGAGCAGGATTGAAATTGGACACCATGACTTTGGACTCCCAATCCAATTATGGGCTTGAGAGTGTGCTCATAAAGGTCATCAAGATCTATGGGGGGTGAGGGGCCAATGACACCTGGGAAGAAATTGATCTAGTGAAATTTTTAAAGGTCTTTAATAGGTGATGGACTTAAATGTGAGGGACAAGAGATACATTTTTGGATATAATTGTTGTGGGAATTTGTTTTGCTTGACCGTTAATATTTTTATGAGGGTTTTCTTTTTGTTCAACTGGGGGGAGTACAAGGGAGAGAAATTAAATGGTAGTTAATTGGTGTTTGAATTCGATGATTTTAAAAACTTTTTTTTGGAGGGGGGAAGGCAGGGCAATTGTGGTTAAATGACTTGCTCAAGGTCACACAGTTAGTAAGTGTGTCAGGTGTCTGAGGCCAGATTTGAACTCAGGTTCTAGCCCAATCCCCAGAGCCATCATGGAGAGGAGAAATCATTGTGGACTAAGGGCTCGCCTTCCTCATCACCACCAGCAACAGCTGTTGACTAACTGCCATCAACAGGCAAGTAGGCACAAAAGCTCTGGGAGCTGCAATAACTCCCAGGTCTCTGGTGCTCATTCCAGCCTAGTCATCATCCCAGGAAGTAACTCTTTGTATCTCCAATAACTTCTAACCAACCACTAAACACAGGACAGGCAAGCCACCCTCACCAAGGCAGCAGGGCATTCTGAGGGAGAGGTGGGCAGTATGTGCCAGGCAGGTTGAATCACCACCTCAATAGCCATCCCCTTTCAGCCCTTGGTGGGAACAGCCAAAGACCCTAAACCCAGAAGCTCTGGGAACAGTGACATTAAATAATAACGTTAAACATTAAAGTGTTAACATCTGCTTTGTGGTACTTTAAGGACTATGGGACTCTTCCATCTGATTTGTAGCTAAAATCTTCCTTATGTGTTGTCTCCTCCATTAGAACGTGAACTCTGAGAGAAGGAACCATCTCACTTTCTATTTGTATCCCTGGCACTTAGCACAATGCTTTGCATAAAGTAAGTGCTTAATAAATGCTTCATTCATTCATTCATTCATTGGAATTGATGGGTCATTTCATCCATCTGAATTACGTCTTTTAGTATTGTTTTCCTTTACATTATTATGGTCACTATATGTCAGTTTTCTCTTGATTCTACTTCACTCAGTTCACAAAGTCTTCCAAAGTTTCTCTGAATTTCTCACATTCATCTTCTTCACACTGTGTAATAATTTTCCATTACATTTCTATATTACAATTGATTCGGCCATTCTCAAATCAGTGGGTACTCACTTTGTTTCCAGTTTTTTGGGGTGTTTTTTTGACTACTATAAAGAGTAGTGATAATGCATATGGAATCTTTCCCTCTGTCTTTGCCCCACTTGAGGTGTATGTCTTTACAACAATGCTGAACTGCCTGTAGACTCTGGTCACAGGTTTACAAGGCAGTCTGGATGCTCTGTCTCTTGACAGAATGTCACAAGACATTCCCTTTACTTGGATTGGGAAATAACAAACACAGATGGTCCAAAGAATGAAGCCTTGATGACCTCAAGGCCTCTCCCCTTAAAACACAGGAGTGAACAATTCTGTCACTTTTTTAGCTTATGAATAAGGCGACTTCTCAGGTCTCTTTCAGCTTTGATATCTGCAATTATAGGACTCCAGAAATCATTGTGCAGCTATACTTTGCTTTAAATAGCATATGGTTGTAGTAAGGAGATCTGGGATCAACTCCCAGGTCTATTTTTGTGCAAGTCTCTTCCTCTATTGGTGCCTAAATGGTTTCCCCTTCATAACATTGGTTTACCATTTAGGCCTCATGATCTGAGAAGAAGATGGTCCTTTTCAGCTCTAATATTCTATGTCCTACAGCCTCTTGCATTTCTGAAATTCTATGTTGTGTGTTCCAAGATTCTAAGTTCTGACTTTCTGTGTTCCATGTTCTGAGCTCCCTCCAAGCTTTAATGGCTTTTGGCTATTTTTTTTTCTATGGTTTTCTGGAACATAAGGAGTGAGGACAGGAGGGAGGGTGGCCAATGACTCAATTTTCTCAGATAGCAGAGCAAGAGAAACCATGTCTAAATGAGTGAAAGGAAATTTGGTCAGATGGAGGAAACTTCCTCCAGATGGGAAAGGTGAAGAAATGTTGGATGAGGTTGACAAGAAATCACTGCTGGGGAACTTTAATTATTAACCAGGTAAACCAGGAAGCTGTTTTGAAAAAAAACCATTAGGACCATAGAAATTCCCTGTGACGTGTGCTGTACTATTAACCCTACCCTGTAGGGTTCCCAGGGATGCCTCACCATGAGGAAACTCTACCACTGAATACCACTCCAGCACTGAATACCTTTCAAAGCCTTTTCACGTCTGTAATCTCATGTCTTCGTTACAAGAGCCTTGTGAAGTGGGCCATGCCGGGGTTATCACCTCTCTTTTACAGAGGAGGAAAACGGAGCCCTGAGGAATGAAATGGCAGTTTGCTAGGTGGAGACAACTATTTAGTGGGAAGAGCCACAAATTGGGTTCCAGGAGTTCTTGATTCTAGTTCCATCTGCATCATTATCTTGCTGTGTCAACCTGGGTGACAGAAGAAGTGACAGGTACTAGGAATCCAGAGAGCTGGGTTCTAGTCTAGGTCCTGCTGCTAACTTGCTGCGTGACTTTTGAGAAGTCACTCAGTCTTTTTGGGCCCTGGTTTCCTGATCTATACAATGATGGGATTGGGTGAAATGAATTCCAAGGTCTCAGCTAGCTCTGACATTCTCTGATCTAATGGCCTTACCGGGTCTAATATTTTGTGTTCTCTGACATTTGTACACTGCTTTGTGATTTACAAAATGCATTGACAATCATTGTCTCATTGGAGCCTCACAATAACCCTGTGAGGTAGATGGTACAAGGGTGATGATTCTCATTCGACCAATAAGGGCCGTAGAAGTGACTGGCATGACGTCACACAGATAGTAATGGCGGTGCCAGGACTAGGACCTAGAGCTCCCCACTCCTATCCTGGGGTTGGGTCCAAAAGCCCAGTCCCCCTCTCCCTGGGCTCTGAGACGCTTAAACTTTACACAATAGCAAACAATTTTACTGACCTCCTAATATTTACCCTACTGCCCAACCAAGCCACAAAATTCCACTAAAACAAGCACAATGGAGGAAAGAAAGTGTGGCCACAGCACCACTTTCCACCTATTGTCTAAATTCTCTTGGGCACAAGGGCCATGTATTGTGATAAAACAAATAGTGTCTCCTTCACCATAGAGAACAGAACATTGTAATTGAAAAAAGACATTAGGACAAAGAATGTTAGATTGTGAAGGGAACTTAGAACATTAGAACCCTATGGAACCTTAGAAGAGACCATTAAAACTAAAAGGGACATTAATTATTATTAGGGACATTTTCATTACCCATCACACCCCTTACCTCCCAAACCCTGACTCCTTCCTCGCCCAACTCTACCACTAACTTGCTGTGTGACCCTGGCCAACATCTGCTATGCAAAAGGTGGTTTGGGGGATAATAGCTAACATTTATACAGCATTTTAGGTGCTCTCTCTCTCGTTCTCTGTATACACACACATATGTTATTTTTATTATTATTACTAATCTTATTTTACAGATGAAGAAAATTAGTCTAAGAGAAGTTAGGTGACTTTCCCAGGGTCATACTGCTAGTAAGTGTGTGAGGCAGGATTTGACCTCATGCCTTCATGCCTTAGGAATCTACTGGGACACCTGACAGCCCCAAGGAGGAAAGGCAGGCCTCAGGGCCCCTCATATTACGAGGAAGAGGAGGGATTCACCTCTGTAGTCACCATGCTTGAAACTCTTCCATGAGTAATTCATCCCTTTGGTTTACCATTGCTCTCCATGTTCTTTTTAATTGTAAGATGTTTCCTGGAAGTAGGAACTGTTAATAACACCTTGGTGGGAATTTCCCAGGGCATGGATGCTGAGTAGAATCATAGAATTACAGGACCCAAGGGTTGGTAGGGACCTCTAAGGTCATGCCTACCAATGTTTACCCAAGCAAAACTCCCATAATATGACATTCCCAATGAGTGGTCATCCTACCTCTACTGACAGCAAACGCATGACCCTCTGAAGAATTCCAATCCACTTTGGGACAACTCAGATTCTGAGTCCAGATCTGTCTTCCCATGACTTCCTGGTTACAGAGCTTGCTTCTGCTCTCCAGAGGCACACAAAACAAGTCTAATACCTTTTTGTCCTGATAAACATCTTTCAGATATCCGAAGATAGTAATCAAGTCTCTCCTAAGTCTTCTCTTTTTTAGGCAAAACATCTCAGTTCATTCATTTGTTTGATGGTTTATTCATCATTCAACAGACATTTATTAAATGTTTACTGCATAGAGTGCCAGACTAGGTCCTGAGGGAGAGTCAAAGCATGCCTGCCCTTATGGAACAGATAGTCTAGTAGCATGTGTTGGAAGTAGAAAGGGCAAAATAAGACACAAACACAAATAACTATTTAGGCTCCCAAAAAAGAGCTATGTGAGGTCAAAGGGTGAAGGACATTACCAATGAAGGGGTATCAGGAGAGGGCTCGTGGAGGAGGTCCTATTTGAGTCTGACTTTAAAGATGAAAGATGATGAAATTTTTCACCATCTAAATTATTTGCTCTCTATTAATCTGGGTTCAAATCCTGCCTCTGATGCTGAATAAATGTGTGACCATGAGGAAGTTTCTCTGAGCCCCAGCTTCCTTATCTGTCTCTAAACCTCATCTAAAGTGGAATGAGAATAATGATTCTTTAGTACTTACTTCATAGAGATGCTGTGTGAGACTCAAATTAGATGATGTGCACCAAGTGCTTTCTAGACTTTAAAGCACCATGTATATGTCCAGTTCTATTATTTACACAAGTTATATGTTTTGTACCCAGCCATTTAAAAATATTACTTATTTATTTTTAACATTTAAAAAAAATTTTGAGTCCCAAATCCTCTCCCCTCCTCTAACCCTTTCCCCACCCACTGAGAAGGTAAGCAACATAACAAGCATACATGTAAAATCAGACATTTTTCAAAAGGTGAAGATAAAGAGTTTCATTCTTGATCAGACAACACTGTCTATTTATTGTAGGAAGAAGAGGACCTGAGTTTGAATCTTAGCTCCTGTATTTATTTTCTGTGTGAATTTGAGCAAATCAGTTTAGCTTTCTGTGTCTCAGCTTCCCCAGCTGTAAAATGGAGGGATAAGATTAGATAATCTCTAAAGTTCCTTCCAGCCTTGTCTTCTCATACTTGTGCTCAGGGTAGGACAGGAAGTGGTGTTCTCTCTGTCCAGCATTCTGTTGCAATAGGAAGCCCAATGCCTTATAGTTGGGGCAGCTGAATTTCCAGGAGAAAAGTCACCCAGGCAATAAGCCCTTGCCTCTAGTCCTCTTTGTGGAGACACTTATCAACCAGGTTTTGCTTCAGTCAAACTGAGACCTGTTAAGGACCTCAGCTTGAAAGGGCAAGTATTCCCACAGGCCATCTTCAGTGGCCAAGTATTCCCACAGGCCATCTCCAGTCGTCCTGATCCATATCTGGCCACTGGACCCAGATGGCTCCGGAGGAGAAAGTGAGGCTGGTGACTTTGCACAGCCCCCCCTCACTTAAATCTGATTCACTTGCATATCATGGTGTCACCTTCCTAGTGGCATGGTCTTCTTCGAGAACAAAGAACAAAACAACCTATCGACCACTTCTTTATTCTTGTAGGCCTGGCTTAAGTGCTACCTGCTCCATGAAGCCTTTCCAGAATCCTCCCATCTCTGTCTCTCTGATCTCTATCTCATCCCATCTCATTATCCTTTGTCCTCCTCTCCTGCCCTGATCATATTCTAATGTCTTTTGCTTATCTGTATAAATCTGGGTTTTGCTTCACTCCCAATTAGATTGAGAGGTACTTAAGGACAAGTATCATCTTTTATTTGCCTTTTTATAGTTGGAAGGAAAGAACTTTGTAAACCTTCCAACATTATAGAAATGAGAGCTATTGAGACTAAGAAAAAACATAATTGTAATTAACATGAAAATTCTTTGCTGAGGCGGAAGGAATATGGGTGGGGAAAATTGAATCTAACATCAGATATTTTCAATATATTAATCAGGTTTGCTAAACTCCCCGCCCCCTTCTTTTATCTTCTTTATTATAGGACATGAAGAAGGGAGGTATTTATTGGGAAATGTAGTATAAAACCCCAAAGATATCAATTCAAATGTAAAATAAAAGTATTTTATCATTATCACTATTATTTTGTTCATTTCAGTTGGGTGGAATTCACACAGAAATAGTGTTGGGACAGGTTGCTTTCTTCCTTTTTTTAAGCTTAATGTTCTTCTATAGACCATCGTGCAGCTTAATAAAATATCTGAATTATTATTGTAAACTTGTCCCTCTTATCATTGGATCATTCTTACTATTCTCACATTAAAGGAAATGCTGCTTGGGTCCAAGGGCCTAAGGCTCAAACTGCTCTTACTTTTCCACCGAGGGCCCTCTGTGGTCCAGACTTAGGATGTCACCTATACGCCTGGTTACATCTACTTCAAAGCTGATGATAGTTGGTCACCTACTCAGAAAAGGGAATGAAGGGTAAACACAAGCCCTTCTAGTGGAGTCTCCCTATTTAAACTACCAAGTGGAAGTGGTCTCCAGGATGAAGAACCTAGGGCTCCCCACTCCTATTCTGGGGTGGAAGTGGTCACCATGATGCTGGAACTCTTAGAGTTGTATAATAACATCTGAAGGGTCAAAAGAAGAGACAAAGTCAGCTAGGAGCTATCTATCCTGTAAACTAGTGTTGTGCCCTGCTCGCCAATGTGATCAAGTGTCAGGGAGGAAGACCAAGGGACCATTCAAGGTTTTCTGCATCAAATGCTTTCAATGCTAAGTGATCTATGGCCAGAAGCAGGCATTAGCCCCAAAAGGCCCAAGTGTTGAAACACCAAGTCCCTGGAAGGTTTCCATTAATGCTCAGGGCCTAAGCTCCCTGGAGGTAATTCCCATTGTCCAATTCAACCTCTGCACTGTTATTATTAATGATTAGAAAGATCCTTAGGCTAGGAGTCTAAAGCCATGGTGTGAGCCCTGGGGCTCTACCACTGTGGGACTTTGGACCAGACATTTCCTTTCTCTGAGTCTTTTATCTCACCTTGTCAAATTAGGGCCCATAAGGCATTTAATTAATGAGGATCCTATCATGTAGGGTCAATGTTTTGTAGATAGTGACAACAATAATTATAACAACTTCCCCCAACCTCAAAACACTTAAGGTTTAAAAAGGTGGAAATGTGCCATACAAGGCAGAAAGGCTTATTGATTTATTTTCTTCCTCTCCTAGTTGGAAACATCCTGTCATATCTGTCTGGCACTCCAGACCAGCTCTGGGCCTATAGGAAAGGCCCTCACTGCCCCTCCACCAGGACAGTCACTTCTAGCACACTATTACCTTGAGGGACCGTGGAAAGGGGATCTTCCTTTTCCCAAGTAGGCTGGAAGACAAGATACCTAGGTCTCTCACTCTGTCTCTCCTCAGCCTTTCCCATTCCCCCTTGGGATTTGAGGAACAGTCCCCTGGGGCAATTCTCCCAGGTTGCTTCTGAGAATTTCCTCCACAATTCCCTCCTACTCTTTTAAACTATTTCTGCACATGCCCCTATAATCCTCACCTCTACCACCCCTGTGGGCAAAGCTCCTTGGCTATTGTTTCAAAGCTGTCTTACCCCAGAATCTGCTCCATTTTAGGGGAGATGCCCACCTCATTCATCCCGGCTTTACTTTGCCTAGAGTCTGGAATGAAGGTGATAGTCCTTTAATATCAATTTAGTAACTTCAATAAGGGCCAGATCCTGAACTAATCAACCAGAGGAAAAGTTTGGACCTAACAACTTCTTTGTTCTCTGAGCAAACTCAGAGAATACCTCCTCCTACGTCAACAAGCCCAGATGGGGCTGACTAAAGAAGATTCTTTTCTCTTTTCACGGCCATTAAGGATGAGACCCTTAACTCGAAACACTATTTGAAATAATAGGACTTTTCCTTATCTCAGTATTTTATGTACATATACTGTTAAGTATATTAATGGTAAAGAAAATACAGATGTCCTGGATCATAATTTCAATGGACATTTTGTCAACTCTCTTATCTTTTTGTATTTACAACCTAATCATTTAAGAAAAGTTCTTTTCTTGTATAATGGTTAAACATACATGGAGATCATAAAATTGAGTAACACAGACATGCTGAATTGGGACTAAAAATGTGTTTTGACCTTCTCATTCCTTTGTTCAGACAGTCAGAACTTATGCTCTGGCTCCTTGTATGTATAAGTAAGCCAGCTTCACCAGCTTTAAAGGAATAAAAAATATGAATTTATGCATCACCTAGCTTGTTTGCCTCTTTTAAACAACTTGCAGGTCAACAAAGGTGGAATGAAGGCCTGACAGGGAGGGGAGTTATGAGTAGGAGGGAGATATTGGGGCTAGGAATGGGGCAGGGTCCTGGGGGTTCATATAGATTTGGAAGTGGGGGTGGAAAACACTTGAATTTCTGGAAGGGTTAGGAATTTGTACAACTTTACACAGCAAGCTAGTGTCAGAATTTCCTTTTTACCTTTTTTATGTTTGGTTTTTTTTTTTATTATGAAAATGAGCTCATGGAAATAAACTCCTGTGGTTCCCAAGAGTTTATCTACGTGATCTCATTTTCATAATAACCCCATGAGGTAGGCAGTGCTGGGACTGTTGTTGAAATTTACAGATGAGGAAACTGAGAAACAAAGAAATGAGAGATTTGTCCGAGGTCCTCAGGATTTGAACCCTGGGAGTTTCTAAAGCTTCACTTTGAGTTGAGCACGCTTTGGGATGAGGGTGGGTGCAGAAAGCAGGCTTCTGGGGCACCGACTTTAAGGGAATGGGATGGCTCTCTTTTTCCCTCCTTGTTGACAAAGTCTGCTCTCCATCCATCTGGCCATCTGGCCATCTGCCTGTCTGAGTGTGGGAAAGGTTAGTCAAAGGACAGATCCTGCCATAAACCTGACCGTAAGTTTCTCCCGCCCATTTGGTCACAGCTGACTGGTAACCGGTAAACCCTATTGGGGAAAAACCTCCCGCTTGAGCTCACTGCAGACACAACACAAAGCCCAAACCACCCCCAATTTCCCCCTAATTATGTCCCTTCCTTCCTCCTCATTGATCAGCACTGAGGTCATACTAATGAGATCATAACAAGTAAACCCTTTGACCCTTGGAGGGATGTGTTTTGCAGTGTCTGAGAGATCTTAGAGCTGGGAAGGGCTTTTAGACATGGGCCCAATCCTTTCATTTGACAGAGGGGGAAGATTAAGGACAAGGATGGGAAGTGACTTGTCCAAGGTCACACAGGAAGTTAGTGACTTAATTAAGACTCATGCCCAAGTCTCCTGATTCCTTGGCCAGGGAACAAGGGATTTCCTGCTATATAATGACCTTTCTACTATATCGTGGCTGCCTCTCCTAGACTGAGGTCCAAAATGGGTAAGGGGCTTCTGATTATCCCTTCCCTCCCAGCTCTCAATCTCTGCTCCCGAATTCTACACTCAAACTTTCCAAACCACGGCTTAGCGGCTGCTGCCGGTGAAGCGGATAGGGCACTGGGCCTAGAGTCACAAAGACCAGAGTTCAAATACATTTTGAACACTTACTATGTGACCCTGGGCAAGTCACTTAACCCCTGTTTGCCAAAGTCTCTATAAAATGGGGATAGTCATAACACCTATGTCCCAGGGTATCGAATGTGGCAATATCTGTATGGTGCTCAGCATAGTGCCTAGCACATAATAGGTGTTATAGAAATGCTTGTTCCCCCACGCCCATCTCATAGCTCCAAGAGCTGCGGCATCACTGTGCCCACAGACCTCTATTATCCCATCTTTCCCCACCCCCCCCTTAGTTTCTGGCTCTTATCACAGGTTCTTAGTCTCTTCTCCCACTCCCCCTCCCACTCCAAAAGGCTGAGGAACAGGTGGCTCCTCAGAGCCTGGAAATGATTGGTCCAAGCTCCACCCCCTGCACACCAAGAGCATTAACAACAGGAAGGAGACCAGTCGGGCCACTTCTGGGAAGGTGTCCAGACTCTGGAGAAGGTGGCCCTGACTTCCCTCCTGTGGGCTGAGTTTTGGAAGCTGGGGGACCTGAATCACAGCTTTCCGGGAAGTGGGCTAACGGGATTCCAGAGCTAAGGGTTGGGTCAGATCCACTGTGACTGAGTCACACAGGACTCTGGCCACCAGAGGCCAAGGCGCCGTTAGAGGCCAGGGTGCCTACTCCTATCCCATCCCCCGCCCTCTAAGTCTCAGAAACCATCCCTCCTTACACTTACACATACACATACACCTCTGTTCTGTTCCTGAAACCAAAACCTCCTATTCTTCAGACCCTACTTCATAGCTCTTAAATCTTTCTTTAATGTGCCTGTAGGTGGCACAAAGCTAGAAGGGATGCATAATATACTATATAATAAAGTAAGGATACGAGGCCAAATCTAGTAAGGTTAAATTTAATTAGGATAAATTTAAAGTCTTACGCTCGGGTTCAAAAAATCAACTTTACAAGCATAAGTTAGTGGAGGCACTACTAGGCAGAAATTCAATGGAAAAAGATCTGGGTTTTTTTTTTCCTAGTAGAATTCAGAGCTCATTATGAATTAATAGCCTAATATGTGTCAGCTAAAAAAATCAAATGCCATCTTAGGCTGAATTTAGGGGACTAGTAATGGTGATAGTACCAGTCAATCATCACTGATCAGTCAAGCATTCATTAAGTATCTACTATGCTCCAGACACTGTGCCAAGTAATGGAGTTTTGAAGATAAAAATGAAACAGTCCTTGCCCTCAGGAGCTTTCATTCCATCCCGAAACACGGTGTCTTGATTTCTTGGTATTTGCAAGGTCTGCAAAATGTTATCACCTTTAGGAAAGGACATTGATGATCTGGATAGCCTCCAGAGGAGGACAGCCAGGAAGAAGGGCTTTGAGATCATGCCATCAGGGTTATTGGCTCGACTCTGAGCTTGGCTCTTACCTTCTGCCCCTTTCCACGTCCCTTTACATTTTCTGCCACCAGAGTTTTGCCTCTGAGATCACCTCCCATTTACCGTGTATATGTGCAGCAGTTTGCATGTTGGTATCCCCCCTTTAGAACGTGAGCTTCTTGAGGGCAGGGACATACTTTTGCCGTCCTTTTTATCCCTAGAACTTAGCACAGTGTCCGGCACAAAGCAAGGACTTAATAAATATTTGTTGACTGATGTGGAACATTTTATACCATTTTATGTCCTTTTTGTAATTTCAATAAGACTCAGAGCCTGAACCGATTAACCAGAAGAAAGCCTGACGCTAATAGTCTCTTTGTTCTCTGAGTAAGCTCAGAGATGTCTCTATCTTATGTCAACAAGCCCAGATGGAGCATTCCTTTCCTCTGTCCACGGCCATTAAGGGTGAAAACCTTGAACCCAGACACTATCTTGAATTATGTGACTTTTCCTTATCTTAATATTTTATGGGCATATACTATGTTATGGAATGGCAAATTAAACACAGAGATCCTGGGTTGTGATTTCAATTGACGCTTTATCAACTATCTGACTTACTGTATTTATAATCTATTCCATTAAGGAAAATCCTCTCCTTGTATCAGGGTTAAACATAACATGGGGATCATAAAAGTGAGGTAACACAGACTTGCTGAGTCTGCTAAAAATAACGTATATAAGTTTTCTCACTCCTTTGTTTAGACAGTCAGATTCAGGTCTGACTTCATGCATGCATGTATCCGCTAAGTTTAAAGGGAATGAATAAATAAATAAGCAACGTGAATTTTTCCATCACCTAGCCTGTTGTTTCTTTCAACTAACTTTCAGGTTTAACACTATTTGAAAGAACTGGGAATGTTTAGCCTGGAGAAGAAGAGATTTCGCATGGAATGTGATACTTTATTTGCAAAGGGATTTGGCTTGTTTTGCTTGGTCCCTACAAGGTAGAACAAGGAACAAGTGGTAGAAATGGATAGGTTTAATAAAAAGGAAAACCTTGGTAAGGATTAGAGCTATCCCAAACTGCAATGAATTGGGGTAGGGAATGGTGTCCCCTCATTAGACAAGCAAAAGCTGGGTGGCCGTTTGTCAGATATCTTATAGGGTAAATTCTTGTTCAAGTACGGGCTGAGCTAGAAAGCCTTTGAGATCTCTTCTAACTTGGAGATTCTTGGCTTTCTAATCTCAAGCATCTGCCTCCCAGCCTCTGCTGGATCAGAAATTTTTCCGGGCCTAGGGAATCCACCCTGTATACAGTGAGAGCTCAGACCAGTATTAGAGCTAATGTGGTTCTCGTCAGCTGCTGGGAGACACTATGGTAAGGTGTATCCAGAGATCCAGGAGATGCTCTCCCTGCTCTACTCTTACTATGGTATGATGGAAAGACTATAGAGGCTATAGAGTCAGGGGACTTGGGTTCAAATTCTGCCTTTGATGCTTATGACCTGTATGACCTTGAACAAATCACTTTCGTCTAGATTTCAGTTTCCTTACCTGTAGATTAAGTAAGCTCACATGGATGTCCTCTAGAGTCCCTTCCAGAGTTAAATCTATGGTTCTATGATTCTGTCAATAACATGGGCTGTGGGACAAACTGTCTGACCATTCTGGGCCTCAGTATCCCCCTCTGTAAAATTAGAGTGTTTGACTAGAAGGATCACTGAAGGCTCTCGCAATGATAAATGTGACTGGGTTCTGGCCCCCTGTATGCCACCAAACCCCCGTCTGAACTTCGCCAAATCCTTTCTGGTACTCCATCTCGTCTCTACTTCCTCCTAAAATGGGGCTTAGATAGGGGGCTCTTAATCTGGGGGACATGAATTTTTTTAAAAATTTTTTAAAAAAATATTTTGATAACTGTGTTTTTAATATAATTGGTTTCACTCGTAATCCTGTTTTCTTTTATGCACCTGAAGAAGAAATCCATAGACTTGACTAAATTGTTAAAGGAGTCCATGACACGAAAAAAGGTTAAAAACCTTTGATCTCTAAGATGATCTCTAAGTTCTTTTCTCAAATCATGTCGGCAAACATTTATTAAGAATTGTGAAGTGGCTAGGTGGTGCGGTGGATAGAGCCCCGAACCTAGAGTCGGGGAGATGCGATCCCAGTCCCAGCCTAGGACATTTATGAGCAATGTGAGCAAATCATTTAACTTCTGCTGGCCTCAGTTTCTCCATCTGTAAAATGGGGATTATAATAGACCCTACCTCCCATGGTTGTTGTGAGAGTAAAATGAGATATGTGTAACACACTTTGTAAACCTTAAAGAATGTGTGTGTACGTGTGTGTATGTATATATAGATATATATGTATACATATGCACACACGTTATTATTAAATGCCTACTATGTGGCAGGCACTGTGCCAAGCAGTGGGAATACAAAGACAGAAAACATTCTTTTCTCTCAAAGAACTCACAGTCTAATTGGGGAAACAACATAAAAACTATCATGGACAAACAAGATATAAGTGTGCATGTATATGCTTATGTATATGTGTTTATGTGTATGTGTATATATGTATATAAACATGCACATATATGCATATATGTATATATACAAATATATACATACACATATGTATGTATATACACACATATATACACACAACACACATGTGTATGTGTATATACACAACACACACATATATTACGTATATATATATACACATATATATACATATATATGTATATAATACATTGGATAATCAACCTATTGAAGGCCCTAGCATTAAGAAGGATCAGGAAAGTCTTCTTCTAGGTTTAACATTTTGGATTTCAAGGCCCTTCTGGCCTTGAGTCCTAAGATTCTTCTAGGTGACTTTTTTCTGTTTTACTCTCTATGATCCTGTCCTATTCTGACCTCCTGGGTTCAAAGGTTCTAACCTTAACATTTTTTTTTCCTTTATTTCTCCTCTCTTCCTCCTCCTCACCAAGGCCAGGGAACTTGCCCCAAAGCCAACCATTTCATGGACCTGAGGCAGGTGGAGGAAGCTGGTTCTGCCCAAGGCCATATTAATGACCCACAGCCTTGGGACAGGGCCTCAGCCAAGAACACAGTGAGTCAACTGGTCTAACAACATTCCACCCTCCCCATGGATAAAAACCTAGGGCCTACAAGCTAGGCCACACAATCAGCCTTTCTCTCTGGAACGCACAACTCCTATCATCCTGGTCCCAGGGCCCTGAGCCCTCCTTCCTCACTCACCATGGGATATTTCAGCTACAGCTGGAGCTGTTTCAGGTTCTTGGCCTACCTGCTGCCCCTGGCCCATTCAGGTGAGTTATTAAGTTGAATTCCCTTGGCTGGCCTTGCCACCTGTCTCTGACCTCTCCTATCTCCCCTCTTCTGCATTGTGTTTTCCTTTTTATCCTAGCTTCAGTTCCATAGCCGTCTACCTCTGCTTCCCATTCCTATCTCTTAGTTCCTTTTACTCTTCTCTTGTTCCCCCTCTTCTCTGCTCCTGTTTTCTCTTCTCTTTTATTTATCTTATTCTCTTTCCACTCAGGTGTCTGTTTTCATTCTTCTGTCTTTGCAGTTCAGTTTCTCATTGTTCTTAATTTTCTTATACTTTCTAGCTCTAATTATGCCTTTTGGTGTGTGTGTTTGCAGCCCAGGACTAGGGATCAGAAGCCCTGGCTTTTGGTTCTGGCCCTGCCTTTGACACAATGTGTGACCTTGAGTGAGACACTTCCCCTCCTTGGGTCTCTTCCAACTGTGACATCTTATGAGTCAATGAATCTGTCCATGTCTCTGGCCCTGTTGTGACCTTTTCTTAGTGTCTATCACTCCTTCTTTTGTTTTTACAGAGCTCCCACTCTCTTCTCTTGTCCCTGCCCCAACTTCCACCCAAGACAGGGCAGAGATTCTGAAAGGGGCACTGGGCAGACTCAGCCAGAGAAAACGGATTTGAAGCCTAGAGAGATACCACACTCTTCCAGGGGAGGGCTGAGGGAAGTTCTGGTAGGCAGAGGGAGGATGGACAGAGGGCTGCTTGGAGGCACAGTCAGGGGTGTAGAAAAACGACAAGGGGATGTTCCTTTTAGTTTCTTGGCAATGACTCCCAGAGGATTCCTACCCTCTGAGACCCAAGGGGCTTCTCAGAAAAGGGAGGAGCATGGGGATGATTAGGGCTTTGGGACAATATGCCTGGATTTAGAGCCACTGTCCTCCTTCTGTTCAATCATCCTAACTGTTTCTTTTTTTTCCCTACTAGTCACTCCAGAAGCTGCTGAGATGCCAGGTAAGTAAGAAATCCTGGGGCATCCCCATGAACGGGAAGGATGAGAAGAGAATAAGTACTTACCTCGTACCTTCTATGTGCCAGGCACTGCACTAAACTCTATCTGCATATATTTTAATTTGGTCCTCGCAACAATTCTGCAAGGTAGATGTTGTTATTATCCCAATTTTGCAGTTGAGAAAACTGAGGCAAACAGAGTTTAAGTGACTTGCCCAGGGTCACACAGCGAGTATCTAAGACCAGATTTGAACTCAGGTCTTCTTGGGTCCAGCGCTCTATCCACTGAGCCACCTGGCTTATTCTAAGGGAGAAAAGGGGTCTTCATTACCGGATAGAGGAGATCAAGCAAAGCCAAGGGAGACGGGTGGAGGATGGAGGTTAGGGAAAGGTGGCTAGTGAAGAGAAAGGAGTTCTAGCTTCCTCTTTTCCCTCCAGCCTGTGGGAAACCTCAGCAGCTAAACCGAATTGTAGGGGGTGAGAATGCCATGGACGCTGAATGGCCGTGGATCGTCAGTATCCAGAAGAATGGGACCCACCACTGTGCTGGCTCCTTGATCACCAATAGATGGGTGGTCACAGCTGCCCACTGCTTCAAGGAGTAGGTTTTCCTGCTACCCCTCTCCTCTCCCAGAAACCAGATATCCTGTCTTCTAGATCTCTCCTCTTCCTAATACATTATAATTATAATAGCTAGCATTTTTTTTTTAGCATTTTAAGATTTGTAAAGGGCTTTAAAATTTTACTTTATTCAACTTGGTTCTCGTAACAACCCCTAGGAGTTGGATGCTATTGCTGAGGAGTTAAATGACTTGTGTTTGAGGCAGAATTTGAATTTGGGTCTTCCTTCAAATACAGTACACTATCCATTATGCCATCTAGCTCTTTCATAGGTATCCTGGGCCCCAGACCCATCCCAGAACCCACCAATTGTGTTCTTCCATCTTCTCTCAGAACCCAAGAATCTTGTCACCTAGACCTTCTTCCTGGAATCCAGACATCCTGTTTCCTGTGCCTTTTTGCCCTAGAACCCAAGTGTCTTCTCACCTTGTTCTTCCTCCCTAGAGCTAGAAGGCACCTTCGAGGTCATCTGGCCCAATTCCCTCATTTTGCAGATGGAGAGCTTGAGACACACAAAGGTTAAGTGACTTGTTCAAAGTCACGCAGATAGCGAGCAGCAGACTTGAGATAGGCTTGTGGCCTTCAACTCTAAATCCAGGAATTTTTTTTTTCATTTTACTGCACAGTTTCTCCCATGCCCTGGCATCCTGTCCCCCATATCTCTTTCCCCTAGGAACCACTTTTCTTCTCCCCATCTCCTTCCTTACAACCCAAGCATCTTGTGCCCCAGATTTCTATACTCCAAGAACGTCCACATATACTGCTTCCATACAGGGTAGGTAAGAAGACACAGAGTAGCTAGCTAGTCCAACTGGTACCTGATCCCAAATCCTTACTACACCACTCTTGACCAGTAGTCATTCTGATTTCTCTAGTGAGGAAGAACACCCCTGAGGCAGCTCACTCTTCTCTTGTGGAGCTTGAGTTTCTTGAAGGTCTTCCTTATGTTAGTCCTCTCTCATCCCTCCAAGAGTTAAGAATTTTGTCCTCCCATTCTCCTTCAGGACTCAGATGTCCTATCCCCAGACCTCTCTCCCCTCACAGAGCCCAGGCATCCTGTCCCAAGTAGAACCCACCTTGCTAGTTCTGAACCAGTCATTTCTCTCTTTCCAGTTCCCTGGAGCCATCTCAATTTTCAGTGCTTCTGGGGGCCTGGCAGCTGGGAAACCCTGGCCACCGGGCCATACGAGTGGGCATGGCCTGGGTACTGCCCCATCCTAAATACATCTGGAAGGAGAGCAACCGGGGGGACATTGCCCTGGTACGCCTTGATCACTCCATCAAATTCTCTGAGCGTGTCCTGCCCATCTGCTTGCCTGACAGCACTGTGAAGCTCCTTCCTGGTACCCCTTGCTGGATTGCTGGCTGGGGAAGCACTGGAGATGGAGGTGAGAGCCCCCATGAAACACCCATGGTCACTTAAAGAAGGAGAAAAGAGAAGCTTCTATAAAGAGCTATGGATGCCTGGAGGCAGAGACAAACAGCAAACAGAGTGGGGAGAAGGTTCCAAAACTGCTCTTCCCTGCCTTGGTCCTACCATATCTGGAGTAGGGTTTAATTCTGGACTTTGTTATAAAAAGGACTTTGACAATCTGGAGCTTACCCAGAGAAGGGCAAATAGGAAGTCGAGGGTACTGGCAACCATGCATGAGAGTACTCAGGCAACTGGGAATGTGTGAGAAGATTCGGGGAGAACATGATTGCTGTCCTCAAGTATTCTGAGGCCTGCCATGTGGAAAAAAGATTTATACTCATTCTGCTTGACCTTACAGAGCAGAACTGGGAACGAGGTGGAAGTTAGAGAAGATTTTAACTTAGTATCAGGGAAAACTTTCCCAACAATGAAAATTGTCCCAAAATGGAATGGGCTGGCTTGAGGGGAGTGATGTAGGAAGCTCCCCATCACTGAAGGTCTCCAAGTGGACTTGAGACGACTACTTGTTGGAGATATTGTAGAAGTGGTTTATGCTTTAAGCAGTGAGTGGATCAGATGACCTCTGAGGATATTTCCCACTCTGAGATTATGTGAAAGACATGATGAGACAGAGAAGCAAAGGCAGACTGAAACACTGCCAGAATGCCAAGATTTCAGAGACCAGAGAGCCCCACACTCGGTTGACCTCAGTACCAAGTTTACCGATAGTATTCAAAGCCATTGATCCGGACACAAACAGAAAGGCTATGTTCTAATTCATTTTACTCCCACATGGGTTTCAGTGTTGATTCTGGTCCAGAGATGGGGAAGCAGTTAAAGTTCTAGTCCCAGGAAACCAGCCCTTCCCATAATGGTAGGATGATTCTGAATGGCCACCAATAGTTAGGGCCAGTACAGTTTTTTACCCCAGACAGAGAACAATTTTACAATTGTCCAGGGACTGAGCTTCTCATCAAGACATTCTAGCTGCTTCTATTTATCTCTCTCTCCCTGCCTCTCCTTCGGGAAGAGGGGAGGGATGGGGTTAGCCTTGGGGTGGGGAAGTAGCCTTGTTTAACTAAGCTGCCTCAGGTTCAGACAAGCAAAAATGTAGAAAACCTGCTTTATATCCCCATTTTTAAATGGTGTTACGGTAAAATGATAGAATGTTTTATCTGGAAGGCATCTTGCAGGCCTTTTAGTCTAACCTTGGCCTAAATTACAGTCAAACTTGCACCTACTTAAAAATCTCCATAAACGGAGAAAACGCTAGTGGGCTGCCACTCATTCTTTCCAAGTCTGGTCTTTTTTAATTGTTTTGCAGTTATGACTATTTGTGACCCCTTTTCTTGTAAAGATACTGGAGTGGTTTTGCCATTTCCTTCTCTGGCTCATTTTATAAATGAGAAAACTGAGGCAAACAGGGTTAAATGACTTGCCCAGGGTCACACAGCTAACAAGTGTCGGAGGCAGGATTTGAACTCAGGTCTTCCTGACTTCAGGCCCTGCACTGTATCCACTGTACAACCTAGTTCCTGTTCTGGTCTTTAGGGTCAAACAATTTAAGTCTAATCCTCCCCAACCCCATCCCTGCCTCCTGCCCCATGACAGTCTTTCCTATATTTGAAAACAGCAATCATGTTCCTTCTAGGTTTTGTGTTACCAAGGCAGACCATCTCTATATGCCATGGTTTTGTGGCTCCTCTCCATCAAATTAAGTCCAATAAAAATTCCTTCAGTGAAGTGAACAAAGGGCTGGAATCTAAACACAATTACTCTGGTAGCAGCTGCCCAGGAAGAGATATGGACACAGACAAGGAAAAGAAAGACAGTCAGGTCCAGAGACAGATATAGGGAGCAAACCAAATGGAAAAGAAACTGAGACGACAAAAAGCAATAGACAAGAGGATTAAGATTCTGAGTCTAAAGTGGGTCACCTGCAGCATTGTGAATATCCTTAAAACTCTGAAGTTGCTAGCGGGGAGTCTTCTCCCAACCCTCAGTGATAAGATCTGGAGGTAGAGACCCTGGTCCTGACCCTGGTGCTGAGGGATGAGTGTGGCCCATTTCTTATTGTCCTGATAGAGATGGGGAAAAGAAATAGCTTTTGGGAGGCCCCTGGGAACGGAGAAGACTGGGTAGAAGTGCTTATCTCTGAGCCTGACTCTCTTTTTCGTTTCCTCTTTCTCCTACTTAGTTGTCCTGCCATATCCCCAGACCTTACAGAAGTTGAAAGTTCCCATCATCTCTTCTGAGACATGCAGCCGCCTCTACTGGCAGGGTGCGGGACAGGGGGTCATCACCTCAGATATGCTGTGTGCTGGCTACCTGGAAGGCAAGAAGGATGCATGCCTGGTAAGCTCCGTCCCTGGGTCAGGTGACTGGCCCACTCTAGAGGAAGCCATGTTCTTCCCCGACCCAACCCTATACCCAGCTAGATAGATTGTACCCAGTGACAGTGAATTCTCCCAAGAATCAGGTGGTGCTTCTTCTGCTCATTGGCCTTAGTTGCCTGGCTCACTCCCTTTGGCATGACAACACAAGAGACATTCAGATTTCTCTCTCTAGAGCAATTATAGACAGATTTCCCAAGCTACTCTATTCTTAGCAGCCAGCAAAACGTGCTTTAGTGTCCTGATCCTCCACCATGTATCCACTCAGGGGCAAGAGGCTACCTGAGCAGAGTAGGCCAGTTTCGCTGGGCCATAAAATCTATAAGGGGGAGTTAATGTATTGTAAGACTGGAAAGGTCAGTTGGGGTCAGGTTCTGAAGGGCTTTGATGCTAAACAGAAAAGAGAAGCTGCATTAAGGGAATTTTTAAAATGGTCTCCCCCCACCCCCCCAATCTCCTTTTTCTCAAGCTGCCTGGTTTCCTTTAGAAATTCTAATGGCTTCTCAGCTGTTCTTCCCAATCCCAGAGTATTTCAGTAGGGGCTAAGGGAAGGAAAGTTCTCAGCTGACTGGGTCCAACTTGCCCACCCCAGAGCCAAGCATTTCAATGGCCTGTTACACTCAGCTTACACTAGGCCCTACCCTGGAGCTAGCCAATCCTCCTTTAGCATTCTAAATGGATGTAACTTTTCTCCATCCCTACAGGGTGACTCAGGGGGCCCCCTGATGTGCCAAGTGAATGGGTCCTGGCTTCTTGCTGGCATCATCAGCTGGGGAGAGGGCTGTGCTGAGCGTAACCGGCCTGGTGTCTACATTAGCCTCACTGCCCACAAGGCCTGGATCCAAAGGGTAGTGCAAGGAGCACAGTTCCGCGGATGGCCACGGGGAGACACCAATGACTTTGGGCTTGGGGGCGAGAGGGGTGCGAGAGGTCACAGGCTGCAGTCCTCCTAGGGGTGGGAGGTGGGATCTGGGGGCCAGCTGCGGGGTCAGCTAGACACCTGGGTCTTTGACTTCGTGTTGCAGTTTTTCTCTCTAAACACATGACCTACCTCTGAAGGGTGGAAGAACTCAGATGCCCTAGCTTCATGCCCCACCTCTGCTGCCAGTTAGCTTTCCCTGGGCCTATACCATCTCCCTCTGGGGTTAGGCACCCTCTCTCCCCACCTCCCCCCAGGCCCTTTGGAGAAAGCAGGGTATGGGTGGAGGGTGAGGAGCACGAACTTCTGGGTCCTATCTCGGCTGGCCGGTGACCCAGAGCTGCCTCAGTCTCACACCCTCGTTAGATAGAGAAGGGTGAGAGAAGAAGAATACAATCCTCAAGAAAGCATATATTTGAATGTTAACTGATTTTTATAGTTATTTGTAACCACTTCTAAGTATCTAATACTATTTATTCCTCTAATTTCAATAAATTTTTTTATTCACCTATTCTGGGATTTTTCTCCTACCTAAGTTTCCTGTTTCCTTACATGGGATCTTGACTCCACAGAAATATCCTTTCCATTAGCTTCAAGGGGGCACTTCCCAGGTCACCAAGATTCTCCTAGGATCCAGATCACCAAGTCCCAATGTCTAGACATATTATGGGATAGAGGAAATAGTTGGACTATAGAAGGGTTCTAATCTCAGTTCTACCACCAACCAATTGTGGAAACTTGGGCAAATTCCTTTTCCCCTAGGATTCATTTTCCTCATCTTTAAAATCAACATGATCTTCTGATCTGACAATCCATGATCTAAGATCCCTTAGAAATTTGATGTTCTATATTCTTTGTTCTAAGGTCCTTTCTATCTCTGACATTCTATAGCCTAAGGCCTCTTCCAGCTATGGAATTCTATGTTCTAAGGTCCCTTCAAAATCTTATATTCTATGTTTTTTTATTCTAAACTCCCTTACAACTCTGAAAGTGTATATTTGCTGTTCTACGGTCTCTTCTAGCTCTAGCATTTTATAATCTAAGTCCATCCGGCTCTGACATTCTAAGGTCCCTTCTAACTGACATTCTTTGTCCTAAGGTCCTTCTCAGATCTGACATTATATGATTCTAAGACTTTCTTCTTAGCTTTCTAAGCCTCAGTGCCTTGTTTCCAGACCCCTAGCCAGGATCTTTACAGCTCCTTGTCTCTTCAGGGTACCCTTTCTCCTTCTCCCAGACCCCCGCCATTGGAATTCCCATATCATTGTCATAGATCATAATTATATAATACTTCATAGTTTAGAGAGTGATTTTTCACAATAACCCTGTGAGGCAGGCAGAAAAAAAAATCATTATTCCTATTTGACAAGGAAAGAAACTGAGACTCAGAGGGATGAAGTTACTTGTCTTGGTCCCATACTTGGTGAGTGGTGAGCTAGGATTCTCATCCAGTTCTTCTTACCCCAAGCTCTTTCTCCTATGCCACTTCTGGCCCCTGGCTCCTAGTGATTAATTGAGGCATGGCAAAAACCAGAGACATGATAGAGGGGAGAAGAGTGGAGAAGTCAAACTAGAGACACTGTCCTGTGGGGCATGAAGGAATTAAGTGTATAGGGGATAGAGTTGGGAGAACTCCTATTCTCCTACTCCAAACTCTCCTAAAGGAAACTACCTGGATCAACCCTGAGTGTCCCTGTGGGGACTCTGACTTTGGGATGTCAATGGAGGATGCATGTATATTGCAGAAGGAAGAAGCCTAGCCTCCTGGCATTCTCAAGATCAGGGTTCTAGATGATCTCTCAAACAGGGTTTTTTCTTGTGTCATGGAAAACCCCTTTGGTAGTCTGGGGAAGCCTACCCTTTTTGGAATAATTTTTTTTAAAAGGCACAAAATGAAATACATCAGATCACAAAGCAAACCAATTATAGTGAAAATAAAGATGTCAATTTTTTCTCCTTATCCAACTTCACAGTCCCCTTGAAGTCAATCTATGGACCCCAGGCTAAGAACCAGTAAGAAGTCTAAGGTCTTCAGGATCTAAAAACTTACTAGCGCACACAGTCTGATCATTTGTTGGTCCCCTGTCCCATCCTTCCAGGCCTAAATTTAGGGCCAGTGTCATTGCTGTTATTAGTAATGATCACCTCATGATTTTGCAATATTTGTTGGCTTACAGACATAGGTAAGGCAACAAGATGAGTTGACTTGCCCGTTTTTGAACAGCCATTCAATGTCAAAGCCTGGATTCAAATTCAAGCCTCCTGGCTTCAATGGCAGTACTTCCTCTGCCCACCCCCATCACACCATTATACTGTCTCTCACAAAGCATTCAAGTTAAACATTTATTAAGCACCTACTTAAAAGCTGTAAGTAGTGGACAGAGCATGGAGTAGGGCGAGGTGCTGGGAAAAATACAGTTTCTGTGAGATCTAGGCCTCCCTTCATGGAGTTTAAAGGAACTACTTTTCTCACAATATTCCCATGAAGTTGGCAGGGTAATATTATCCCCATTTTATAAATACCATGGACTTATATTGCTAAAGGAAACATTATTGCTTTCAGTGTTTCAGTGTTGCTTTCAGAGAAGACAAATTCCTTCCCATGCTGGAAAAGATAGATAACTCATCATTTCAATTCAGATAAGGAAAATGTAATCAGAGCAAAACAAACAAACCAACCAAAAAACCACAACACCCAGGTACTACCTGTTCTGAAACCAAATCATTGAGTATTGGTGATCGGCAAGGACACTGGGGAGGAAAGAGGCCTCTTACCTTATCCCTGTATGCCCATCAACTTCCTTTTATATCTTTGGGGCCAATGAGGACTCCTTGTCCTGACTTTGTGCCTTTCCATGGGTTATCTTCCATGTCTGGAATGTTCTCTTTCCTTACCTCCTTCTTCAACTTCCTGCAAGGCAACTCAAATCCCACCTTCTGCAAGAAGACTTTCCCACCATCTCTCCCCATCCCCCCTCGCTCTGAGACTATCCCCCACTTACACTGCATAGATTTGGCACATACATAGTTATTTGCACATTGTCACCCTCATTAGAATGTGAGGTCCTTGAAGGAAGTGAAGTACCTGGTTCAGAGTAAGCACTTGACTGACTGACCCAAGTGAAAACAATTTAATTCAGTTGGGGAACATTCAGTGACTGCATTTGTAGAAAACCAAGTTAATCTTGATATCATGCTCTTACTTAAATATTAAGTCCAATTGATCCAATATATACAATATCATTCTGGCCCAGATATGAGTAGATTCTGGAAGACACAGACAGTTTCTCACTGGAAATCCCCATAGAGACTTAAGACATATTCTCTTCACTCTGGGATTAGGCCTACGAAGCTCAGTGAAGAAAAGTCTGTGGGAAGACCAGTCTTTGCTGGAACCATTAGTCTGAATTCAAAGCAGCGTGAGTCTTGAAGCAAATGTACTGAGTCATTTGGCATTGTGTTTAGAAATCAGAGCAATTCCAAACAATCTTTTTATTAGAAAATATTCCAATGGCTATTTGGAAGATGGTCATGGCAGAGAGACTTCCTCCATGAACCAAACATCCCAGTTTGGTAACTAGAAGTGTGGGTCTCATCTACTCTTGTGAAACTCTTAATGAGAAGTTTTAGAAATTATCTCAAATTGTATGGTTTTACATTCAAAGCACAATTTAGGCACAGGGTGTTTGTGAAAGTTACATATTGAGATGTTAAATCCCAAGGGTCAGTTTCATATAGCTTCAGAGACTTAAAGGTACTGTCAAGTTCCAGGGACTCTAATAACCATTTATGAGAATAAACAATTCTATCTTGTCATCTATGTTGTATATGTATGTATATATACACATATATACATATATATATGTGTATGTGTGTATGTGTGTGTGTGTATATATATATATATATATATATCTTTATATAAAATGTTAGTATTTTCTGGCAACTTGTGGCATATGCTAGTATTTGCAGGTAATGCCAGTTTGTATAATCACCAACTAGTAGCTTTTAAATTTAGAGGCCTAGGGAATTTCCAGTCTTGTGCATTACTTCGTTCTATCTATATATTTGAGACCCTACTGTTTTGCTTTCTTCCAGGGGAGGAAACTGAGTTTCATGGGCATTAAGTGACTTGCACAAGAGCACGTAGCTAGAAATGACAAAGTTGTGACTCTAGCCTAGGGACCAACAAACGTTTCTCAATTGCCAACTATTTGCACAACACTGTGCCAGATGCTGGAGATACAGACACAACCTCCCCCATCAAATCTCCCCGAAACAGTCACTGTCTTCAAGAAGTTTACATTCAACTGAGTCTCCATTCAACATACACATGGTCTAGTGCTCTTCCACAGGGGCCTTGATGGAACATCCCTCCAATACCAAGGAGATGTGATATGGGGAGAGGGGAGGAGGAGACAGAGGACCCATTCTGAGGGTCCTTTTTGTTGACACCCAACCCTTGATCCAATGTGACCCTGCCTCAGGCTCAATCTCTGGGCCACGCTCAGAGATTTGGGGTGAGCGGAGCCTCCTCACCCACTCCCAACTGATTCATGAAGTGAGTCACTTCAGATTCTAGAAATTCCTCCCCAGCGATGAGTGTGAAAACAATGAGACAGCTGGATTCTTGGATTTCCCTTCATCACAAACCCCAAGTCACCTCTCCTGACCCATAGCTTCCTCCTCATCCCCCATGTTGGCAGGAAACTGGCAAAAGAGCCAGAGGGAGGGGATTCTCTAGGCAAAGTAATTAGGAGGGGAGGTTTTCTGCACTCTGGAAACCCCCTCCCACCCCAAGACCTTCCCATTCTCTTGTCCTGCTCCTTTCAGAACCCCAGCTGCCTTTTCTGGGTCTTAGTTCTTTTGTCAGATGCTGGCTTCCCTTCCTCTTAATCCCTAGGGCTTCCTGACCCTTCCTTGCCCTCTCTGCCCTACCTTGCCCAGCCCAGCCCCCTCTCAGCTCTTAATAACTCTAATCCAAAGGTGGTGGTTTGGTCTAAGCAATCTTTTTTTTTTTTTCCTAGGCCCTGAGCACTCCTTCAGTTCCTAGAGGGGAAAGAACCCTGAGTTGAGAGTCCAAAGACATGAGTTCCAGTCCTGCCTCTGAAGGACTTGCTGCATGAACTTAGCTGAGTTATTTCCCCTTTCCAGAAAGGTTGCCCCATCTGTAAACTGAAGAGACCAGAATATCCAGACTGTAAGGCTCTTTCCACTTCTGACATTCTTTGTGGCATATCCGTAGGTCCTTTCCATCTAGAGTTAAAACTAGCATGGGATGATTGGGGTTCTACCTCGAGTACCAACAGCTGGGTGTGAGTGCTTCTTCCCCATGATGACTGTTGGCACGAGCAGCCAAATAATGTTAACTCCCCCTTACCCCAGGGGGATTCCACCTCTAGGGCGCTGGTCACTGTGGCACCTCTCTCCTGGGGGCTATCTCCCTTCACCCCCAATCTGTCAGGGCCATGGAATGGACTCTTCCCAGGGTTGGACCACTCCCTCTCCTGGCATGATTGCACCCAGTGATTCTCTGTGATGTCTGCACCCTTGACTACTTTTGCTGTGGTTGAAAAAAAATTCCAGCTACATCTCCACTTCCACTTCCTAGAGTGTGTGTTCCCAGATCTGAATATTCTGTGTTTTCTTTTCAAGGTCCTATCTAGCTCTAATATTCTATATTTTATGATTGTGATTCCAACTCCTCACCCCCAATCCAGAAGCCTGTCCTCTTCAAGCCCAGCCCACCCACCTCTTCACCCCCTCAACTTTACCTAGTACCTGGTTTTCCCACCCCACCCCCAGAGCATTCTTACCTGGGCTGAAGAACCCCTCCCTGCTTCACCATAACAGATTGGTCTCCTGCTAACAGGAGCTGAGAACCGGTTTGGGGAGGGAGGAGGTGACTCAGAGGGGAAGAAGGGCTGGGCAGCTAAACTCAGTGCCAAGTGTTCTATGTTCTCCCATCAACCTGGAAACCACAACCTCTTACAATGTTTCAGCTGGGACCCAAAGTCCATCTTCCTGGCATCCTTGTTATTTCAATGCTGCTTTGGAGTATCTTCATTCAGACTCTGATCTCTCTCTACCCCTTAGTCTCCATCCCTAACTATGTTATCCTCCAGGCTGTTCTCTTTCTCCTCTTACCTCCTCCTCTTTGTCTGCCTCTTTGGTCTTCCCTCTGATGTATCGTCCTTCTATGTCCTGTAGCCTCCTCCTTCTCTGTGTACCTCAGTTGCCCCTATGTGCACCTCCCTTAGTCTACCCCCTCTCTCTTTGAATACTTTAGTCTCCCCCTCTCTGTGTCTCTCAGTCTCCTTCTCTTTCCGGTCGTCTCCACTGCCTAGAAAGCTACATAGTTCTTCAGTGGTAGAGTATTATTTTGTGTGTATTCCCCAGCCCCAAATTGGAAAAAACAAAGATTCAAACAACTTTTCTCTCTGGTGAGCCCCACTCCCCATGGACCTATATATAGTCCCCCAGACTTATAGTACTGCCTTGTTATTTTCCCCTAAATGCTATTTGTCACTCCCTTTTAAAGTCCAAACCCAAGGGTGTGTAGCTCAGGTGTAGGAAATAGCCACAAACTATGTCAAGTGAGGCCTGGTTGGGGATATTTAGTCACAAACTTGGTCAGGTGAAGACTGGTTGGGTCTATTTAGCCTGGAAAAGAGAAGATGGGTGGTGGGGTGGAGAAGCATGGATATGGTAGCTATTTTCAAGTATTCTAAAGGGTGTCACTTGAAGGGATATTAGATTTGGTCTTGGCACATTTTGAAAAATCAAGAATAATTGTGGTCTAACATTTCACACCATATACCAAGATAAGCTTGAAATGGTGTGCCAGTAAGGCAAAATGGGCTTAGTTTAACGGGTGCCCTTGAGGAGTTTGGCTTTTGTTTACCGTGAAAGTACTTTCACCTGTTAAATGCTAAGCCCCAGGCCCAAAGCCCTATCAGGTGTGAAACCC
>CM053624.1:227829603-227860901 GCA_028646595.1 Phalanger gymnotis | reverse complement strand
TCCTTGGCAGAGAAAATGGAAGCAGAGTAAGCAGTGGTTGGTTCTGCCTTTTGTCTCTATATTGTCATTATCATCACTCCACTACTCCCCACCCCCAGCAAAGGGGAGGACCTCCTTTCTTTCTTCCTCCTTTTTATTCTCCTAATACAGATTTTTCAGACCCCAACCAGCCCTTCTTGTGATACTTCATTTCCTTGCCAGTCTCAGCTCATTCTCCCCTCTAGCACTCCTGACACAATTGTACAGGATGCTCTTAGTTATGCCATGCTCTTCATCTCCTTTGTCTCTGTGCCACCTTGAGGAAATTATTCCTTTGGGTTAAGCCTTCTGCTTTCCATGTGGGAGGGAGGTGGGAAGAGCTTATTAACAAGGCAAATCCTCAGAGGAAAGAGAGACCCCCAAGGCCCAGAGCAGTGGGAATGACATTTTCATGAGATTTCTTAGAATTGGAAGGCTGGGGGTGGAAGAAGTTATTTATTACAATCCCCTCGTTTTACACATAATGAAATGAAGATTGATTTATATTGTTGGTAGAATCTGGAATTAGAAGTCCCAAGTTCAAGTGCTGACTCAGACACTGGGTGATAATTGGCAGGTCACAACCTCTCAGAGTCTTATTTGCCTCATCCGTAAAATGGAGATAATCCTACTTGGATTGCCTATGTCACAGAGCTGTAGAAATGGGATTTGTTATATAACAAACCCCTCTCCTCCCCCAAACTGGTAGAGTTCAGAGACTATGGGTGTAGAATATTGTCAGACTTCATTATGTTAGTTACCTAACTGCTTGTCTCTCTTTTTTATTCTTTGTTACAAGGGGTGGCTTTCTGGGGAGATGAGGGAGAGGGACTGAATTTGGAAATGAAGATGATGTAAAAACAAAACAGATTGATGAAAATTAAAAAAAAAGAAATGTGAGTTATTTTCAAGACACTTGTCCAGGGTCACCTGGGTAGCAAGGTGAGATTTTAATCCAGACCTCTTGACTCTAAACCAAGTGCTCTTTTTATGTCACTGGGATGTCTCCTATCAGGCAACCATACTCTAAAATTGGCAGGAAGTGTTGGCCTGAGGGGGCATTGTCTGAAAAAAGGGAGTCCCTGCCTTTCTTGTCTTTGTATCACATTCACACATCCCCGTGATGGGGAAGGAGGGAACAGGAGCGGCAGCGGCTGGTATCGATTGAACAGGAATTCAAGGCCAAGCTCTATTTTATGACCTATCCTGCCCCTCCCTGGGGGTGGGAACCACTCCAAGGACTCTGACCTGGGAGGGTGAGCTCCTCTCTGCCGCTGTAGTCTGGGATGCCCATGGGACCATCTGTCCCCTCTCTCCTGCTCCCCACACTGCTGCTGCTACTGCTCCATGGTGAGTGTCTTCTGGGCTTGAGTGGTCCATTCCTGGGAGACTGCTCAACCCTAAGGGCTCCTCTAGCCTTTGACCCTTTCCTTTGTGTGTGCCTTGACCTTCTGTGGTTTCTTATCCCTTCCTTGGGAGGGGTTCCTGGGAAACTAGGTTGCCACACAGTCTGGTGGGTAGCAGAGTGGCTGGGGAGGGGAGTGGGACTTGTTGGTCCACCCAGGGGAACAATGAAAAGTATCTAGGGTGGAAAACTGGGAGAAGATCCTGTTGCCTTGGCTTGGTTTCCTTTCTCTGGCAGTTGGGATGAATCTACCTCCTCAGCACTTCCCAAGTCTGGGGATGCTGGAATAGTAATTTAGACCCTAGTCTCATATCTTCTTTTTAATCTCCTTTAGGTGTCCATGGGGACAGCCTGGCAACAGGTAAGTGGCTAATCCTGGAAAAGATAGTGAGAGCAGTCAGTCTGTTGGCCTAGCTTTTGGGACAGCAACATGGAGAGCCCATCAGTGGAATCAGCCATAGTGTCATAGGATTAGAGGCCCTGAGTTCAAGTCCCACTTCAGATACTTGTGTTCTCTTGGACAATAGATAATCCTCAGATAATGGTGTTTTCTTAGACAAGCCTTATTGCCCATCAGTGCTTCCATTTCCTCATCTATAAAATGTAGTTAATAATGCTTTACTTATCTCCCATTGTTATTTGTGAGGAAGGCACTTTGTAAAGTGTGAAGCACTGTGTGACCTAGAATTATTACCTGAGTTCTATGGGTTTAAGAATCCTTAGGTCCTGGGAGGAGATGGTGGTTTGTAGGGAAAACGTGGGGAATAGGAATGGGTTGGAAGAACAGGGTGGCCTCTGGGATGTCAGGGGTGGTATTTGGGTAAGAATGGCCAAAATGTCCAGTATCGGAAAGGACAGTGAAGACTGGAAAGAGACTGACTTTTTGAGAGGGCAGTGGGGCCTAAGGGGAGGTCCCAAAGCCTGCAGCTCCCATGCTACTGGGTGTCCTCATGAGCTTTCTCTCTCTCAACAGTGTGTGGAACCTCTAAGGTGAGTGGGAGAATTATAGGAGGGCAGGATGCCCAGGAAGGACAGTGGTCATGGCAAGTCAGCTTAAGGTTCTCAGGGACACACATCTGTGGTGGCTCTCTCATCCATTCGAGCTGGGTGCTGACCGCAGCTCACTGCTTTGACAAGTGAGTAAGGCCCGTGGCAAGTTGAACTGGGTGTCCCTGACCCTACCAGTGAGGTGTGGGGGGCAGGGGCATCTTAAACATTTACCCCCTACCTGAAATGTCCTGGGCTATGTAGCTTGGGGAAGGGGAAGCAAAGGGGGTGGGAGGAGGACAGAACAGTTTCTTCAATCATTCTCTTGTGCTCCATAACACACAGTCTCCAGGAATCTCCATTTCCCCCAGGTTCCCCTATGTAAGTATGGATGCCCTTCCCTGGGCTTCAATTTTCTTCTCTATAAAATGTGGGGTTTTAGCTTAGATGAGCTCTAAGGTCCTTTCTAGGTCTAAATCTATGATCCTATTAGCCTTCCTTTATCTTTAGGGCCCCAAACACAAATAGGGGAGCTTTCAAAGTAATGAACTGTGAAAGATGGAGAAGCAGTGGATTCAAGGGACATGGTCTTGGTCTAGGAATCAAGTGGCTGGTTGCTGTCCCTACTCTATCACTTCCTGTCTCTAAAACTTCAACTCTCTTCCCTTCTCTGGGCCTCAGCACCTAGCACAGCACCTTACACACAAGGTAGATACTTAATACTAGTAAATGCTTCTTGAATAAATGAACAACCCCGGTTCAAATCTCTCATTTTACAGGTGAACAAATGGGGACACACAGAAGGAAACTGGTTTATGCAAGGTCACATAGCCATTAGGGAGGAGAACCAGGATATTCATGGGCAGAGAACCTTTTTCCTATATCCAATAAAACCACACAAGATAACCACTCCCATCTATAACCATAAAACCAACCATAGGTGAGGCAAGAACTTATCGCAGTGCCTAGCACATAGTAGGTACTTAAATAAATGCTTGTTGACTTGAAGTTTGTTTACTCTGCTGAATTAATCAATCAACAACATTTATTAATAATGGCACTTCCATAGCACTTTGGGGTTTGCACTGCACTTGCTCTATATGATCTCAATTGAGCCTCACACCAATGCTGTGAGGTAAGTACTACTATCATCTTCATTGTATAGGTGAGGACATGGAGGCTAAGAAAGGTTAAATGATTTCTCCTAGGTGATACACTTAGTAAGTGTCTGAGGTGGGATTTGAACCCTGGTCTTCCAAACTCCAAATCCAGCACTCTTACCCACTATACCACCTGACTGCCACCTGTTAGGTGCCAGGCACTGTGCTAGGTGCTGACCTACACACACACACACACACACACACACACACACACACACAATGACAATCCCAGTTCTTGAGGAGCTTACATTTTAACAGGGTAGAGAACACATATGCATATAAATGTCAAGAAATTATTTAAATTATTAATCAGTTATTAATTTTATTTATTATTTTATTATTCATTTATTATTTTAAATTATTTATTATAATATTATTATTTCATTTATTATTTAAACCTTAAACCAAATAGTTAAGTCCCAGGTAGTTTGAGAGGAAGGGCACTGACCTCTTTATCAAGCTCGTCAGCCCTTCAGCTCGTCTGGTCTTTATTTCCCTTCTAGTTCCCAGAACCCCGCATACTATTCAGTCCAGTTGGGAGAGCTGACGCTTTATACAAACTCAGCTGGTTCCTCCTTAGCGTCTGTGACAAGAATCATCATTCACTCTTCCTACAAAAAGGGAAGCAATAGCCTCAAAGGGGACATTGCACTGGTACAACTTGGCTCCTCTTCTCAGATCGTTCCTGTTTGCCTCCCCTCACCCCAGACCGAATTCCTCACGGGCACTCTGTGCTGGGTGACTGGGTGGGGAAAAACCAATACTGCAGGTAAGGCACACATAGGGTAAGTGTGCTTGCCCACTTGCTGATCTCCAGCCCTGAGCATTTGCGTCTCTAAGCCCTACCCAAATGCCACCTCCTCCTTTGAGCATTTCCTGACTGCCCTCGTACATGGGAATGTCTTCTTCCTTTGAATTTGTGTAGCCTTGGCTGTCTGTTCCGTGAATGTAGCCCTGACTGAACACTGCCCGTCACTTAAGGACATAATGTAGTCTCCCCAGATACTGTATTCCTTGAGGACAAAGATTATGTAGTATAAAAGGCCTCAGCCTAATCAGGAGACATGGTTTTGAGTCCCAACTCCACCATTGTTCAGTTGTTTTCAGTTGTGTCCAACTCTTTGTGACCCATTGGGGTTTTCTTGGCAAAGACACTGGAGTGGTTTGCCATTTCCTTCTCTAGATCATTTTACAGATGAGGAAACTGAGGCAAACAGGATTAAGTGACTTGCTCAGGGTCACACAGCTAATAAGTGTCTGAGGCTGGATTTGAACTCAAGAAGATGAGTCTTCCTGACTCTAGGCTTGGTACTCTAACCATTGTACCACCTAGCTGCCTCATCCAGCTCCACCATTTAGTCTTCACAGAACTCCAGTTCCCCTAGATTTGCCTTACTGTAGATAAGTCACAGGATACAGTATCCTAGAGTTGAGAAGAAACCTAGAGATCATCTAGACTAGGTTTCCAAAGCACTGGAATGATCCAGGCAGGCAGTAGTACCCTTGGGTGCAATTGGGGGGCAGTGAATAAAAATAAGGGGGTGGTGGAAGCATAAAGAAAGAAGAGAAGAAAAATTTGAAAAACCATTCACACATGTTTCATCTGTTGTGTAACACAATTAAAGTCATAGTGATTACATTATTTTCCAAATAAACACAGAAAATGCAAGTTATAACTGATCAGTGGTCAAGTCTGCTGACAGGTCTTAACAAGCAAGTGTTGGCAGGTGAGTCTGCTGTGCATTGTTGGGAAATTGAGCATGCATTGGCAAGAATATGTGTTTGTGGGGCAGGTAGGTAGCACAGTGAGTAGAATACCAGCCCTGGAGTCAGAAGGACCTGAGTTCAAATCTGGCTTCAGACATTTGACACACGTACTAGCTGTGTGACCTTGGGCAAGTCACTTAACCCCAATTTCCCTGCCTTCTCCTCTCAAAAAAAAGAATATGTGCTTGTAAAGACTCGTTTGTAATATGGCACTATATGGTTACATGATGCAATATTGCATCATCAAAATTTCAATGCAGGAAAAAACCCACAAATATACAATAAATGATTAAATTTAAGATGCGTCATTTAAAAAATCATATTATTATGAAATGATGCAAAGTTTTTTTAAAATAAAGAGTTAAAGAAAGTAGATTTCTGGGTGGGGGGGTGCTGAGTAATTTTTTTTGACATTTGGGCAGTAGGCCAAATAAGTTTGGGAAGATTCTAACCCACACCCCTAATTTTACAGTTAACAGAACTAGGAGTCAGAGAAGGAAAGTGATTTGTTCAAGGTCACATGTGAATTAGTGACACAACCATATATATATACATATATATGTATATATATATGTATGTATATATATGTATGTATGTATATATATTTACATATTTGTGATATTGTTGTTATAGCCTAGGACAGTCAGTGACTTAAGAGTTAATAAGAGTTTAGTAAGCGCTTGCTTTTTCTTCTTTTTGCCAAGCATTGTGCTAAGTATTCATGATCCAAACAAAGGCAAAAACCCTGTCTCTGCCCTCAAGACGCTTACATTCTAATGAGACAAACTGTAAATGACTAGGTACATCCAAGATTCATACAGAGTAGATGGAAGGTGATCTGAAAGGAGGAAGCAAGAAAAGCCACTTGGGGAAGGTAGGATTTGACAGAAGCCAAGGGGGATGGATGGGAGATGAAGTGTGTGAGGAAGAGCAAGCAGAACTACATAGCTAGGTCATAGAGTACTTGGAGGGAGACAAAGCATATGCAGACCAGAATAATTAACTAATTAATTAATTATGGTTCCTTCTCATTTTTTCTGCTCTGAAGGCCAATCATTAGGTAGTGTACATATATATGTGTGTGTGTGTGTGTGTGTGTGTGTATGTATAACATATAAACATATGTAAGTATGTTATGGGTTTCATTATAGTCAAGTCTTGATTGAGCCTGCATCCCCATTGCGGGGGGGGGGGGGGAATTGGAAATAAAAAAATGCTTGTATTTCCCCATGGACCCTAGGAGAGCAGGGCCATGACTAAGAATCCAGCTCTGGGTCAAGCCTAGGTAGAGAAGGGAACAGATGAGTGACCTTTCCAGGGGCTGCTTTTCCTCCCTCCTATGGAGCCTAATTATATATGTACTATTTTCCTAACAGGAAAATTATATATATATATATATGTATGTTGTATATACCATACACCATATGCATGATATATAACATATATTATATAAAGTTGTTTTTTAAAGTACCATAGAAATGCAAGTATAATTATCTAGTGAAAAATCTTTTTCTTAAAACAGAATGCCCTAAGAATTAGAATTGTAGATATGCAATTAAGAATTGGCTAATAGTTTCTTCCTGCTGCCAGATATTAGAAATGCAGTAACATTTGTTTCTATTATTACAAGAGAGATCTGAGTATCAATACACATATAGGAAATGTTCCAAAAATCTTTGTGTAGTTTTAAGCTTTAATAACTTCTGAAATCTAAGTGTGACAATCACACAAAAAAAATTTGAAGGCATTTTGAATATTTTAAATTTTAAAATGGTGATATGTTTCTTATGAAAATTCAACATAGCTACCCATCATATGTTCTATAATTCAGCACTTCTTAAACTGTGGTTTGCAACCCCATGTGGATCACAAGTGGAAAAAATGTAAGAAGCCCTGCAGTGAGTCTATTTAGTTGATTTTTTGAAATTTGTAAAAATTTTCATCAGCTGCTATTCCACAACTAAAAAAGATTATATTTGTAATCCTAGCCTTAGGTCATTCAAAGAATGAGGTCTTGATGCATACATGACAGTTTTGGTACAATCACACACAAAAAAGCTTAATGGAGATCTATCAGGTGACCGAAATGATCTTCTCTACTGATCCATAGGTCGGAGAAAGTATCATCCAGAAACTGTCATACATAATGTATAAGTGCCCCATTTTATTAAAACTAAAATTGAAAAAAATATCGCTTAATTTACAAAAATAAATACATTTAAATAAAGTTTCAAATGATTAAAAAATAAGTTCATAGCATTTATACTTATGAAGTCATTAAAACTTAAAACTGTATTAAGGATTTGGGGACACTGTATGGCAGGTGCTTTGCAAACTTTAAAACTCTCTATAAATGTTGGCTATCATTACCAACACTACCAATATTATTAGTGCTTAAAGGTGATCCTTCACAAGACTGTTGTATCAGATGAAGTAATAGATGGAGAAGTATTTTGGAAAAATATTGTGCATGTGTTGGCTATTTTTTTTATTATTATATTATCTTGTTTTCCCTCTCCTCCTCCTGTGCAGTAGGTTCCTAATATGGACTTATGGAATTGCCTTGAATTTTTCTACAAGTCTCAGCTGCTGGAGTTTCCCTTCTCGCTAGAGGTCCAGGGAGGAGACTCCTCAGTGAAATTCCAGACCTGCACCTCCATCTGCCTTCAGGGCATCTTTACTTGGATGTTGGTGGGCCCTACAAGCAGTGACCCCCTAGTTTAGATCTTTCTCTTGGAAGGAGATAGTGCTCCTCCTCCTGACTTGACTATCTCTTCCTAGAGATCTCCATCTAATCTCTCATGTTCATGAATTGTGGTGTTATCTCCCACTCTTTCCTCTTCTATTTAATCCGTTATAGAGTCCCGTCAACTCTACCTACAGATTACTTCTTACCTCTCCCTGCCATCACCTTGGACAGGTCCATCATTATTGCCAGCCCACACTATTTTAATCACCTCTTGATCAGTCACCCCACCTCCACTTTTCCTCCTTGCAATTTATCCTTTCCACCCAAAGGCAGACTTTGCTTCCTTATTCATAGATGTGGTTATGTTACTTCTCTACCCCAAACCCTTCCATGATTCTTTAACACTTTATCCACTAAGTAGGCTTCCAACTTATTATGCTTTATGGTAATCTCCATTCAAACCAGACTGGACTGGCTGCCATCTCCCAAATGTACTTAGTGTTTTCCTGTATGGGTGCTTTTACTCACATTCTTCCTAATTCCTTCCCTTCACCTGCTGAATTTCAACCCATTCTTAAACTGCTGACTCAAGCACTACCTTCTCCAGGAAGGCTTCCATGATCCCCTGTCAATGTTAATGACTATCCAGGCTTATACATAGAACTTTACATGTATGTCTCTGATGCATGAAAAATGCAAAAAAAAAATCATGTATGTATCATCTGGGGAAGCTAGGTAGTGCCATGGATAGAGCACTGGGTCTGAAGTTAGCAAGATTCATTTTCCTGAGTTCAAATCCAACTTCAGACATTTACTAGCTGTGCGACCCTAGGCAAATCACTGGATCCTGTTTGCCTCAGTTTCTTCATCTGTAAAATGAGCTGGAGAAGGAAAAAGCAAAGCACTCCAGTATCTTTGTCAAGAAAATCCCAAATGGGGCCATGAGGAGTTGGATACAACCGAACAACCACAACAACAACAAAGTTTGGCTTAGGGGGCTCAGAGAAGGTCTTGTGGAAGAGATGACATCTGGACTTGGACTTGAAGGATGGAGAGGACTGGGATGTGGAGGAAAAAAAGGTAGAGAGGACATTCTAAAAGTGAGGAAGTCTAGGGGTGAGAATGAACGGAAAGACAGTGGTCTTGGAGACTTCAGGTTGAATCTCAGCCCTTCTATTTACTATCTGTGTGGCTTTGAGCAAGTCTTTCCACCTCTCTGGGCCTTAACTCCCACGTTTGAAAAATGAAGGGAGTTGGATTACAGCTAGATGATTCCTTCCAGTTGTAAGATCCCATGTGATTCTGTGGTGGGTGTGAGATAGAATGGGGGAGGAGGTAGGAAGACTGGATAGTGAAGAAACCTGCTAGTGAAGGATGGCTAGGTAATAAATGAATAAACAAAATCAATATGAATAAAATAAAATAACAATGAATAAATAAAAAAGCATTTACTAAGCACTCTCTATGAGCCAGGCACTGCGCTAAGTGCTGGGGATGCAAATATATGCAAGCAATACAGTTCCTGCCCTCAAAAAGCTTCCATTCTAACAGGGGAAGACAACTCCTCAAGGAGGTGAAGGTGGGAGTGACCAGTTTTGGAAATGGCCAGGAATGGGCATGGTGGCCTGGTTCCAGATAATATGGGAGCTCATTCACCTTTGGGTTAGTTAAGTCTCCCAGTATCCCTAACACAGTTATTTTCACAATTTCCCTCACCTTCAAGCCACTTCATAGATTTAGATGGGCCCTAAAGATCATCAGGTCCAACTCCCTCATTTTTCAGATGAGGAAACTGAGGCTGAGAGAGATTAAGTGACTTGTCTAAGGGTCTGCAGGTAGGAGGTAGCAAAGCTGCGATTCCAAGCCAGGTCTTCAGACTCCAAGCCCAGGCCACTTACCCACTACCAGTGCTCACTGCCTCTTTAGCAAAAAATCTTCTCTTTCCCCAGGTTTTTCTCGGGTCTTACAAGAAGTCCAGGTCCCCCTGATTGATGCCGAGACTTGTGATGCCCAGTACCACATCAATAACCCCACAGCCTTAGGAAAAACCCTGGTTTTGGATGACATGATCTGTGCTGGATATGAGGAGGGCCAGAAAGATTCCTGCCAGGTGAGAGCGGCTTCTTCTCTTTCCTCCCCCAAAGCTGTCCAGGTTCATAGACTAATAGAAGTTTCTCACTGAACGGGTTAATGGATGGATCATTCATATGTGGGGAAAACATTTATTAAGCATCTACTATGTGCCAAGCATGGGTCTGAATGCTGGGGATAAGAGGGCAAAAGTGTGATGGTGCTTGCCCCCAAAGAACTTACATTCTAATAGATGCGGGCAAGCTGTAAGGGAGTGGCAGCTAGATAAGGAAGTTTTCACTTGTCAATTAGTCAGTTAATAAACATTTACTGAACATCTACTATATGTCTAAGCACTAGGAATAAAAGACAATCACTGCTCTTAAAGAGATCATAGTCTAAAAGGAGAAACATGCAAACAACTATGTAAAAACAAGAGACATACAGGACAAATCAGAAAAAATCCACTGAACGAAGGAACTTGAATTAAGGTGGATTGGGAAAGTCTTCTCATAGAAGATTTCAGCTCAGACTTGAAGGAAGTCTGTGGAGTCACAGGATTGATAAATAGAGTCATAGGGCAGGGCGTTGTCATGTCCTTTCCAATAGTAATTTTGATTTGACTACCGTTCCCAGCCCAAGAGGTAGAATGAGGGGTAGGATATAGGGGTGGTGGTTTAGACACACCGCAGCAGTATAGATGGCAAGATATCCCAGGTTGTTTGAATTGTTTGGATGGGAAACATGGTCTAGTAGGGCCACCTAGATGTAGTGCTTCGGGCATGTTTGCACTGATTCACTGGCCAATCCAGCTTAGGTCCAGGGCTAAATTCCATACTGTGTAGTACAATGACTCACTTATTGAGGGAGGCAGGCATAGTCTCTGGAATCCTCAAAGACTATCTGAATCCCTCTGGTTTTTTCAAATTGGTCCCAGTGTCCCTTGGCCAGCACTTATGGACCTGAGCCTGGGAAATTCCAAACTCAACCCTTGGAGTGAGGTTCTCTAAAGAATAATGAAAAGCAAGGAGTTGGGAAAAATGGATCCAGCTTAGATCCTGCCTTCCCCTGAGATCTCACCAAGACTGATGGCTGAAGCCCTGCTCTGCCCCCTTCCTCTCTTCCCTATCCTCCAAAAACCTGCTACCATCAAGATTCTCATCTCTTTGGTTTTGGTTATCAGTCGTCTGTTTTTATCCCCCTCCCCTCCTCCCAACCCATACACTCATTCCCAATGTCAAGCCAATCATGGTTTCTAGCAAGGACTTATCAGTGACAAGGGAAGGGCAAATGTTAATCGGGATAGAGAGCCAGAATAGGAGACCCAGATTGGAGGTCTATCTGTCCTGTTTACTTTCCGAGTGACCATGAGTAAATCACTTTCCCAGTTTCCTCTTCTCTAAAATTAGTATGTGATTAGATGTGTTAGGATGGAAGCTCCTCCTTTGGAGGCTCCCTAGAGGCACCTCTGGGACAGCTCCTACTGGGCTACAACTCTGGGCCACCCCTTATTGGCTGAGTGACGTCAGGTAAGTAATTTCTTTGACTCTATATCTATGATCACATGATATAGGATATGTCCAAAGTCACTCAGTTGGTAAGTGGCAAAGTTGATACTTGAACCCAGGACTTCTAACTCCAAATCCCAATCTGATTCTACCACAGCATTCTGAGCCTCACTTCTTCCTAGCAGTTATAGTAGGTAGTCGGTCATTCTCTAGAGCTGCCTCAGTCTTTTTAGAATGCTTGCAGAATTGCCCCAACATCCCTACTAGGTGCCCTGCTAGGAAGAATTCTCCCACCAGATAAGGGCAGGTGGGGTAATATGTATTCAGTCTGGAAACATTGTGGAAGGCTTTAAATGCTTTAATCCTAAAAGCAAACAAGAGCTAATGAAGATTCTTGGGCAAAAGAACAACATGGCTAGGTGACTTTGTGACCCTGGGCACATATGTAACATATTGAATACACCGATTGGATTCTTTCATAGTCTGCCTATCTGGAAAATGGGACTTGCCCTTAATGAAGTCCTTTTCTGTAGTCCTTTTCTGGCTCCAAATCTATGATTCTATGATCCTTCATTGGACAGAAGCTTATGACATTTACAATTCAATAATTCCCCAAAGTACAACAGAAAAACCATTGTTTCACAGGGTTCATGTTAATCATGTACTGTGGGACTGAATCAGACCCTGGAGTTGTTCTCTCCCCAATCCCACACCCCTCCGTATATACAGGATCTAGATAATCTAAGGTCTAAATATACCTCTATTATGACTAACCATGCCCCTCCCCACCTCCTCTCTCTCTCTCTCTCTCTCTCTCTCTCTCTCAGGGTGACTCCGGAGGCCCCCTTGTCTGTAAGGATCAGAATACCTGGTTCCAGGTCGGGGTGGTGAGCTGGGGAGAAGGTTGTGCCCAACCCAACCGACCAGGAGTTTATACCCGGGTCCAGGCTTACACCGATTGGATTCAAACCTCCATCAACTTTGCTCCAAATGTTCTTTCAGGGCCTACCTACCCTACTCTGCTGTTGACACTGGTTCTTCTCAGTGTTCAATGAGATTTTTCCCCCCATGCCTCAACTATGTAACTGCCAGGCATCTTTTCTATTCTTTTATTTGGAACCCTCCTTAACCTCTCTGTATCCTGGATGCTCTTTGCTCTTTGACTGATGGCAGCTACTTCTCTCTGGAGGATGGGAGAAGAGGATTACAAGTCAACACTCTCTGATACAGCCCTGGGTCTGGTGCTAGTGCAACACAAGAGTGGAAAGAGATATGGTCCCTATCCTAAGGGAGGGAGGTCACAGTGTTGCTGGGGAAATAGTATACAAAGCTCCACAATAATAGAAGCATTCATTCAGCAATATGTCAACTGTATTTGTGGTCCTGTCTCTGTATGCAGATAAAGCTGGGCTAGAGTCACCAGAAAGGGCTTCCTGGAGGAAGGAATGGGCAGAGAACTAGGCAGAGAGAGACCTGGAATTCAGTCCTGGCTTTGTGGTCAGAGCCAAGTCATTTCCCCTATCTGAGCCTGTTTCCTCTTCAGTAAAATGGTTGGTGGTTGGATCTCATACCGTATACCAAGATGAGGTCAAAGTGGGCATATGATTTAGACATAAAGGGTGATACTATAAGCAAATTAGGAGAGCATTGAATCATTTACCTGTCAGATCTATGGATAAAGGAAGAATTTAGGACCAAACAAGATATAGAGAGCATTACAAAATGTAAAATACAAATCATTCCTCAGTTGATAAATAGTCAAAGGATACGAACGGGCAGTTTGCAGATGAAGAAATCAAAGTTATCTATAGTCATATGAAAAAATGCTCTAAATAACTGTTAATTAGAGAAATGCTAATTAAGACAACTCTGAGGTACCACCTCACCCCCATCAAAGTGACTAATATGGCAAAAAAAAAGGAAAATGATAAATGTTGTCGGGGTTGCGGGAAAACTGGGACACTAATGTACTGTTTCCCCCCCACATTTATTTGTTTTATTTTTAATTTATGGAATAAGACAAGCATTTTCATAACATAGTATAATTTTAAAAAGATGATTGCTCATGAAACCACAGATCTATTATGTACAACTTGCTATTCCTTTTAAATGTATAATAAAGTTATCATGTGAATTTCTTTTTTATTCTCCCCTCCCCAGCCTAGAGATGTCTACCATTAGACTCAAATAGGCATATGTGTGTGTATGTAGAATTATTCTATACATACTTCTATTTATCAACTTTTTCTCTGGATGCAGAGAGTGTCTTTCTTCATATGTCCTTTATAGTTAATTTGGATATTTATAACAATAAAATAATTCATTTTCTCAAAGGCATTCTTAAAACAGCAGTGCTGTCACTGTATACAGTGTTCTCTCGGTTATGCTCATTTCACTCTTCATTATTTCATGCAAGTCTTCCTATGTTTTTTTCTAAGACCAAGTTCATCATTTATAGTACAGTCATATAGCATCATCATTATAGCATAGTAGTATTCTGTCACAACACTATACCACAACTTGTTCAGCCATTCCCCAATTGATGGGCATCACTCCAATTTCCAGTTCTTTGCCACCACAAAGAGAGCTCTTAAAAACATTTCAGAACATAGATGTTCTTTTCCCTTTTCTCCTAATTATCTTTGGAAATAGACCTAGTAGTGGTATTGCTGGGTCAAAGGGTATAGTTTCTCAGACAAAGATGTCATATCTCAAATACATAAAGAACTAAAGCACTGTTGGATTTGTGGATTGATCCAACCATTCTGGAGAGCAATTTGGAGCTATGCCTAAAGGTCTATAAAACTGCATGCCCTTTGATCCAGCTTTACCACTACTAGGTCTGTATCCCAAAAAGATTTTTTTCTAAAAAAGGGAAAAGAACATATTTGTACAAAAATATTTATGGCAGCTCCTTTTGGTGGCAAAGAATTAGAAATTGAGGGGTTGCCCATCAATTGGAGAATAGCTGAACAAGTCGTGGTATGTGATTGTAATGGAATATCATTGTGCTATAAGAAATGACAATGAGGATGATTTCAGAAAAACCTAGAAAGACTTACATGAACAGATACAAAGTAAAGTGAGCAGAACCAGGAGTACATTGTACACAGTAACAGCAACATTGTACAACAACCAACTTGTGAATGATTTAGCTGTTCTCAGCAATGTAATGATTCAAGAAAATCCCAAAGGACTCATGATGAAGAATGCTATCTGCCCCCAGAGAAAGAACTGATGCCACCCGAATACAGACTGAAGCATACTGTTTTTCATTTTCTTTCTTTTTTGTTTGAGTTTTCTTGCACAAAATGACTAATATGGAAATGTTTTGCATGATTACACATGTATAACCTATATCAAATTCCTCACCATCTCAGGCAGTATGGAGAGAATGGAAGGAGCAATAGAATTTGGAGCTCAAAACAAAAAAAAACCAATAAATGTTAAAAATTGTCTTTATGTGCAATTGGTGGGGGAATAAAATATTATTTAAAATAAATAAGTGGATAATAAAAAGAAACGAAGTGGTTCATCTAGAGAGGGGTTCTTAACCTTTTTTGTGAAATGGTCTCCTTGACAGTCTGGTGAAGTCTATGACTCTCCAGAATAATATTTTTAAATGCATAATATAAAATAAGAAACTAAAGGTCAATGAAAATAAAGATATATTTTTTTTTCTTCCTAACTAAGGTCATGAACTTCTTGAGGGCCTATAGAGCGCAGACTAAGAATTTCTTGACTAGATGATCTCCATGACTTTCTGGTTCTGACATTCTATAATAGTAAGAAGAAATTAAAACTGTATAGGAATGGAATAAAGTACATGTCCTCATCATCTTCTTTGTACTAAAGTTGTACCAGAGATGCCTCTAGTGAGCTTCCAAAGGAGGAGCTTACATCCCAACACATCTAATCAATTACAAAAAGGCATCATTTTATTCATCTGTGCAGTGGTGGATAAAAGAAAAATGGCAGGATCCTGACCTGACTCAGGACCATTTCAATCTGAAATCTATCAAATTAAGATCAGAAAAACAAGATAACCCTAATAATAAAGATGACACAAAAGGAATGATAAAAAAGAATCCACATTTTAGTTAATGTGTTAAGGCTTTTACAAAGCACTTTTGTTACACTGACCCCATAGGGCAGGGAATGCAGCTATTATCATCTCTGTTTTATGGATAATTATGATGAGGAAGAAGAGTATGAGGATGATGATGATAGTAATGATGAAATTGAGGTCAAGAGATTAAAGGACTGTGCCCAAGGTCACATAACTAGTAAGTGCTAAAGCTAAATTTCAAAGCAGACCCCTTGACTCTAAGCCCAGCTCTCCTGCCATGCTTTCATGCTATCTAAGGTTCTGGCCTTCTCTGACATTTTCGTTTGATGAGTCTAGGTGATGATACTTAATCTGGGCCTTGATGGGTAAGATTACAGAAGGTGAGGGGAGGAGGGAAACAAATAAGGGGACTGGTGTGGGGGTGGGAAGAGGCTGGCATGTAAAGGAGAAGTTAAAGCCAATAGAATGTGCTCAAGTGTGATGATATTCAGGGAAGTGATTTCTTGCTCAGTGGTTCAGCATCATCAAGGGACTGAAGGCTGGCTCTCATTTAGCTTTATTTACCCACTGGACAGAACAGACATAATGTCAACTCATGCCCTTTCACATTGCTAATAGGCAGACTTCAAGCTTGGCTTGGCATGCTAGGCTATAGAGAGATGGGTTGGGGGAGGGTGATAGAAAACTTAGGGCAGAGTCTCAGGCTCAGAGCTATGACTAGGGCAGAACGACTGGGATTTTGCCAAAGGGCTTGAAATTTAGAGAGCACTGATAGCATTTACACTCCTTTAGCAGATAGAAACAACTGAGGTTAGCACTTAACTAGCAAATTTTAATTTTAAAAAAAGAATAGTTAAAATTGGAGGCTGCATGGCCTACTTCCTTCTTGCCACAGGCAGCTGTGCCCCTGGTAAATTCTTTTCTGGTCCAGCCCTTCTATGCTCTCTCCTCTGACAGCAACTTCCCTAAGAGATACTTCATGGGTCTGTGCTTATGGAAGCCAGGCTCCTGGGGGTTTCTTTGTCCCATCTCACAGTGGTATCCTAAGGTCTCTCCTGTGGAACATTTTATATCATTTTTGTAATTTCAATCTAGGGCCAGGGCCTGAATTAATGATCAGCTGGAAGAAAACCCTGGACCTGGGCTTTTTTGTTCTCTAAAGTTTGCTCAGAGAATATCTTTTCTCTGTCAACTAGGCCAGATCTGGCTGACCTAAGAACATTCTTTCCCCTGTTAACCATTAAAGGATGAGACCCTAATCCTGAGAGACTGCCTTGCTTAATATTTTATAGGCATAAACTATGTTGTGGAATGTTAATGAAACACAGAAATGCTGGGTTGTAGTTTCAACTGACCCTTGTCAACACTCTTATCTTACTGTATTTACAAATTTATTCCGTTAAGGAAAATCCTCTTCTTGTATCATGGTTAAACATACATGGGGATCATAAAAATGAGGTAACAGGCTTTTTGAGTCCACTAAAATAATGTATATAAGTTTTTTCATTCCTTTGTTCAGACAGCCAGAGCTTGTGCTCTGACTTCTTGTACATACAAGTAAGCTAGCTTAGCTATGCTTTAAGGGAAAATAATAAACAACATGGATTTTTCTATCACCTTGCTTCTTTGCCTCCTTCAACCAAACTTTCAGGGTTCAAAAGTTATGGTGCCGTGACTCGGATGGAAATGATGGAAACCAGGATAAAGCAGCCCAACCTTGCCAACACTTCAGGCACTACAGGATTAATTTTTCCTGGAACTTTGGCCTTGACAAGGTGGGGGTAAGTTTCTCTATTCCCAGCTTCCAAAAAGGACTCCCACAAAATTGGTTGAAGTCTGAAATTCCCTTTAAGCTAGCTCTGGGAGCAGGGATCAAATCTGTGGTAAAAGGCAGATCTACGGTCAAACACACGTAGATCCCCTGGAAACACTGATCTAGAGAATTAGCTATGGATCAATCAAAAACTAGAATTAGAAGTCTAACCATTCCTCCACTCCCTCCACCCTATTCCTCACCCCCTCCCTCTTTTCCTTCCCTACTGGGGGAGAAAAACTGCACTTTGCCATTACCCCTCCCCCTCTGCCTCCCAGTACCTACTCTAACCAGAGAGGGGTAACTCTGTTCTGCTACAGTTGCCTCCTTTCTCTCCTCCTCCCCACCTTTCCCCCTGCCCTTAAGGGCTCTGTTTTTGCCTCCTGCCCTATTCCTGCTTCCTTTTCCTTAAAGGCTCTGATTATGGGGAGAACAAATGCATTTTATCCTTACTCCTAGCCTTCCCTTACCTGCCCTAGTCCTCCTCCATCTCCCCTTTCCCCCTTCCTAAGGGATATGATAGGGAGAGTCAGAAAATTGGGAATGCCAAGGCTTCCCCAAAGGCCATAGGGGTGCTAATAGCCAACTCATGAAAGCTTCTAATTCTCTGTTGTTTAAACTCTGAGATCAGTCTGTATTTGTTTTCTTAATTGTCTGTTATGTGTGTGAGAGCATGTGCTGTGAAAGGTTTATACCTTATAAAATCTGAAACACAGGCAGCCAGAGATCTCTAAGGTTGCAGTTAGGGAAACAGAGACTCTTTTTTTGTAATGTTTAGTCTGGCCAACTGGATTTACAGAAAAAAAATAGAACTGAAACATTTTAGCAGATTGTGGGATTGATTATTCATTGAAAGTCTGGAAACTGGTTAGCTGGATTTGGGAAGAGAGAACTCCTGAGATTGTAAAATCACTCCAGGAGCTCACTCTTGCTGAAACATCCTCCCAATATTGATCATGTATCATTCCTCACTCACTCCCCAGAGTTAAGAGGGAATCTTTTCCCTTAGGTTTAAGTGCAAAAAGTTTTTAAGGAGTGAGCAAAAGGTGAAGTTTACTTGAGTTACAATCATTGAGATCTTTCACCATTGTTGTCCTGTCTCTCACTGAGCCAGGGCTGCAGTAAAAGTTAGAGCAGCTAAAACAAACTCCTTTCTTCCCAGATCAGATTAGGAGAAGAGAATGCAGGAGAACTGTAGGGAAAACTTAAATCGCCCTTCCCCACCTGGCAAAAGGAGAAGGGCAGAAATTCACAGATAGTATCTTTACAGTCCTGTGCCCCCTGGGCACCTTTGTAGCCCATCCTTTTTGGCAAAGCTTGGAAATGTCCCCCAGGTCCTATGCATTCTGCCCACTCTGTCTCCAGTAGCTGCAAAATTGCCCTAGGCTCAGTAAATTATGCAGTTGTGGGGGAAGGGTGAGGTAGATGGATTTGGACTTTGGTTAGCTTCTCTAAACTCTGCCTCCAAGAATTGTCATCACTGAGAAAAGCCTCTGCTCTTGGTAACTTCACACTTCTCTGTTCCAATTGCAAAACTGTATTTTATCTCTGTTTGACCTGTTTCCTGATTTGTAAACGGAAAATAATAATGGTACTTGCTATTGGATCAAAATGATAATGATTGTAAAATGCTTAACATAACGTCTGGTATATTTTAGACACAACATTATTTTTATCTCTCTCTAATTTAATGTAATTGTTAACTTTTGAAGTGGTTTTTGAATACCAAAAGTAATAAGTTGAAAATTTTTCTATATGTGATAATCTGGAAATGCAACTGATGCCATCTGAAAATTATTGTTTCTGTATTTCTAAAAATACATTGTATTTATAAAAATTCTCATAGATTGTGAAATTTAACAAGATCATTGTGTGGTAAGAAATTATATTATAGCAATTTTAATCTGATTTTATATACATGAATTGGGTTTTTAAAGGAATATGATAAAAATTGATGATTTGCAACTTATAACAAGTAAATAATTATGTGAAATCTTGTCTATCATAAGAATATATGTGGTGATTTAAAGTTATAGTTTCAAATGATGAGATGAAAGATTCTCTGTGCAAGGAGATTTAGAAATGCCTTCACCTACATTGATAAATGGGTTGTTTCAAGTTTTTAAATGCGTAATTATGTTTAGGGCATTGTTACATTTCCAAATTGTGTAATTTGGCAAATGTATCAGCAATATTGAAGAAAAATGTGATTTTATAGATAATAATCTTTTCTTTTACAATGCTAAGAGTATTGGACCTTAGAAATTAAAATGTTACCATTAGTGATTATAAATTCAGATTTGATTTGCTCATCCAACTAAGTTATAGTCACCTGACTGTTAATTAATAGATTCTGTTTCAAGTTTTAAATACATGATAATTGCTTGTGGAGTACTTATACTTCTAAATTTGTTATATTATGCAACTTCATTAACATTGCATTGCCTATGCTGTTAGAAAAAACAATTCCTCTTATAATCTAGATGTTGTTAGATTAGGAATTGTACTTAATTAAGAAATTGAGGTTGTTAATTGTAACAAGGACTTTTGGAACCATCTAGCCATGAATTCTTATCCATCTTGTACAAAGTTTCTGTGTAGAGGAATTCCTATGGAGAACGTTTTTAAAGTCCTGATAAATTTTGTTATTGTGAAAAGGTTAATTTAATTGGGTAAACTTATATGAAACTAAGTGTCTTCTACATTACAACATATTTTCAACTAAGGAACTTTGTAATATCTAGGAATTCTGTATAATATTTGAGAATGAGGACATTTGGCACCAACTTATTTAATGAATTTCAGTGTTTAAGGGTTGGTTTGCTTTAAGGAGAAAGGAGATGTCTATCATTTTAAAACCTAAATAATTTTATTCAGGAAAGCTTAGTGAGTAGTCCTTTTAACATCAGGATAAATTTTAAACTGTTTTTAAGGAAGGGAAATAATTCTAGAAATATTTTGAAAAATGTTTTTATGATTTTAAGCAAGAGTTAGAGCTTATCAATGTGTATAAGATTTAATTCCTAAAGTGTCCCTTTCCTCTAGAATGAGTAAACAGGGGACATAAATCCATCAGCCTGTGAGTATGGTCATTAATCTCTTTGCTTTGTTTAAGCTGGAATGAGATTCCAGAATAGACAGTTATGTCAGTAAAAAGTGCTAATTTAGGAGCTACATTGTCTTATGGTTGAAATACAAAGGAAAGCTGAATAATGGGTTTGAAAGATAAATAAAGGTTTGACTGGAAATATGAAAGACAGATAAGGTTTAGGGACAAATGGGAGTTAGCTAAGCCTCTCCTGTCCCAAGAGAATATTAGTTTCAGATGGTTTAAGTAAGTTGGGAGAGTATGAGAAAGTATTTTAGAAAACAGGAAAGTTATGTAGCCTGATTTGATAATTATTAGCTCAATGAAATTTGGGATAGTCCTATCTGAAGGATATTTATTTGCTATTTAAGATTTTATGGGACTACAATTTAATATTGTTTTAAGATCTGATTACAGGGATAGATCACATGAAGCCAGTAGTAGAATGGCAGGCATTGCAGGCTGAGAACTTCTAAAGGTGTGTCCATGCCTGGGAAAAGTTTTGAAGATGACCTTGTACACAGCCTAGGTAGGATCTTCTTGACTCTATTTCCAAATTCTGCTATTTCCTTTCTGAAAAGAAAAAATCCCCACCTATTACTCCTAAGCCCTGCTTTCAGTGCCTAGTGACTATATGATTGGCTATCAAATATGACTCATGCTTGGAATCAAACAGAGCTAAGGAAGTTCTTTCCTTCTGTTAAGATATTTGACATTGTCCTTTTCTTTCATAGCAAATTTATGTTATCAAGAAGTTTTGTAAGCACAATGCTAGATCTATTAGGTAATAGATGGATATTGGAATATCTCTGAGTTATTATAATGGGATGCAGGAATGAATAGCTTACAATTTTAACCTATGGCCATGGCCAAATAAAAATTAAAATAATATAGAGATAATGTCCTCCTGTAGTAAGAAGGCCGAATTTATAATCTCAAATATAATCATGTATATGTTTGAATGGTTCGAAATCACAAGGTATGAGGGATTCTCTAAGTAGAAAGCAACAAAACATTTATTTAGGCCACACAGCAGCAGATCTGTGAACAAGCCTCCCCATTCCGACATCTTGACCAAAAAACCCCAGGCCCAGTAGGCCCGCCTCACAAGAGTAACCAGGAGGTCACATAAAAACAAGATAGTATTTAGCTAAATCATATTTACTGGCCTCAAGTCCTTGCTTACACTCCTGCATCTACACACAGGTCAACTCTGCTTCCACAGCTCCTGCTTCGGCTTTTTTCAGCTTCAGCTGTAGTTGTCTCTTAGCTCGCCTCTCCTGCAGCCAAGCCTCTGGCATTCTCAAGCCCCACCTCAACAACCAGAGACCATTGGTTCCCGAGTTGGCCGCTCTTAAGTCATTAATCTACACCCACTCAAGTTTCACACCTGATAGGGCTTTGGGCCTGGGGCTTAGCACTTAACAGCTGAAAGTACTTTCACTCAAAATAAACAAAAGCCAAACTCCTGAAGTGCTAAGGAGCCCATTTTGCCTTACCAACACACCTCCAAAGGAGGAAATGATTATACTATGTAATAAGATAAAGATGTCATGTGATAGAATGTCTAATTAAATAGGAAAGCAAAATTTTGAGGAAAATAACAAGCTCAGATTGATTTCCCTAAGAATTATATACAGATGTTTATGATTGGCTCCAAAATTTATCAATCATGGAAATTCAAGCTAATAAGTGTGTTTTGGTAATGAGATCTTAAATTTGGATTTTTGCACAAGAAAATTATATAAGATAGTAGTACAAGTCAGATTATATCTCCTTTATTAAGGTATCTGTCTGATAATTTTAAAAGGAAGATGAGTTCAATTTTATGGTTGGACCTTCACATTTTTAAGGTTTCTTATACCAGGTACAAGGTTTAGGTAAAGGATAGAAACAGCAAATAACACATAAACCGAAATTTTCTGAAGTTTCAAAAATGGAAAACCAAATTTAAGTGAGTATACTAAGTATATTAAGTAAGAATTATCTAGATCTGAACTGGAGAAGCAGAACTCTCTTTTACTATCTAGGGACCAGAAAACTACTATCAGGCATCTGGAAAAAAGTGCTGCTTTAAATGGACATTGGGAACATGTAACCTGGATTTAAATTTACTTTGTATACAAATTGTGCAATTAATTGCTGGAATTAAATCAGAAACATCATGCAAACTATTTAAAACTAGTCTTGAGAATGTTCCTTAAGCAATGTGAGATTATAGTCACATCTTAAACTAACTATTGGAACTTGCCATTCAAAGACTTAATGGGACTGTAAACTGACTATTTTTTTTTCTGAGTCTAACTCCAGGTGTGAATATCAAAAATAGCTGACCCAAGATGCCAGCAGCCCTTTAAGGAGAAGGCAGGTGTGAACTGCAGGTATGATTTAAACCTGGCAGCCTGGCTCAATGCAGCTTGCAATTTGACATGATTTCTGCCTGGAGTTGACAGGAAACTGGGAAAATTTTGTCCCTTTACTCTTAAGTCCCTAATCTCTTAGTGGCAAATTTCTATAATCAGAAGGTTTTGCAAGTACAGTAAGAAATCTATTAAAATAATTGATTATGGAACATCTTAGATTACTATAGGACTGAAACTAGTGTTCCTGTATAAGTTAGAGTCTTGAATTCTTGGCAATGGTATGAAGACAATTAGGTCAAGTGCTTGTGAGAATATTATTTTGTTAATACCATGCCTGTCTAAAGCTTTGTTAAGAATGGCTTGTGATTTATTTTGTAAATGCCATCAAAGAGACATAGCATGACTAAAAGTTTATGATGTTGTATGTACTGTGTTACTGGGATACAAGGAATTTAATGTTAGTCAACATTGTTAATAACGATTGCATTACTTTGTATGGTTCATGTTTAAGTTTTCTTGGTTATCTAATGTGTAAATGTAAAACATGTGACATGTAAATTTCTCCCTCTCAATACCAGTCTATTATGAGCCATCTAAGTGGTTTGGTCTGTATCTGACTCAATGTAATTGTGCAGTTTCATGAATTGTGAGAAAAACCTTAATGTATTTGTTTAAACTCAGCCCTGTGTGGCTGGAATACTGAACCATTTATTGCACTGGTTGAACTTAGCCCTGCGTGGCCGGGACCTATGTTGTGCTGTTTTCTCTCAATCATCAAATCACATGTGTTCTGGGAGCTCCTGTCAGGTCCGACTACTCCTATAGCTGCCAACTTGTGGATGTGGACTCCTTGATCCTTCTGTCACATCTGAGGACTGCCCCTGCTCCCGAGTGGACATCTGAGCCCATAGGACACCTTGCCCTCCAGTTTCAAAGAGCCCGAAGGGGACAGCATCAGACACAGGCAGCTTTTTCCTGAGAGTCCGGACCAGAACCTGTATGAAGCACAGCTCCCTGTCTGAGTCCTTTGCATTCCAAAGACTGTTTACCTGTACCTTTGGTGTATTTAGCTTATTTAATTAGTTGCTCTATTTTACCCATTATGCTCCCTACCCTGATCCCCCTTGCAACTTGCTCCCTCTGCTTGTTTACAATTAGTTTACAATTACTGTCCATCTCTGGGAATGTCCAACCACAGGAAGGAAAAACCTGAATCTACCTAGATAAGGATTTTTTAAGACTTCACCCCTGAGGAAGATAGAGGTTTTTCCACATCTTATTGGTCTACAGGTGAAACTTCCAGTTTGTCTTTGACCAAAAGGAGGAAATGTGGAACATTTTATCCCATTTTATATCATTTTTGTAATTTCAATCAAGGACCAGGGCCTGAATTAATGATCAGCTGGAAGAAGACCCTGGACTGGGCTTCTTTGTTCTCTGAAGTTTTCTCAGAGAATATCTTTTCTCTGTCAACAAGGCTAGATCCGGCTGACCTAAGAACATTCTTTCACCTGTTAACCATTAAGGAATGAGACCCTAATCCTGAGAAACTACTTTGCTTAATATTTTACAGGCATATACTATGTTATGTAATGTTAATGAAACACAGAAATGCTGGGTTGTAATTTCAACTGACCCTTGTCAACACTCTTATCTTACTGTATTTACAAATTTATTCCATTAAGGAAAATCCTCTTCTTGTATCATGGTTAAACATACATGGGGATCATAAAAGTGAGGTAACACAGGCTTTTTGAGTCCACTAAAAATAATGTAATAAGTTTTCTCATTCCTTTGTTCAGACAGCCAGAGCTTATGCTCTGACTCCTTATACATACAAGTAAGCTAGCTTAGCTATGCTTTAAGGGAAAATAATAAACAACATGGATTTTTCTATCACCTAGCTTGTTTGCCTCCTTCAACCAAACTTTCAGGGTTCAACACTCTGAACCAGAGGACTCCTTATGTCCCAAAGTCTCACCTCTGGTTTTTCTGTGCTCCAAATGAATTTGTCTTAAAGTTGATTCAAAAGCCTTAAATGCTGCTTGCCCTGGGTGCTAAGATGGCTCGTTATGGTTCTGCCTAGATTGCCCTTTTTAAGAAGAGTTCTATGCCCAGGGGGATGGTTCTGTATCTCTTCTTAGGAGATAACCAGGGGAATGGAAGATGCTGGAGTTGGGAGGATGCAAGTTAGACCTCAGGAAGCCCTTCCGGACTATTCACATTCATGAGAAATAGCAGAGGCACCTCCCAGCACACCTGAAGCTACTGCCTGGGGACTCAGTCATAGCTGAGGCTGATTGTTTTTGCTGATAAGGCCTTGGGCACAGTGGGTGGAAAGAAGAGATAAGAGAACAAAGATCTATTTCTGGGGAAGACAAAGAGAGAACAATAACAAGGTCCCTGCCCTCCAGGAATTCCTGATCTGTGGTGAGGAGCCTGACTCAGTCATCGAATGTGTTCGGTATCTTTCTTAGCTTTGTGACACAGAGAACCCTCATAATGAGGGAGGGGCATAGTCTCCACTTTGAGGAAATCCCCACTCTGAAGGGGAGATGGCACTTCATCTTTCAGAGCTTTTGCTCCAAAGGGGTTGGAAAGTAGTCCTTGGTCTAGTGAAGGGTGTGGGGAATAACATGGCTCCTGCTCCTGGGCAATCCCTAGTTTGAAGGAGGAGATAGTCCTAGCCCTCAGAAAAGCCCTGGTCTAGGGGTGGGAACTGTATAGCACCTATGCTTGAGGACTCCAAGATTTAAGAGAGGAGTCTTAGCTCTAGCCTGAAGAGAACCTTCAGTCTGAGAGAGAGTCACAACCTTTAACTTCAAAGAACTCCCACTTTGAGGAAGGAGATATGAATCCTGCCTTTTGGCTGCCCCAGATCAAGGTAGGAGATGAAGTCCTTGCTGGAGGGGATCCCTTGGTCTGATATGAACCACTTCCTGAAGGGCTTGCTCTGCCCTCTGGCAGCTGCCAGGGTTGTGCAAGTCAAGCACAAGTCAACAAGAATTTATTAAGTGCCTACTACATGCCAGGCCCTGTGCTAAATGCTGAGGACCAAAAGAAAAATCGAACAGTCTTCCCTCAAGGCACTTAAAATTCAGTGGTGGATAAGAACAAATGTTGCAAAATCACCAAGAATGAGAATGGCTGGGACTCCAACTCCACTTGGGGAAGCCGAAGAACATGAGCCGCCATGTTTCTCACCTCATCCCTTTGGGTGGGGGCCACCAGCTTTTCTAGTTTGGTAGAATCTAGCAGAGCTTCTTCTTTGCTGACATAACCTTCAGGAACCTAGGGTGTTACCTCCATGATAAGGCACCATCCGATTCTAGTTGAGAAAACATGCTGAAGAAAATATTAATATACATGATGAGAATTTTGTTTCAATTAAAATTTCAGATAACTCAGAACTTGTGTAAAATATGCAAAATGCTTTTTTGCAGTATGTTTAGATCACAATCTGTTCTTCATAGCTACAAAAGTCCTCAATTTGTACATTTTATAGCAGCATATGTATAGTTATCACTTGAGTTTTCCATTTTTAATACTGCCAAAGCTAGGACACCAATTTTAAAGATTTCTTTTCTTCTATTTAACTTATTTTGTGTATACTCATTTAAAGTATAAGTTCCTTTGAGGGCAAGAATGTTTTCTTTGCTCTTTGTACCTCCAGGGCCCAGCATTATAGTGCCTGCCACACAATTGGCACTAAATAAATGCTTATTGAGATTTATAAAAGAATAAGCAGGCTTGAAAGAAGCCATATGGGAAGACATTTCCAATCTACCCCTGTGCAGAGGTGGAAGGTTGATTGTTGCACATTGCACTTATTTTCAATTTTTTTTCAATGTTTTCATCAATTATACTGATTTTTGTTGCTTGTTTTACTATTTTTATCTTTTAAAATACTGTTTGTTGTATGGGATGACTGGGAGGGAGTAGTGGGAAACTATGGTGATGTAAAAAATAATACATCAATAAACCCTTATTTTGGGGGAGGCAATATACAAAGATAAAGACACTCAGATAACTGTACCATCATTGAATAAATGGTTGTGTAGTAGAATTTACAATTGCTCCCAAGGTGAGAATCCCAGTCTGAAATAAAGCTGAGGAATAGGGCAGGAGACAGGGGAGATTATGTGAGCAGGAAAGCAGCTTGACCCTGTTCCCTGGACTATTTTTGTAAGTTTTTCTGGGAGAGAATTCCAATTTGACATTCCATTCCATTTCTTTTTGTGGTTGTGAATGAAGAGGCTTCTGGGAGATTGGAACTGTGGAGGGATAAGACTGGGTGGCTGTGGTCCCCTGCAGCATTACTGCTCCAGCCTAAATTGAATCCCAATGAAGGAAGAGTGAGGGTATATTCTGCAGAGGTATGGTAGTTTCACAGGGATATGGAGCAGATATGGAGCCGAGTCATTGGTGATGTAACATTGAATCAGGCTGGAGTGAGTTCAAATGGGACTGGCCATCAAAGTATAATACCCTAGCCATGGTAAGACCAGTGAGAGATGACTCATAACCATCCTGACTCTTCCCCCCTGTTTTCTCAAAGCGCTTGCCAAGATGATCTCAGTGAGTTCCAAACCCACAATCCTTTTCCTTACTCTCTGCCTCCTTCTCTTAATCCACTGGGAGAGAGAAGGAGATGTTGGGGGAAAAGAATCAATTGGATGAAGCAATTTATATTTTTGCTATTCAAAAACTTAAAATGTTTTGTTTGCTACGCTTCTCTTCTTTTCTAGTCAGTCACCTTATTGGATTTTAATAAAACATGGGGCCTTGAAAATGTCCTAAAGATGAGGTTAGTAGATGACAGCAGGTTTCCCAGATTTGAAATGAATGATTTTCCTATTTTAATAATTTTGGAACAAATTCTAGACCACACACTTAAGTTTATATTGAACCTGGAACCAACAGTATTCTCAGAGGCAGCTAGGTGGTGTAGTGGATAGTGCGCTGGAACCAGAATTAGGAAGATCAGAGTTTGGCCTCAACACTTACTGTGTGACTCTGGGAAAATCACTTTACCTCTGTTTGCACTAACTTCCTCATCTGTAAAATTGGAATGATAATAGCACCTACCTTCCAGGGTTGTTGTGAGGCTCAAATGAGATGATATTTGTGAAGCACTTAGCACAGTGCCTGACACACAAGCGCTTCATAAATCTTCCCTTCCTTTCCTTCTTGACCATGGAAAGTTCAGGGTGGAGGGGAGAGGAGTAGTCTAGGTTGAGTACCCTTTGGTGATCTAGGGGGATGCTGTGGCCTTTGGGAAGGCCAGAGTAAGTACACTGAATATCCTCTGATGGAGGCACTTGGCTAAGGGTAGTGCCACCTGATGACCAGAGTATAGATCCTATACTTCCTAGCTGGTTAATTAATTAATTAAAGCAATGGCCAAAATTATTGAATATTTCTGGCACAACTTGAGGATTCATGCAGCATATGCTTCCTGATTTTACTCTGCTTTCCACAGTCAGATTAAGCTAATTGTTCAGGAGGAGTTAGTTGCCCATGGGCGATGTGATAATATGAGCCAATAATTAATGAGCAGCCCTAGATATAGAGGCTATATAGATATCTAAGCATTAATGAATGCCTAATGACTAACTGATAGAAATGTGTAATAGCTCAAGGCTAAAAACAGATCTCTGGGGAACTCCTCTTAAGATAATGTCCAACCCTTTATCTCTACTTTGGGTGAAGCCATTCAACCACTTCTGTAGCCAATCAACTATCTGCTTGTCTAGGCCATATCTCTCCTCTTGTTCACAAGAATACCATGAAGGACTTTGTATAGTTTGCCTATGTCACTTTTTTCCTTCTTTTGAAATAAAGACACTATTTATCCTATTCAGCTTCTGTAGCACCACTTCCATTTTTCATGATCTTTCAAAGATCACCTATAGTAGCTTGGCAATGACATTTTCCAAGTCTTTCCTAGGATTGAGTTGTTTTGTACCTGGTGATTTGAATTTTTTAAGGGCAACTAGTGACTCTTTTATTGTCTCCCTAATTCTCTTGGGTTCTTACTTCTTATTAAATATTTTTGTTCTAAGTTGTGGTATTTGAATGTAATTGAATACTACAGTGCAATAAGAAATGATGAGTGGGTGGATTCCAGAAAAAGCTGGAAAGTTTTATATGAACTGATGCAAAGTGAAATGAGCAGAACCAAGAGAACATTGTACACTGTAACAGCAACACTGTGTGATGATCAACTATGAATGACTTAGCTCTTCCCAGTAGTACATTAATCCAAGACAATTGCAAAGAACTCATGATGGAAAATGCTATCCACATCCAAAGAAAGAACTGATAGACTCTGAATGCAGATCAAAGCATGATATTTTTACTTTATTTTTTTCATGGTTCCTCCCTCTCCCTTTTTGTCTGTTTCTTCTTTCATAATTATGACTAATATGTAAATATGTTTTACATGATTGCACATAAAAATTTTTTTAAAACAAAATTTTGTTCTGCCCTTTCCAGTCCAAAGGCCATTATTCTTGTCAGAATATAGAAATAACGAAAAAAAGAATTAAATATTTCCCTTTTTCTCTGATGCCAGTTATCTTTGCTTCTTCTTTGGTTCCCCTGAACCCTAGCTCTTTTTCTTCCTTTTGTGTATTGTCTTCTCTCATTAGAATGTAAGCTCCTTGAAAGTAGAGATTGTCTTTTCTTTTTGCTTGTATTTGCATCCAATGTCTGAGCAAGATTTCCATGTTAGATACAGACTTCTGGGGTATGCCATGGCCAAAATATCATGGCATTTGTGTCTCTTTGGCAATTCTGTGATTCTAAATCTTTACTGAACACCTACCATATGTAGGGTCTTACATGTGTAGGGAGAATAGAGAAGTATAAGAAAGACAGTATGATTGAAATAGAGAGCTTCAGGAATGGGGTGGGGGGAATGAAATAAGATGAAAAAGCTTGGAGGGGAGCTATGTTGAAGCTAAAAAGCTTTAAAAAGCTAAAAAGACCAGGCTGGGGTATTTTTTATCCTAGAGGCATCAAAAATTCATTTGACTGGGTGCATTTGGGGTGGAGTATAACATGGACATACCTGTGTTTAGGAATATCGATTTGGGAGCTATTTGGTGGGTAGATTGGAAAAAGGAAAGAGCAAAGGAAGAGATACCAATTTGGAATCTATTTCAATAATCCAGGGGAGTGGTGATGAAGTTCTAAGCAAGGGTGGTAATTGCATGGATGCAAGAGGTTATTTTTGGTAGGAGTTTTAATAAGATGAAAGAAAACTAATTGGCTATAGGGGTTGTCAGAGAAGGAACAGTTAAAGATGATTCCTGGGTGACTAGAAGGATGGTAGTGTGCTCAACAGAAATATTGAGGTTTAGAAGAGGGATGAGTTTGAGGGGAAAGATAGTGAGTTTTTAGACATATTCAATTTGAGTTGTCTATTGAACAGCCTCATAGAGCTGTTCAGCAGGTAGTCCTGAAGTTCAGGAGACAGATGGGGGCTGGACAGGTTGATTTGGGAGTTATCTGCATAGAGATGATGATTGAACCCATCACAATTGATGAGATTACTGAGAAAGAAAGTAAAGCAGAATTTTTCAAACTGTAGAGTATTCTCTCCTGCAAGGAGGGTTGAAAACTTTTTGAGTGAAAGCAATGGCCAAAGTTATTGGATATTGTTTAGTACAACTCCTACATATACTTAAAAAAAAATCTGAACAAAGTTCATATTAAAGTCAAGATGAACAAGATTAGCATGGTAATTTAGTTACAACTGACGGTGAATGCCATCTAGGGATTATTTAATACAGTATGTGGGGGGGGCGGAGCCAAGATGGCGACCAGAAAGCAGTAACTGGCGTGAGCTCCCCACCAAATCTCTCCAAAAACCTATAAAAAAATGGCTCTGAACCAATTCTAGAGCTGCAGAACCCACAAAGTGGCAGAGGGAAGCAGGGCCCACCCCAGGACAGCCTGGATGGTCTCTGGGTAAGGTAGGTCCCGAGCCGAGGGGAGCGGAGCTGAGCCCAGCGCAACGGCGCGAACAGACCAGACGCGGACCTACCAGACCAGGAGACGAGCGGAAAGTGCCCTGGCATCCCGAAATACTGAGCTGTGGCATGTACCAGACCTCTCAACCCACAAAGACCAAAGACATCAGAGAAGGTTAGTGGGAAAAGCTGTGTGACTGAGTTTGCGGTTCTGGCCATTTGCCCCTGGGGCAGCAGAGGTGGGGCAGCTTTAGAACTAGGCTGCAGCTGCTTCTGGCCCCAGGCCCACCTGATGGGAGGAATTTAGTGGCTGATTCAAGCCATCCGCGGCAGGGGCTTTTGGGGCAGGAGGAGTGTAGCTATAGGCAGCACATCCACCCAA
>CM053624.1:227803797-227829103 GCA_028646595.1 Phalanger gymnotis | reverse complement strand
GTAAAAAAGTTTTTTTTTCTCTCTCATGCAACTAGAAAATAAGATGCACAGGCAATGGGGCATAGAGATCTACCGTGCCCTACAAGAAAGTAAGGGAAAGGGGGATGGGAGGGGAATGGGGGGACGGAGGGGAGGGCAAACTGGGGAACAGGGCAAACTAGGGAACAGGGCAACCAGAGTGTACGCCATCTTGGAGTGGAGGGTGATGGAAATGGGGAGAAAATCTGTAATTCAAATGCATGTGAAAATCAATGCTGAAAACTAAACATATTAAAAATAAACTAAAAAAAAAAGAAAAAAAAAGAAATGGGGAAGATACATTCTTCATAATAACTTGGGAAAACTTACATGAGATAATGCTGAGTGAGCGGAGCAGAACTAGGAGAACATTATACACAACCACAGATATGTGGATTCTATGATGACTAACCTTGATAGAATTAGCTCTTCTCAGCAATACAAGGTTCAAAGACAGCTCCAAAGGACTCATGAGGGAGAGAGTTATCTACATCCAGAGAAAGAACTATGGAGACTGAATGCAGATTGAGGCAAACTGTTTGCTCTGCTTTTTTTTTCTTTTGTTCTTTTTCTGTCTTTTGTTTCTTCTTTCTCATGATTCATTCCATTGGTCATAACTCTTCTTTACAACTTGACTATTGTGTAAATAAGTTCAATGTGAAGTTATATGTAGAAGATATATCAGATTCCATGCCATCTTGGGGAGGGAGGGGGGAGGAGGAAAAGGAAATCTGGAACTCAGGAACATGCGGAACTGAGTGTTATAAACTAAAAATAAAAAAATCTTAATAAAAAGGAATTATCTGTCAGATCTAAGTATAGGTAAAGAATTAATGACCAAACATGAGATGGAGAGGTTCAATAGATAGGTAGAGAGGTGAAATGGACAATTCTGATTACATAAAATTTTAAAAATTGCACAAAGTCAATGCAGGTAAATGGAGGTAAATCTTTGTAGTAGGTTTCTTTGATTAAAAGTGTCATTTCTAAGATATATAGAGAATAGATTCATATTTATCAGAATGAGAATCATGCCCAAATGATAAATGGTCAAAGAATATGAGCAGTTTTCAGACAAATAATCCAAGTTATCAACAACTATATGAAAAAATACTCTAAATCACTGATAATCAGAGAAATTTAAATCAAAAGGTCCCACCTCAGAATTGACAGATTGGAAAAGCTGACAAAAATGAAGAATGGTAGGGGCTATGAAAAACGGGCACATTAATATACTTAGTGGAGTTGTAAGTTGGTGGAGTTGTGAACTGGTCCGGCCATTCTGGAAAGCAATTTGGAACTATGCTCCCAAATATATAAAACTATACATATCCTTTGACACCACTACTAGGTTCATGCTCCCAAAGAAATCAAAGAAAGATGAAAATGACCCATGTGTAAAAAAAAATTAAAGCAACTTTTTTTTTGTGTTGGCAAAGAATTGGAAACCAAGGAAATGCACATCAATTGGGGAATGGCTGAACAAATTATGGTATTTCAACTCATGGAATACTATTGTACTTTAAAAAATGACAAAAGGGATGGTTTCAGAGAAAACTGGGAAGATTTGTATGATTTGATACAGAACAATGTGAGCAGAATCAAGAGGGCGATTTATTTTAAAAAAAAAACCAGTATTATAAAGACAAACAACTTTAAAAGACTTAGGAACTCTACGCAATGACTAATCATCATCCTAGAGGACTCTTGATGAAACATGCTATGTACTTTCTGATAGCAAGGTGATGGATTTAGAATGCAGACTGAGGTTGTGGGGTCTTTTTGGTTTTTGACATGGACAATGTGGGAATTTGTTTTGCTTTGTTTGACTATAACCATTTGTAACAGGAATTTTGTTTTTCTTGCTTTCTCAATGTGGAGGGTGGGGAGAGCAAGACAGTGGGAGGAAGAGAAGAAGGATTTTTCTTTGAAGAAAAAATGAAATTATATTTTAAAAAGAGTGGAAATCGATATAAGCTCAGATAATTCTAGGGAAAATGAGAGGATATAACACACCTCCCCCTCTGCTGACAGGGGAAATAGGCCATAAGATGAGAAGTAGACACCACTGTCAAGTCTTCCATGTTTACTCACACTACTGGGACTTCCCTTTTTACCATTGTAAAATTTGTTTTTGAGGAGATGAGGAATGAGCAATTTTCTTGTTACCTGGGTTTTGATGGGAATACCATTTCTGTTCTTAAATTTTGTATAGCTTTCATCTCCATCTTTGCAAAAGCAGTTCTCTCTGCTTGGAATGCACTCTGACTACCTAGATTCTTTCAAAGCTTGGGTCAATGGCCACCTTCTACATAAACCTTTAGTACTTGTCTACATGAATTATCTTGAATAATATATAATATGGGCTTATTCTGAGCATACCCAGATACTCTCTGCTTGCTTCCTGTCATGGATGACTCATTATTAGAGGTTGGTACTGTGGGATAATGGAGAGCTCCCTAATTGTCTTCTGAACTAGAATCATTGATGACTAGAGCTTTCAGTAGGAGATGAAGAAGTCCCTCATCATCTGTTCAGCCAGAACTTGGTGGATATACACTGCCTTGCTTTTTTTTCTTCTTTTCCAGAGTCACAGGATCAAGACTATTCTAAGCTGTGTCTGGAGATTCAGGCAGGGAGAAAGGCAGTCACCCCATCTCTTACCTGGGCCCATGCAACTGTGAATGTATGTTCTCCCTAGGCAAGCCTGTACCTGGTATGGAACTGACTCTCCTTTCTTTTTCTTTTCTTAAACATATGACCTTCTGAGTTTTGAAAGGTCTGGAAATGTGTATTTGTAGCAGCAACAGGAGCAGTATTCTTTAGAAAGACAGTAGTATATACTGCTTGTATAGATAGTGTATGTATAGATAGTAGTACATACTGGCGTGGTGGCAGTAGTGATGTCCACTGGAGAAGCAGGGGAGTACCTTTGAGTGTCAATGGCTGATTTTAGGAGATTATCTTCATCTGAGAGAATGGCCACTGGATATAAAGGACCAACCCAATCTGACTGCTTTGCTAACAGGTTTTCACCAGCTAAGTGTTCAGTGCAAGGGAAAGATGAAATGTAGAAATGATTAATTAGGAGTACTGCAAACTGTATTAGTCTCCCCTTTAATTAAACAAGTAGTTATAAGTTGTCGCTGTTTAAATCATTCTATTGCTATGTGCTTTTTATAGTTATTCTTTTCTGTAATAAATCAGCTTCCCTGTACCTGATTCCTATTGTGTTGTATTGTTTGTCTTTTCCAACTCCTTTTTGGGGAAGTCCTACCTAGACTGACCTAAAATTAGCATTGTCCTCAGGAAGTTAGGATAGGGGATGAATGTGAGAAAGAGGAGCTTAATCCCCTAAATTAGAGGTGAGGCTTCCCTGGACCACGAAACCTGAGCCAAGCCACAATGGCTCAATATAGAACAGGGAATGGTATAGGTTAATAGCTTTTGTACTCCCAGGAGGCATAAATGATGGATAGAATCACTATTTTTCTTGTAAAACACTCATCTAGGCTGGTGGGTCAATTGACTGCTGGGCAAGTAGGTTGTTTCTCAAGGCTGTGCTGGCTCATCAGGCTTGACCACCACCAAACTGTAGGGTGGATTATAGTTCCTAGACTTTTGGTGGCTCTTCTTATTTTTAAAGAATCATTAGATCATACCTAGTCTGTTCCATCTCTTAGATCTTAGACCTTAGAGCAGGAAAAGAAGGAATCACAATGAAGATGGAAAACCAATAGCACCACGTGTTCAAGGCCACATAAATGCCCAGGTGGTTAGTTTAGGGCCCAAGGCCTCTCTCCTCACACCGAAATTTCAGCATGTCTTTCCTTACAGATTTGGCCTGGTTTTTGCCCTTTGGTAACTACTTGCTGATTGAGTCTATGCTCACATTTGTATTGGTAGCTTGCTTTTTGTAGGGGAGATAGCAGTCATACAGAGGTATCAGATGGGGCAGCTAGCAACAATCCTGAGTGTGGAAGAACCAGATTAAAATATAATTGAGAAATATTTAACAAAATAAATAAAAACACAATAATAACATATACATAACATTACATTTTGAAACTAAGTCAATATGCAACCTGCAGCCATCCTTTTGTATGACTTGATGGGTGCCTTTGTATTTGAGTTTGATACCACAGAGTTAGGACTGAGTTAGGAAAATTAAAGACGCACTAAATGTCAGAGTTCCCAGAGAGACTTCTGGTGCAAGACATACCAATTGTTATAAGACACAAGTTCTTCAAGGTTGAACCTTGTCTTTTTGTCGAGAAGGAAAGGGTTTACTAACCCCACTTTGCAGAGGTATTATATGAGTCTCCTTACTCTTCCAACCTTTTCTTGTAATATTTCTTCCTACACACTACATCTGAGATTGGGCTACTCTTCCTCTTGTGAACACTCCCTATTTTCTACCTCATCACCCTGTTCCCTATGCCAAGAGTGCCCTCCCTCCTGCCTTGCTATCTGTTGAAATAAGGTCATAGGATTTAGAACTGGGAAGAACATCTGAGTCATCTAATCCAACCATCTCATTCTACAGATAAGGAAACTCCCCTCCCTATACACTCCCTCCCCTCATACCCTACCAGAGAAAGAGTGACTTACTCATGATGACACAGACTCAGATAGTGAGTAGTAGGACTAGGATTTGAGTTTAGATTCTCTGAGTCAAAATCTCATGATGCTTGTCCTCTAGCACGCTATCAGATGTCTCCTATTTATTCTTTAAAATTCGACTCAAATGTTGTTTCCATGAATTTATGTCCAGTACCCCCAGGTGGTAACAACTTATCTTTTCTCAAACTTCTAATAACACATTTCCTTTGTGTCTCACGTGCACTTAGCGTGTTATCGATAATGCTTTTTGATATGTGTGTTGCATTATCCTACCAGACTGTAAGTTCCATGAGGGGAGGGACAACGTCTTATCCAAACTTTATAGAACCTGGCACTATGCTCTGTACACAGTAGGGGTTTGAAAATGATTTGTTGAAATTTCCTGTTACTGAATTTGAGATTTTCATATAATCAGCTATAAACGATATATTACAATGACTTTAATTGTTTTTTAAACTTTTCTTGATGCCACGACATGTCATTTCCAAACATGCTCCTCTACCCAATCTTCCCTTGTAACAAAGTTAAAGAAAAAAAAAAGTAAAACCAAAACATTGACCCTAATGGCTCATCACTATTCCATATCCTTAGTCCTTCACCTCTCTAATGGAGAGGAGCCAGTCTTATGCCTTTAATTGTAAACATTTGATTGTCATGAATTATCATGATTTGGAAAAGGCACTTATTGTAGGGAAAAATCATCAGTGGTAGCTTTGTTTTGGATTTCAAGTGCATTCATTATTGCCAGAGGCTCAGTCACCTGAGCCTGATAGAATATTGGTTAGAGCGGTGAGCTAGGAGACTAGGGCTAAGAACTCAGCCCTTAGATGGGATTGAATATTAGGAAAGCGGTTAGCATAAGGCCTGATCAGGGAAATACACCTAAGAATTACAAGAATATCTGTGGCTTTGTAGATCTTCTAATTCGCACTATTGAGCCTTGGCATGTTGATTGCATTTTATTTATCTGTGTGGAAGACTGAGGAGTTTAAAACAAGGGAACTGAATTAGAGAGTCTCTAAGATCTCTTCCAACTTTAATATTCTGTATTCTATGTTCTGAATTGCTTCCAACTATGACCTTCAATGTTCTAATATTCTCTGTTCTAAGGGTTCTTCTACCTCTAATGCTCTGTTCTAATTTCTCTTTGAACTCTGATGTGCTACCTTCTATGTTCTTGGGGCCCTTTGGACTCTAATAAGATCAAACTACCAAATACCAAGAACTAGACAGTGGCTATCCTTCCTCCTCAGTGTCCTCAACTGGTCTTGTTTAAAAAGGGGGAATCCCGATGGTTAAATCCATATCCCAATATTAGGAACTTGCTGAGGGATGGGTGGAACAACATTGCCCCCTAGTGGGAAATGTAGGGAATTCAAGTCCCAGTCTCCAGTTGTAATACCTAAAGTAGTGATGGAGAGAATAGAAAAGAGTGGTGGTTGTTGAGTTTCATGGGACTCTTAGAGCTGGAATTGACTGTAGAATATAGAATGTTAAAGCTTGAAGGGGGCGTAGGAATCATCTAAGCCAGGAATTCTTAACTTGGAGTTAAGAACTTGTTTTGTTTTTTAAAAATTGGATAACTATTTCAAGATCGTTGTGATCCAATGACCTTTGTAATCCAATAAACTTGTTTTATGCATTTAAAAATGTTATTTTCTGAAAGGTTACACAGGCTTTGCCAGAGTACCAATGGGTTCCATGTCACACACATAAAAGTTTAAGATTACCCAGGCTAGTCCAACATCACAGAATCACGGATTCGTAGTGCTGGAAAGGACCTCAAAGGCCATTTAATCCAGCTCTTACCTAAACAAGGAACTCCTCTCCAACATAATTCAATTCAATAAAAATTCATTAAGCACCTACTATGCAAGGCACAATTCTGGGTCCTGGGGATAAAAAGGCAAAAATTAAACAGACGCTGCCCTTGAAAAATTACATCCTACTAGAGGGGTAGAACATGAACACCAATAAATAAATATCAAATCTATGTAAAATAAAATACGTACAAAATAATTTCACAGAGAGAACATTAGCCACTATGGAATCAATAAAGGCAATAAAAGAGATCTGAGATAGATGGTTCATCAAAAGATTTTCTAAAGTCCAGGTATTGTGTGACTAAAGAATTCTCCTGATCTAGCATAGCCAGGTGTAGAGTGCTGTACTTAGAGCCTGGATTCAAATTCAATGTCAGACACTTACTAGCTGTGAGATTCCAGGCAAGTTCATCGCATCTCTGCATCAATTTTATCAGCTGTAATGGGGATATTACCTCCCATGGTTGTGAGCATAAAATGAGATAATATTTGTAAAGTGCAAACCTTAAACAGTTACATAAATGCTGTTGTTATTATTAACCTTGTCAAAGATGAAATGAAGTTAGCCTGATGTAATTTGTTCTTGATAAAGAACATGGCTAGTTTTGAGAAATCACTATTCCTCTCTCAAAGAACTTATAAACCATTTCTTTAATAAAATGATCTAGAATCTTGTTTGAATGGAAGTGAAGCTCACTTCTGCACAGTTTGAAGACCCCAATCTATTTTTTTTTAATTGGGGCATTGTACCCTCTCTCCCCCATTTTCTATGATCTTTCAAATACTATTGACACTTTCTCAGTACAGTTCTTTCAGAACTACAGGAATCAGAGGTGTGCTAGAGCCAACTCAAACTGGGTTGACTGGTAAATTTTTGCATCAAAGTATGGATCAATTCTCTGCTGCTTGTGCTAATTTTGGCCTAGCAACTAACACCAAGAAAACACAGGTGCTCCATCAGCCACTACAGTTACAGCAAATGGAGAAGTTTTGAGTGCTGTCGATAAGTTCACTTACCTTGGTAGTATGCTTTCCAGGGATGGACACACATTACCACAGCTAGCTCAGGGAAGCCAGGAGAGAGGAACAAAGAGGAAGAGAATTCCAGGCCCAGGGGATAGCTAGTAAAAATGCACAGAATTGGTAGATGAAGCATCTTGTTTTAAAGAACAGAAAGGAGGCTCGAGTCATTGGATCATAGACTATGTGGAGTAAGGAGTAAGAAGACTGGAAATTGAAGTTTATTGAAAGTGTGTGTGTGTGTGTGTGTGTGTGTGTGTGTGTGTGTGTGTGTGTGTGTGTGTGCGCGAGAGAGAGAGAGAGAGAGAGAGAGAGAGAGAGAGAGAGAGAAATGGCCAGATCTGCCTTTTAGGAAGATCAGTCTGATAACTTAAGTATAGGATGGATAAAATGGGGAGAGATGAGACAGGGAGAGCATCCATCTGAAGGCTATTTCAATAGTCTAGATGTGAGGTGATGAAGGCCTGCAGTAAGGTGATGGCAATGCCAGAGGAAAGAAGGGAGCATATAAGAGAGATGTCATGAAAGTAGAATCAATAGGACTTGGCCACAGGTTAGACATGGGGGTGAGAAAGAATGGGGAGCCAAGGATGACACCAAGGTTGAGGGCCTGGGTAGCTGGGAGCATGGTGGAGGTCTTGACAGTAATAGGAAAGTTAGGAAGAAGTGGGGCTTAAGAGGAGAAAGATATAAGTTTAGTTTTGGACATGTGTGATGTCAATCAGTGATTAAAGATCTTTTCTGTCCATTCAATAAAGCCTCAGGTGGGGCCAGTTAAGGGAAGCTTGATTAGAGATTTGTTTGTAGGCAGGCCTACACTCTTTACTTACTAGGCACTAAGCCCCAGGCCTACACTCTTTCACTGATTGGGCAGGAAGCCCTTGGGCCCTAAAAAGAGTATATATACCCAGAAGGTAGCCATTATGAGGTTAGAATTCAGAATTCAGCCCACAGAGGAGAAGTAAGAACTCTGAGACAACAGAGCTACAGAGAGAGTGCAGAGCAGAGAGTGGAAACCAGGGAGCTGAGGAGATCGGAGAACTGAGTGGGGAGAGAACTCAGGCAAGCAGACAGTTGTGATTCTGAGTGTTTACAGGAAGGCCCCAGTAGGGGCGAAGGTTACAGGATGACTTGGTGCCTTGCTATAACACTGTGTTATAATCTCCTTGTTGTTACATTGAGGTGGATTTACTGGTTTTGGAATATAATTACTGCTATATTGAATTGGGGTTATTGGTTCTGGGATCTGATCCTCTGGTGTCTAAATAAATGTTATACTTCCTCTGCCTTCTACCTAGAGAATCTCTTATATTTTGTGATTCTGAACTACATAGGCATGTTCGTGGTCATCTTCCAGGTCATGAATCTTGCCTTACTGATACGTGTTAAGTCTAAGACCTCTAGGGACATTTTAAATATTTGTACTTTCAAACAAACAAACATTTCAAGATGACCGATAAATTATAATATAAGACTGGGGGTTGGGAGAGAGAGTAGGGCTAGATAAATAGATTTAAGAGTCAACTGAATAGAAATGGTCATTGGACCCACGGAAGCTGATGAGATCATCAAACAACATCACATAGAGGTAGAAGGATGGCCTGAATAGAATCTTCAGGGACATTCACAATGAGTGAGTATGACCTGGATGACTATGGGTCAAAAGAGACAGGAGGAGCAGAGACAGGTGGTAGGAAAACCAAGAGAGAACAAGGCCATGAAAACCTAGAGAACAAGGAGTATGAAGGAGAAGGAGATCAACAGTATCAAAGGCTGCAAAGACATCAAGAAGCATGAGGACTGAGAAAAGGACAGTAGATTTGGCAACTGAGAGAACTTGGATAACTTTGGAGGGATTTGTTTCATTTGAATAACTAGTTTGGAAGCCAGACTTCAGAGTTAAGAAGAGAGTAAAAGGAAAGGGAATATAGGCACCAATTGTAGACGACCCTTTTGAGGATCTTAGCCATAAATGGGAGCAGAGATATAGGACAAATGCTATTGGAGATGAACAGATCAGGTGAGGATTTTTTTTTGAGGATGGAGAAGACTCAAGTGTATTTGTGGTGAGTAGGGAAGCAGCCAGTACACAGAGAGATGGAGTGATGGTGAGTGGAGATGAGTGAGAATGACAGAGCAAGCTACTGGAGAAAATGGGTCAGAATGGAATCAATTATGCAATTATCTCCAGAGCATGTGCTCCACTTACACACACACACTACACATACATACATATGTCTATGTATGTATACATATATACACACACGTTGCCATCCTCTCCCATTCACTCATTCATTTGACAGGCACATATTAAGGTGCTAACCACATGCTAGGCATTGTTCTGGGGATTTGAAGACTGAAATGAAACAGTTCCTGCCCTTAAGGAGCTTATTATTTATTTGAGAGAGACAGCATGCACACAGAAATTAAATACAAAATAATTTCCAGGGAGGCAGGCACTAGCAACTGATGGGTGAGGTGCACAAGTATTGAATTAATCTAGGAAGTCTGACCCAAGTTAAGCTAGAGATTATAGCTGGCAGAGGTAAGGAAGGAGTTTATTTTGGGCATGGTGGACAGATTATATAAAGGCAATGAGATGGTAATGAGAGACAATAAATGGACTAAATTGGCTCTAAGGGCAAAGTGCTTAAAGGAGAGTTATGAGAAATGAGATAAGAAAGGTAGGCTGATGACAGCTTGTGAAGGGTTTTACAATCCAAACAGACAAGTTTGTAATTTACTCTGGAAGCAACAAGGAGCCATTAAACTTCTTGAGCTGGAGAGTGACATGGCTTGACCCAGTTAAGAATATCCATTTGGCAGTTATGTGGAGGGTGGGATTGGAGAGGGGAAAGACTTGAGTTGGGTAGACCAATCAGAAGGATATTGCAAAAGTAAAGAGAGAAGTGATGAATGACTGAATTAGGGATATGACTGTGTGAGTAGAGAGAGGGGACAGATGAGGAAAATATTGCAGAGGTAGAATTGGCAAGATTTGGTAACTGATTGTATATAAAGAGCAAGAGAAGAATTGATGTTGATTCTCATATTGTGAATCTGGGTTCTGGATGGATAGTGGAATCCTCTACAGAAATGAGAAAGTTAGTAAGAGAAGAGTTTTTCATGGAAAGGTAATGAATTTTGTTTTAGACATGTTAAATTTGAGATGCCTATAGTATATTCAGTTGTCAATGTCCAATAGGCAGTGGGTGATGTAAGGATGGAGTTCAGAAGAGAGATTAGAGATAGATCATAGATCTGGGAATCATATGCATAGCGATGCCAATCTTACATTGTATAAATTGATTATTAATATATAATAAATTTATTTGAAGGATCTTACTTCATTCTTTGTAGAATTTCTATAGATATTCATGTTCTATAAGAATTGGTGCATAAAAAGTGATTATCTTCATGGTGGTTTTTTTTAATAACACCATCTTGAGAGTACCCCCTAACTTGCACTTGTGGGTTGGATCCCCCTAGGGCTCGGTGTGTCAGTGGTTGGTCCTAACATTGTAGTTCAGAAGCCCGCCCCCCACCACCACCACTGTGCTTTGCTTTAACAATACACCAGTAGACTTGATTAAATTTAGCATGGGCATTTGCTAAGATAATTTGCTAAGTCGATTAATTTCCAGTTGTTGTGACTTATTACTCATTGGCATAGAGTTGTAGGAAAATTCCTTATCACCTATCTTATACTTTGTAATTATATTCTGGGACTTCTGTGATTACATTCATCTGAGATGGGGAAGGAAGTTCCCCTTTCCCTTATACTTTTGTGACTCATCAAATGAGATGAGACGACCAGATGAGACGGCCAAGCTTCCTCATGAATTGATGTTTCTTGTTGTCTTTGGGTGCACAATGAAACCAACTCCTTTACTTGCCTTTCCAAGCAGAACCTGTGAGCTGTCCTCTCATTTAGCTTCAACTTTCTTACATTTTCTGGTTTCACTTATCATGGAAAATTCAATATTGATCAGTTCAGTTCTCCAAATAGTCTAACAGCTTGTTCATCACTGGACAAGGATCTTGCATGTTAAATACCTTCATGATAAGTGCATGTTAAGTACTTCACTTTTGTATTTTCATCCTGGTATCTAATATGGTACCTGCCACATAGCACTCATTAAATTCTTGTTAAATTAAATAAGATGATCTAAAAACTCAGGCCCTATGTCTTCCATTCTCCCACTCTCCTACCATTACTGCAGAAGTAGAAGGGGCCTGGTTGCACAGAACTGAGAGACATTTAGAATTTTTCTTTATATTCTGGGTTGCCATGGCCAAAAAATCCATTACCTTGTTGCCAGCCTGCTGGTAAATTTTAGAGTTTAGCTGAAGTTAGCATTACATGCAAACATAGATTTTGTGGGAGCTTAGAGTTCCAGGAAGAGTTTTTCGCCATCTACAAAGCTAGAGATGTCACTCTATGCTCCATCTTTTAGGCAATTAATTAAGATGGTAATTAGATCTGGTCTCAGCACTTGTGTTCTCCCAGAAGCAGAATAACTCCCTCCAAGGTGGGTGAGGGTAGTACCTGCCTTCAGGTTAAGAAGGAACATGCCCAGCTGGTCTTCATCTTTACAGACCACAGGGCTAGAGTCACCATCGTCCATCAAAGCAAGGAAGTGAGGTTAGACGTCAAGAAGGACTATTTGACAGGAATATGGAGGCTTGAGTGTTCATAGGAATAGACACTGAGAAAGTTTCCATATTCACCTCTAGGAAAAAGACAGGCTCGCTAAAGGGCAGACCCTTTGATGCAGAGTCTTTGTCAGTCTAACTAGTGTCCATAACATTGTATGCATGATCCTGGAGAATAGTGTAAAGAATTGTTCCAAGCAAAATCTTTTCCTGCTCAGGACCTAGAAAAATCTGTCCACCATTCCCTTTGTAATAATAACAAACCTTTCCATAATGATTTAGGGTCTCCAACAACCTTGAGAGAAAGGTAATTCAACTATTATACCACAGATCAGGAAATAGAGGATTCAAAGTGAATTACCCGATATTTCACAGCTTGTCAGAGTCAATGCTACAGTTTAGCCTCAGGTCTTTAGAGTTCAAGGCCAGGGCTCTTTCTACCATGTACAGTGTTTAGCACACACTACTTCTCACGTGGTTAAGGAGAGGAGTAAGTCCTCTGCACCCCAAACATTCAGGATGCACTCATGCACTCCCCATGGCCATGATCTTTGAAATTAAATGGAACTGGCAATCTCTACTAAGTCAAGGTAGGCATGTAAGGACAAAAGAATTCGGAACTAGAAGCCAATTTAATTCAGCAAATATTTATTAAATACCTGCTACAATCCAGTACCATGCAAGGTACTGAGGATTAAAAGACCAAAATGAAAATACTTTCTGGCCTTAAGGAACTTGCCTTCTACTGGAAAAAACATGCTATAGATAGACAGCTAGGTAGGTAGGTAGATAGATAGATAGATAGATAGATAGATAGATAGATAGATAGATAGAAAGACAGATAGATAGACAGATATATAGGCATATATACACACACATATATGTAGATATATACACATATATGCAGATATATGCATGCACAAAATACATGCAAATTAATTTTTGGTGGGTAGGAGAGTACCAACTACTGGAAAAATCAGGAAGGGTTTCCTGCAGGAGATGGCACTTGGGCTAAGCCTTAAATGGACCTCCTTCTAAGAGGAGGAGCTGAAAAGGAATAGAATTCCAGTCCTAGGGGACAACTTGTGGAAAGGTATGGAGGTTGGAGTTGGAATGTTATATGATCATGTATAAAGAAGAGCATGTAAGCCAATTTGGTTAGAATGTAGAAAGGAACAATGTGAAATCAGTCTGGAAAGGGAGGTTGGAGCCAGATCATGAAAGGTTTCAAATGGTGAAGGAGGGAAGGGGGAAGAGAATAAGCATTTGTACAGCACTTACTATATGCCAGGCACTATGCTAAGCAGATTTATAAATACAGAGGGTCTATATTTTACACTAGAGCTAATAGGGAGCCCCTGACATTTCTTGAGTGGAGGAATGATGAAGTCATTCATGTCCTTGAAGAGTACCAGTTTGATAGCTCTGTGGACAGTGGATTGAAGAGGAGAGAGACTTGAAACAAGAAGACCAGTTAAGAGACTCTTACTGTATTTCAGGTAAAAGATGATCAAGGCTTGAACAAGGGTGGTGTCTGTGAGAGTGGAGAGAGGAGAGTGGATGCAAAATAAAATGTGGAGGTAGAATCAACAAAGCTTTGGAATGGATTGAATGAGGAATGAGGAAGAGGGAAAAACTGAGATGACTTAGGTTGTGGACTTGATTGACTGAATGGATAGAACCTTAAGGATCATCTAATTCAATTTCCTTATCTTATTGATGAAAGAATTTAGAAAAGAAAGAAGAAAAGTGATTTATCCAAGGTCACATCAGTAATAAGTGGCAGAGCTGTGATTTAAAGCTCTAGTCCTCAGTTCTAAATTTGATAATCTTTCCATAATCCCATACATGAGCTCCCTTTCCCTCCCTCCATCCTGGTGCCACTGCTCTGATCTTCTATGTCCTGATTAATACAAATAAAGAATGCACCTCAGTGGTCACATTATTCTAATCCACATTGCATGTTTTCATTGGTCTGAGACCTAATTTTGTCGATCTGATACACAATTATAATTATATCTTTCAATAGTGTGAATCCAAATATCTGTGATGACTTAAGGGGATTCATTATTTGCACTAATTGGGATTTGGATGTAGAGCCCTGAATGTCTTCCACTACAACTTCCTGGGTTCTCTTAGACCTTGTTCTTATTTAAGTTCTTAGGATCATAAAATCAGAGATTTATACCTGGAAAGGATTTTGGAAGTCATTTAGTCCATTCTCCTCAATTTCAAACCCAAGTTTGAATATGGCATTTTCCACCACAACATATTGCCTCTACAATCCCCTGCCTTTCCATAGTCAAGGTTTCTCCTCCATATCTTAGACCTTACTTCTCCTGAGCCCTCAGCCCTAAGTTCTGCCTCACTGGTGACTAAACAACACCTTCTCCTCCACCTCTCAGATACTAATGCCTCATGACATCAACTGACTTCAGGGGTACAATTCCACCCAGAAGACAGCAGAGCTCAGAGGCCACAGGGACCCTGTTGAGCAAGCAGGAAAGCATGGCTATAGGTTTCCCACCCTTATGGAAGTTTTGACTGATTCTACAGGAGCCATGCATTGCAGGATGTGGACGTGGAATGACAAGGGAAACTTGAGTTCCATCCATTTAGATTTCCCAGAAACCAGGATCCACAAAAAATGTTATTTTAAAAAATAAAGCTGGGATAATGTAAAGGGGGCAGGAATATTTTTTGTCAAGAGGAGGTCAATGGCCTAATGATGGGAAATGGTTTAGAGATAAAATCGATGCATTTCTGGATCGAGCTGTTGAAACATGAATCAAGTATAAGAACAAATTACAAATACAGTGTGTGCACTTTAAAATAAATCATCTGGAAAGGAAAGTACAGCTTTAAAGATGGCAGAAAGTTCTTCCTGCTACTCTAGGCTCCAGAAAATTTTATTTACATGGAACATTCACTTCAATGAAAACCTCTAACTTGTTGCATTGATTGCCCAATATTATGTGTCTGCCTTCATGAAGGTTAATTCTTTATGCTCCTACGGTATGCACAGGGAATTGCTGCCATTTTTCTAGTGATTTATGTTTTACAAAGTGATTACCCTGTGAGATGGGTAGACAAACAATGTCTATTGTTATCTTCATTGTATAGCTAGGGAAACTGAGGCTCAAAAAGGATGAATGGCTTCCTTTAGGCCACCCCACTAGCAAGCATCGGAACTGAGACTTGAATTCAGGGCTTCTGACTCCAAGTCAAAGGCCATGAAGTGAGAGTCAGGGTCTTGGCTATTGACCCCCCCAGAACTCCTGGTGTCAGAGGGTTGAAGCCTTAGCATTTAGGAAGTTTCTGTAGGAATAGTTGAGAGGGTGTCGTTTGAGTAACCGTAAAGCCACAGGAATGTTTGGAGTTGTTTCTAATGTCATTGCTGCAAGGACTCCAACATCTTGGCAGAATGGATGACTTGGGAAAGTTGGGTAAACACAATGGGGTTTAATAAATACATTGTAAATTCCCTTCGCCACAAGAACTGATCTTTCTAAAAGATCTCTGACAAAGGGGGCTTGTGTTCCTACCTCGGCCCTCTCTGAAGGATCAGTGGTGAAGAGAGGGCCAAGGACAGAGGCTGACAGAGAGGCATTAGCAGAAAAGATTTCACTTTGCCCTCCCAACCCTCACCTATATGCTTCTGCCTTCAAAGATCCAGATAATCCTTAAGGCCAAGTTGTGAAATAGATAAAGTTTGTCTTTGGCAGCCTCCAGCCTTCCTTGTCTTTTGCCCTTGTCCTCTGCTTTTCCTTTTCCCAGATCCACTAAGTGCCAGTGTCTTCATGTATCTATCTGCATCCAAAACCTCCTCTCTGGAAAGGTTCAGAGACTCTCATTCACATGGAGACATTAAATTACCCCTGGGTGTTAGATAGTGATGTGTTCCAGAGGCATCTGCTGTACAACAGTCATTCATAGAAATCAAATTATAATAGTGGCTTAAGGTACTGCTGTTTGTCCTTTGTTCTCGAAGAAGATCGTGACATGCAAGTGAATTGGATTTATGTGGGGGAAGACTGTGCAAAGTCACTAGCCTCACTTCCTCCTCCAGAGCCATTTGGGTCCGGTGGCCAGATGTGGATCCTGGCAACTGGAGGTGGCCCAGGATGCAGTGGGGAACCTTGACCTTTGAAAACTAAAGTCTTTAACAGGTCTCAGTTTGACTAAGGCAAAGCCCATTCAGTGATTAAGGCTTAATAAAATGAGGCAAAGAATGCCCTTTTAAAAAAATAGATCTGGGAGGAGGACACCCTTATTAATAGAAGCAATATGGGGGGGCGGAGATTTCTCAGCATTCCTGAAATACCACAGTGAAAGGGGCACCTACTCTGCCCAGTCATGAAGCCACTACTACATAGTGGTTTGGGGCCCCTTAAAGAATCTCCCATCCCTCTGCCCCCTGTAGGAATTTTGCACATATGTCAGAGGGTCAAAAAAATAGTCTCATAGAATATCAGAGATGATAGGGACCTTAGAACAAAGAACATAGAAAGGTAGGGCTGAAATAGAACTTAGAACAAAGAATACAGAAAGTCAGTGATAAAAGGAACTTTTAAAAAAATACAGAATGGCATTGCTAAAAGATACATTAGCATAAGCAACAGAGTTCCTATATGTATTTTTGATAAGTTCATAGTAGCTATCTATTTTAGATGATTTAACAGGTCAAAAAGAATTCTGCCCAAAGAAATTTAGAAATATTCTTAAATATTGTGATATTTGAGCAAGAACCTCAAGACCAAAGGGGCACAGGTGATATTTTCACCATTACTGCCCATTGAAGCCAGAGGTTTCAGAAGAAAGACATATCTAGCAAATGACTGTGGCAAACCTACTAGGATTGAATTCATTTTTTTAAATAAATTTTTACTGCTACCCTTTTTACATCAAAATTTTCTCATTTAACCATCCTATATAATAAATAATATTTTAAAGAAAAAAACAAAAAAGAAAAAAATCAGCAAAACTTATGAGTACATCCAAAATGTATCAAAACATGTTCAATGTAGCACACTGGTAGACCTGCCATGTCTTCAAAGTGTGTGGGGGTGATAGTTAGAGAGGGGGAGGTGCTCTCATAATTTCTTCTTTGGAGGGATACTTGAAAAGATGATATTGAATAAGGATAAATTTAATCTTAAGATCATTCAGGGAGTAGGATTCAAACCTGGATTCTCTGACTACAGTCCCCAGTGCTCATTACTTTGTTATCCATCTCCTAAGTTCCATACAACCAAGTATTCACTATTCCCCAACTTATCTCACCTTCACTAATCCTGCTCCCAATGCCCAGACAAGGGGTGGGGAACCTGCATCTTTGAAGCCATGTGTGGACTTTTAGGTTCTTGGGTTCAGCCTTTTGACTGAGCCCAAGTTTTACAGAACAAAATCCTTTTATTAGTTGATTTTGTTCTGTGAAGTCTGGATTCAGTCAAAGGGCCTCACTTGAGGACCTAGAGGGCCACATGTGGCCTTGAGGCTGCAGGTTCCCCACTCCTGGCCTAGACTATCTTCCCTCCCTCCACTTGTTTTTAATCTTTCTCTTTCTTCAGGACCCATCTCATGTGACCTAACACCTCCAATCTGAAGCCTTCTTTGGTTTCTTTTGATAGAAATGATCCTTCCTTTCTCAAAACTCTTAGCTTTTGATCTGGATATTTCCTCTTCCCTGATTCTGCTTTATTTTATATCAGTTTTTTTCTGTCTTTTCTTCCTTCCTAGACTGTAAGCTCCTTAAAGGCAGAGTGGCTTAATTATTTTTACATCCCTAGCACTGAGTACAGTATAGTTGCTGTTTAATAAATAGTCGAATTAAATTGAATGCTAAGAAAAACAGTAAAGGTTCAGAATCAAGGGTGGGAAGACAGGCTTGCTTGTTGAGGACAAGCTACCAAGGAGAGGTCTCTGGAGTTTGAAAAAAGGAAGACAGAGTATGTTTATCCCTGTGATGGCCGTGGACAGAATGGAAAATCAGAGATAATGAAGAGGGAAAGACCACTTCAAACGTGGCTGACTCAAAGCTTGGCTTTATTTTTTTCTACCTTCATGACCTTGGGAAAGTCATTTATGCTCTAGTAAGCCTATTCGCTCCACAGAGGTACATGTAGTGAATGTTCTCTGAATTACTCTGGTCGAGCAGGTTTGGATACAACAGGGCTCTAGGGGTATCCTGAGGAGCATAGGCTATGTCTTCTCCAATGCAGCCAGCTCAAGCCCCATTATATAATTCATAAGGGGTCTTCTATAGTCTGTGATTCCACCAAATTCCTCTCATCCTCTTACCCATCTAGATCCCCATAAGTCTTCTATAAACTAGCCAGAAAGTCCTAAGAGGTCTTTCTCACAGGTCTGCCTCCTCTTTTGTTCTCCCGGTCAAGCTCCTTTGGGTGTGGCCATGGATCTGCCTTCCATGGTCAGCGATGTGCCCCATTTCCCCAGAATCTCGGAGTTCCCCAGCCCCACCTGTGCAGGGTTTCCTGGCCCCACCTGTTCCTCCTGTCTCCATCTCTCCACTGTGGATGTCACTGCTTGTCCTGATCATTACCCTTCAAGGAGGCTCAGCCTGCAGAGTTCATGTTAAGACCTGTGTCTGTTCTACCCCTGCCTCCCACTCGGCTTTCCAATTCTGCCTTCTAGAATGCAATTCAAGATATACTAAGGCCATAGAGTCTCAGGGTTGACAGAAGCTGCTAGAGATTGCACAGGCTTACTCCAGTGTACCTTCCAGCATCTTCTCTATCCTGCCCCCATCCAACCTTGGTAGCTTTCTTGGACATTTCCTTCCCACTTCCAGATTCCTTAGGCAGTCCAGGTACACCTGGCTGCATTGATTCAACTGCTTTGGAGACCCAGGCCTGGAATGATAATCCTAGGTAAAACTGTCCTTCCTGCTAATTCTATAGGATCAATGAGGGTTTAGAGCCAAGGATGCAACTAAGAAATCATATATTTTAGCCAAATCTTCTCTCATCTTATAGATGAGGAAACCAAGGTGATTGACCCAAGAAGTGATTCACCCAAAGTCATGTAGGGCCACTGACTCCAACTTTGGTGCTTGTTCTTCCTATGTTTTTCTCTTTTCTTTCTTTTATTTTGTTTCTTCAAAAAATATCTGTACTATAAGAATTGATGAGCTTCATGATCCTAGAAAAGCATGGATAGACTTACATGAAATAATGAAGGGTGAAATAAACAGAACCAAGAGAACACTGTATACAGTAACAGCAACATTGTTTTAAGAAGAACTTTGAGTGAATAAGTAATTTTGACCATTATAAATACTCAAATTAACTACAAAGGACATATAAAGGAAGACATTATTTACATCCAGAACTGATAAATAGATATATAGAATGATTTTACATATTACATACATATTTGTGTCTAATGATAGCCATCTCTAGGATGAGGAGGGAAGGGAAAGAAAAGGGGGAAAATTTATATGATAACTATTACATATTTAAAAGAAATAGCAAGTTATATTGTGCCCTGTCCCCCAGTATACCCTCCATCTTGCCCCAGCTCGCCCAACAGTTCATGCTCCCAACTCCACGGAAATAATCCTGCCCCAGCTTGCTCCACAGTTTGTGTTCCATCTCCACAGAAATCAGTTTGTGTTTTTTCCTTTGAAATACTCTGACCCTACCCCTGCTCGGGGCAGTTCAATTTGAGTCTTTACTCCGGACAGTCGCGCATTTGAATAAATCCACATCAAAATTTATATCTGGGTCTCAATCACTTTTTTCGGCATAACAGTTATGCGTAGATTTACATTTCATGTGCAATCATCTTTTTATTATTATACTATGTTACAGAAATGATTATTTTATTCCATTAATTTAAATTTAAAATAAGATAAAAGAATTTTTAAAAGAAGCTCTATCCTCTTAGCAATTTATGGCCAAGGTGAGGGGCACCTATTTATTTATTAGCAGAGAAAACCAAGGGAGAATCTCAGGCATTTGGGTCTGCTTGGGGCTCATTGACCTCATCAAAGGGTGAGCCTGCCTGAAGTGTGCATTGCAATTGGGGCAGATGTCATTTAGTCCAATTCTTTCATTCTATAGTTCAATTCGAGGGGCATCTATAAGCTCCTATTATGCATAGGGTTCTGTGCTAGGTTCTTCCTCTCCTTTCTCCCTTCCCTCAATGCTTCCCTCTTTTTCACCCATTAATTTTATTTTTTTGAAATAATCCCATCATAGTCATCTCATACCTGTCCTCTGTCTATGTATACTTCTTCTAACTCCCTTAAGAATGATAAAATTCTTAGGAGTTGCAATTATCATCTTCCCATATAGGGATGTAAATATTTTAACCTTGTTAATTCTCTTATGATTTCTCTTTCAGGTTTACCTTTTTATGCTTTTCTTGAGTCTTTTATTTGAAAGCTAAATTTTCTATTCAACTTTGGTCTTTTTTTTAAATCGAGAATGCATGAAATTCCTCTATTTCATTAAATATCCATTTCCCCCTAAGGATTATACTCAGCTTTGCTAGATAGGTGATTCCTAGTTGTGATGATAGCTCCTTTGCCTTCCAGAATATAATATTTTAAGCTCTCCAGTCCTTTAATGTGGAAGCTGATATGTCTTGTTTGATCCAGTCTATGGTTCCACAAGATTTGAAGTGTTTCTTTTTGGCTGCTTACAATATTTTCTCCTTGACCTGGGAGCTCTGTAATTTGACTATAATATTCCTAGGAGTTTTCATTTTGAGATCTCTTCAGGAGATGATCAGTGGATTCTTTTTTTTCCTTAATAAGTATTTTTTTCCAATTACTTGTAAAGATAGTTTTTAACATTCATATTTGTAAACTTTTGAGTTCCAATTTTTCTCCCTCCTTTCTCTTCCCTCTCCCCAAGACAGAAAGCAATCTGATATGTGTTATACATATACAATCATGTTAAATATATTTCCACATTAGTTGTGTTGTAAAAGAAGAATCAGAACAAAAGGGAAAACCACAAGAAAAAAAAACAAAGAAAAAAAGTAAAAATAGTATTCTTCAATCTGCATTCAGACTTCATAGTTCTTTCCCTGGATGTGGTTAGCGTTTTCCATTATGAGTCTTTTAGAATTATCTTGGATCATTGTATTGCTGAGAAGAGCTAAGTGCATCATAGTTAATCATCACACAATGTGGCGGTTACTGTGTACAATGTTCTCCTGCTTCTGCTCACTTCCCTCAGCATCGCTTCATGTAAGTCCAGGTTTTTCTGAAACCCACCTGTTCATCATTTCTCATAGAACAATAATATTCCCTTATATTCATATACTACAACTTGTGTAGCCATTCCCCAATTGATGGGGCAATTATAATTCTTTGTAACCACAAAAAGAGTTGCTATAAATATTTTTGTAATGTGAGTCCTTTTGCCCTTTTTATGTCTCTTTGAGATACAGACCTAGTAGTGATATTGCTGGATCAAAGGGTATGCACAGTTTTATGGTCCATTGGACATAGTTCCAAATTGCTCTCCAGAATGGTTGGATCAGTGCATCAGTGGATTCTTTTCAATTTCTATTTTACCCTCAGATTCTAAGATATCAAGGCAGAAATTTGATAATTTCTTGAAGATTGATGTCCAGGCTCTTTCTTTGATCATGACTTTCAGATAGTCTGATAATTCTTAAGTTATCTCTCCACAATTTGTTTTCCAGGTTAGTTTTCCAGGTTTTCTTCTATTTCTTTTCATTCTTTTGATATTGTTTTATTGTTTCTTTGTGTCACATGAATTCATTTCCTTTCACTTGCCCAATTCTAATTTTTAAGGAATTATTTTCTTCAGTGAGCTTTTGTACCTCTTTTTTCATTTGACTAATTCTGCTTTTTAAGGCATGCGTTTCTTCAGTGGATTTTTGTGCCTCTTTTACCAAGAGGTTAATTCTCTTTTCATAATTTTCTTTCATTACTCTCATTTGTTTTCCCAATTTTTCCTCTACTTCTCTTATTTGATTTTTAAACTTCTTTTTGAGTTCTTCTAAGAATTCTTCTTGGGTTTTCATCTAATTCACAGGCTTTGATGCTTTGCCTGTAGTTGCTTTGACACTTTGCCTGTAGTTGCTTTGACATCATTGTCTTCTTTTGGGTTTGTGTCTTGATTTTCCCTGTTACCATAGTAATTTTTATGAGTCATTTTTCCAGTATATTTCTTGACTTTTAACTTTATTTTAAAGTTGAGCTCAGCTCACAGGGTGGAGGAGACACTGTCTCAAGCTTCAGGCCTTTCTTGCTGCTGTTTTCCCTATTTCCCTGTTCTAGGAGTCTTTAGGTTTTTGGTGCTTCCAAGGTAGTATGATCTAAAGAAATGTGCTGTCACTGCTCTCCTGGTCTGTGTACTTGCCTTTACCTAGAAAGGGACCTTGTTTCCTTGTAGCCATCAGAACTAGTACTCCTCCTAGACCTGGGACTGGAGCCATGTTCCCTGCCCTTTTGCAGCTGCAATTGTTGGTGTTTGCCTCTGTCTTGGAATTGAGACTAAGGTTCCTACTCTCCTGGGAGTGACCACAAGCACTCTTCTCCAACCAGGAACTACAACCTGGGTCCCTACACCATAGTAGCTATTGCTCCTTTTGGCCCTGTGACTGTCACGTGGAACTTCATATGGGCAATGGAGCAGGGTCCTGAACCTAGTGCCAGCAAAGGATCCTTTGCAATCTCCTTCCAGCTGGTTGTTCAACTCACCTACTCCTCACTGTCTGTGAGCTAAGAGCTCCCAAAGCTGTTGCTGCCACCAGTGCAACTGTTCCCAAGGTACAGCCTGCACTGTGTTCTCAGGGACCATCACTGTCCTGATGAGACAGACCTTTCCTGATGACCTCCTGAGTTGTCTTGGGCTGGAAAATTGTTTCACCTGACCTTTTGTTGCTTCTGCCACTTCAGAATTCAATCTGGGGCATTATTTTAGAGTTGCCTGGAGGGGAATTAGGAAAAATTCAGCTGAGAACCTTTTTTAAAAGAGTTCTTAAATATTCCTTGTTGAAAGAGTCCACAACTGAGTCTCAGGGTCAATGTACCTGGCGGGGAAAGTTAACTGATGTTGCCCTGGATATGTTCCAAGTATTCTGGCTCACCACAGTCCTGGTTGGTGGGAATGGGAGGAGTGTGGGGGAGTTAGTTAAAACTGCCTGAAGTCTGCAAGCATCCTGGCTCACAACAAGGATGTACTGTAAAAAGGATTTAATGGGATTAAGGAAAAGGTAATAAAAACAGAAACATTCTTCTCATGTAACACAGACAAGCAAGAACATGGATTTCCAATTGATTCCTGAACACCCAGTCCTTCTGAAATACAGAAACTCTGCAGGCACTGAAAAGTCTTTCTCAATCTCTCTCTCTCTCTCTCTCTCTCTCTCTCTCTCTCTCTCTCTCTCTCTTTCTTTCTCTCTCTCCCTCTCTCTCTCTCCTCTCTCTCCTCCCCTTCTTCCTCCCTGTTTCTCTCTTCTTCTTCTCTCATTCTCTCCCTCTTCTTTCTTATTCTCTCTTCTTTTTATCCCTCCCTCTTCTCTCTTTCTCCCCTCTTTTCCCCCTTCTTCCTCCTTTTTTCTCTCTCCTTCTCTCTCATTTTCTCCCTCTTCTTTCTTTCTCATTATCTCTTCCTTTTATCCTTCCCTCTTTTCTCTCTCTGTCTCTTTGTCTTTGTATCTGTCTCACTGTCTCTCTCTCTCTCTCCTCCCTCCCCCTTCTTCCTCCTTTTTCTCTCTTCCTCTTCTCTCATTCTCTCTCTTTGTTCTTTCTTATCCTCTCTTTTTTCCTTCCTTCTTCTCTCCTCTTTTTCTTTCCCTCTCTCCCCTTCTTCCTCCTTTTTTCCTTTCTTCCTCATCTCTCATTTTCTCCATCTTCTTTCTTTTGTCAACATCTCTTCCTTCTATCCCTCTCTCTTTTCTCTCTCTGTCTCTGTCCTTCTGTCTGTCTTTCTCTGTTTCTTTTCATCCCCCTCTACCATCCCAGAACGAAAGCTATCACAGAAAGTCAATTATGAGAGCTGAGTAAAAGGTTTCTTTCACAATGCAATCCACATTGTTACTTCTTGTTCCTTATTCTAAGGACAACAGACTCTCAGTCCCATATCATGCCATCTCTTTAGCTCAGCTGCATCTACATGCTTAGGATTTGAAATGTCATTAAGTTTTGACATATTCCTATAACTGCCCACGTTATTAGATCATACTGAGCCCATATAGTAAAGACCTGAAAATTAATGTGTTACCACACTATAATATATTACTTAACATAATCTGTGGATGCTGAATATAAATACATTCAGTATCTATCTGTATCTATTAGATGATAAACAGAGAGAGAGAGAGACAGAGAGAGCTTAACATCATCAGCATCCACAGAGGCAGAGGAAACTGCCATGGCTTAGATGCCATTAAGTACCTTCCTTCTCCATCATCTTCTAAATTGTGAGCCATCTTCAGTTCCATGATGACATATTCATGGATGTGATCCATTGTCATTGCCAATGCAAGTCTATATCATTGTATATTGGCAAAAGTGTGTTCCTATCAAAGCATATTCCCTTTGTGGCATGGGAGAAGGAAGGAAAGTTACTAGCTGCAGCACTCCCCAAGCTACATGATGTAATCATATAAAGTAGGGAGCAGATAAGCAGAAATAACAGGGTATTAATACGCTAACAAAATGCAAAGGAATGTCTAAGTCTTGCTATCTATTAAGTATGAAGGAGTTTTCTTTTTTAAAATTTCTTTTTTTATAAATTTTATTTAATATATTTAGTTTCCAGCATTGATTTTCACAGACTTGAATTACAAATTTTCTCCCCATTTCTACCCACCCCCCACTCCAAGATGGTGTATATTCTGGTTGCCCTGTTCCCCAGTCTGCCCTCCCATCTGTCACCCCACAACCCTCCCAACCCCCTTTCCCTTCCTTTATTGTAAGCCAAGATAAATTTCTATGCCCCCATTGCCTGTGTATCTTATTTTCTTGTTGCCTGCAAAAACTTTTTTGTTTTTGTTTTTGAACATCTATATTTTAAAACTTTGAGTTCCAAATTCTCTCCCCTCTTCCCTTCCCACCCACCCTCCCTAAGAAGTCCAGAAATTCAACATGGGCCACATGCGTATCATTATGTATAACCCTTCCACAATACTCATGTTGTGAAAGACTAACTATATTT
>CM053624.1:227786817-227803297 GCA_028646595.1 Phalanger gymnotis | reverse complement strand
AATTAATTCAATGCCAAGTTATACATGGAAGTTATATGGGATTCCATGCCATCTTGGGGAGGTAAGTGGGGGAGGGAGGGAAGAAAATCTGGAACTCAAAATTATGTAGAACCGTGTGTTGCAAACTAAAAATAAAAATTAAAAATTAAGAAACATACAGCCACTCAGAGTTTTGACCAAGGAATCACAACATATTTCTCATAAGCTAGACCCCAAAGCAAAAAGCTCACCTCTCACCTCTCTCTCACATAATAGGCTCAGTGCCTAATTAGAAATTGACAAAAGGTGTGTAAGCCTTCCTGTAAGTGAGTAAGCTTCCCTTAATGGGCTCCACATGAGGCCTATTGATGGGAGGGGAAGATCTTATTCCCCATTAACCTTACACGAAATCAGGAGGACTGGCATACCATACCACTCTATGGCCCAGAGGACTGTGGAGAAGCCAGGATTGACCTAGGAAACAGCTGATATCTGAGCTTTGAGGCTCCTCCTGGATCCACAGATCTTATAACCAAGTGTCTCCTATAATAGTCACTTGGCTACTCTGAAAGGTAGAGGGCATATAACCTTTGAGTTGTACGTTTGGTTACAGAGATCAGACTCTCAGAGCTGGTGGAGCTTCCCACCATTTCCACAGAACACTGGAATCTCCTGGGAAACTCCCCTGGGGCCAAATGCATGGGAAGAACAGCTCCCTACCTTGAGTCATGTCTCATCTGGTCCTCTCCCTGTTCTCTTTGGAAGAAAATTTGAGCTGAACATATGAAGGAGGGGAGACTTGGCTACAATCAGAGTTACCTACTAGTTCAGCTGCTTATGCTGATACTGAGTTCTCCATCACTGGAGATTTTTAAAGAAGTTAGATTAGTTATCATTAATGCTATAAAGGTGGTATCAGGTAGGAGAACAGGACCAAGAAGTAGAGCCAAAGGGCTGAGAATTGTGAATCTGGGGAAGACAAGATGACTTGAGGGTAAGTGGAGTAGGGCCTTAAGCATTCCCACCAATTCTACTGGACCAATCCCAGCATTGGTGAAGAACTGAGAAGTCAGATAGCAGGAAGAACTTCCTGCCTTGTGAGGTGAACTGGAGAGATAGAGAGTATTGGATTACCACCTCTTCGACAGGAGAACATTCTCTAGTTCTGTAGGATGAGCTGTCTGTTCAAAATCATGAAAACACAGCTCACCGATGGCCAAATCATGTCAGTCATCCAACTCCCTTTTACAACTGGCTGGACTTTAAGGGCCCTCAAAATGAAACCTAATGGCCCTTTACCTCTCCTTCCTCTCTCTAAAAGCAACAAGTCCTGGGCTTTAGGCCCTGTCAAACTGAGTCAGCTTCTCTGGGCCACAGCCTCTTATCTTAGTCCTGATCCAGTGGACCTTGCCCTCTGGCACCAAGACTTCTTCCTTTTGGTTGTTCTCTGATTTTTCATTTCTTCCTAATTACCTTTTCCCATTTCTTCTGTTTCTTCCATCGATGTTACCACAGCTGAATACCTGGTTCTGGCGTCTTCTCTCTCCCATATTTCCTCTCTCCACACATTCTAGACCAGCCAGGTTTATTTTCCAGTATGTGCAAAGCAAAAGAGAGATGAGTCAAAATACAGTAGGAAGAAGCAGTGTAGCCCCGCTCACCCTTGCAACTACTTGCAAACTAGGCAGCGAGATGGCACAACGGGTAAGAGCATCCGACTTGGAGTCAGCAAGAACTGAGTTCAAATCCTCTTTCATTCAATTCCTAACTTGTATGACTCCAAGCAAGTAAGTTGCTTAACCTCTGTCTGCCTCAATTTCCCCATCTGCAAAAATGGGCATTATACTAGTACCATCTACCTCCCAGAGTTGTTGTGAGAATAAAGAGAGATATTTATCAAAGGCTTTCTAAAACTTTATAGCATTATGTAAGTACTAGACAGAAAGAAACAACTTTTGACACCGGACTGGCAGTCCAACCAGTACCATAATGTGTGGAGCCTTCCTACTTATGGACCAAATGAGAACCTGCTGCTAGGCACTAGAGGTCCCAAAGATCGCTCAGAGTAGTTTAATGTTGAGTATAAAGTGTAAAAGAGTAAAGACTTAAAATCTGGGGATAAGAATTCATTATTTGGTAAAAATTGTTTGGAAAAGTGGAAAGCAGTCTGGCAGAAATTGAGCATAGATGAGTATCTTACATCATTTACCAAGATAAGGTCAAAATGGATACATGATTTAAATATAAAGAGAGATATTACTTGAAATTTTGAAGAAGATGGACCATGTTATTTATCAAACTTATAGATAGGTGAACAATTTATGAATAAACGAGAAGAAGAAACCAAGGTGAGGTTAATGGATAATTTTGATTATATTAAATTAAAAAGGGTTTGTGCAAATAATACAAATGTAGTCAAGATCAAAAGAAAGCAGAAAATTGGAGGAAATTTTTATAGACAGTTTCTCACATAAAAGTCTCAATCTCAACTGTATAAAGAACTTTGTCAAATCCATAAGAATATGAGTCATTCTCCAATTCATTAATGGTCAAAGGATATGAACAGGCAGTTTTTTGATGAAGAAATGAAAACAATTTATAGTCATATAAAAATGTTCTAAATCATTGTTGATAAGAGAAATGCAAATTAAAACAACCTTGAGAGAGGATTTTACACCTAACAGATTGGCTAAAATGATTTAAGGACAAAGTGACAAATGTTGGAGGGGATGTGGAAAAATTGGCACACTAATTCACTTTTGGTGGAACTGTGAACTGATCCAACCATTTTGGAGAGCAATTTGGAATTATGTCCAGAGAGTTATTAAACTGCCCTTTGACACAGCAATACCACTGCTAGATCTGTTTCCAAAGATGATTAGGGAAAAAGGAAAAGAACCTATATAGTCTAAAACTAGATAAGCAACTAGATATAAATACATAGATAAATAGACATAAATAAATAGATACAAAACTAGATATAGCAACTCTTTGTGGTGGCAAAGGACTGGAAATTGCAGGAATGCCCATCAGTCAGAGAATGGCCAAACAAGTTGTGGATTGTGATTGTGATGGAACGCTACCTTGCTATAATATTGAGTTATAGATTTAATGTGAATTGGGAATAACCCATGTGTAGGAATGCTGGTCCAGGTCCAAGGGGAGGTCATGGACCTGACATTGTACACTGCAGAAGGATCAGGAACAGAAGCCAGCAGCAGCTGCATGGCTCTGACAAAAAGGAGGGTCTCAGATACAGCCTCAAAGGCAGACTGAAGCCTACAGCAGGATAACCAGAGGAACCAGGGAACTCAGACCAAAGCAGACTCTGCAGTTTTGTTGCTCTGAACCCTAGCCGATGGTGACTGGGTCCAGTCAGTGTTGAATGCACAGTCGTGTTGCTCAGACCCAGTCCCAGCTCAAGAACCTTAGACCAAGAAGACAGCTATCAGACTTTGACCTGGTTCAGATTGCTTTGTGTTCCCTAAAATGTTCCAATTCTCCAACCTGAGCTTTTTCTGGGATCCTCAAAGAATACAAAACTAAATACTCAGAAAGTAACAGCAAGGCCCCAAAGGATACAAAACAAAGCAAATTATTGCCTAGGCATTCTCCCCAGGGGTGTTCAGAGTTTCACTTTAATGCAAAGTCAAAAGTCAGGAGGTAAGACTGAGAGAAATGAACAAAAGGAGAGCCCCAGACCATTGACAAGGACACATAAGCCATAAATCCACAAGAAGAGAATGGCTCCAAAACACCTACAAGCAAAACCTCAAATGAAATATGGCTTGTGTGTAAGTTCAACTAAGATTCCTGGAAGATTCCTGGAAGAAATGAAACAAGAGTTTTGCACAATTTGATATGTATATTTACAAAGGAAAAGAATAATAAAGGCTTGTGATGATTCATTCACATAAATATTTAATCAGTCGATAAAGTAGCTGTTTCTAAACCCTTGCTCAAAGTGAGGGAGGGATAGAAAGAACTGTCACAAAAGATTTTCTCCACTATCTTGAAAATCAAAACAATTCCACTTTACACTCAGTTTACTACAAAAGTTCACAACAGAAACACAGATTCAGCCCAGAACTGTCCTTTCCTATTACCCTCTCTGTCTCTGTCTCTATATCTCTATCGCTGTCTTTCTGTCTCTGTCTCTAGCTCTCCATCTCTCTGTCTGTCTCTGTGTCTGTGCATCTGTGTCTGTCTCTCTGTCTCTCTGTCACTGTTTCTCTCTCTGTTTCTCTTTCTTTCTCTCTGTCTCTGTCTTTCTCTGTCTCTCTCTCTCTTTTTTTCTTTCATCAACTTGGAGAGGGGCTATGGCTGTGTGTCTGTTAAATAATCTCCTAACCAGGAGAAGTAAATATCCATCCTACAGGATTTCCAGGGTCTAGCTACTCCTGAATATTCATTAAAAATGAGGTCCTAGGCTGGACTAGGCCAGGGTGGGTCTATGGATGCAGAGGAAGCTGAAAAAGTCATTATCATACTTTGGCATTAATTTGATCAATCCAGGAGGCTTAGAGGAAAAAGGAATCATCTGAAGAGGAGGTATAAGCATCTTGGCCTCTTGACGAGAGAATCATTAGCAGAGAATCCTCATGAGGTGTTGAGGAGAAGCCCTCATATCCTCCTGCAAGGCACCTGGCTGACCCTCCAGTCACCTGTTAACAGGTCCGCTGACCTGCACATCAGGAGCATGGGGCTTACTTGGATTCAGTAGTCATGAGCATCCGTAGGAGTAAGGGCAATCTGAGTGAACTTTTGCTCCATAGTATAGTATTGTATCATTTCTTCTTTTCCAGAATCATACTCTTCCCCTGACCAGCTCACTGGCCAAGATGGACACTCGCATTTTATCCTTTCTAGAGAAGGGCTGCAAATCAGTGGAATCCAAGTCTACTTTGGAATCTTAGGTTTTGTAACTAAGTCAGCAGTCCTGAAGGATAAAATCTGTCTTTTACACTATGCTAGTTGGCCTGCATTGGCAGTTACTTGAATGACAAGGTGGCTACTTTGTACTACCTTCAATGTGGTCAAACTCCTCATTTTGATTCTTGTCTTTGGTTGCCAAAACATATATATCTTATTGCACATATAAAAGGAGTGGTGATAATAGACTTTGGACAAATTGGCCAGGAAGACCTCCCACACTCAGTCCTGCCATCCTTTCATGGTTTGGAGAGGGATGGGGATTATTCTGCCAAGAAACTAAGATAGTGCCCAAGGCTGGATATGGGTTGTCACACAGATGGCATGACTGGAAAGATAATGGAGAAGTCTTCACTACTCAGAAACTTGAAAAGTAGTGAATCTCCTACCACTGGAGGTTTTCAGAGACTAGATTGTAAGATTCTGTGATATGCATGAAAGCATAAGATACAGAATAACCTGATGAGGTTATACTCTGGGGTTATTTGACATAGTTTCTTTCCCAGCATCCAGGTAGAAGATGGGAATGAGTGGAGCACCAGGTATGGTAGCCCCAATCTCTCTTTCCAGGAAGTCATACTGAGACCAAAAGAGCATACTACCCTAGTGACTGCCAGCTATGTAAATTGCATCTAGCACCTTACCTTTATTACTAACAAGGTTCAGAAGATCTAATTTGGTAATATTCGTTCTAATCAGTTCGATGTTTTTCCCCCAAGGAGAGAAATGATGCCCAATTCTATCTTTGGATGATATGGGTCAATATGCACATCAGTGATTGGATTTTATTAAACACCCATCAAGCTGAGACAATCACCAGAAAAAAAGAATTCTAGCTGGAAAACAGTACAATGATCTCCACAATTACTTCCTTTATAATAAAGGAGGCAACAGTGACATCTCACAATTCCAGCCCTGGTGTCAAGCCTACTGCCTTGAAATACCAAGGATCTGGCCATAAAACTTAAGGCTCAAATTTTCAAGCACAAGGACCAAATCATGATAAAGCATATGCTCAAGATAAAACAATAATCCTTTCATGGGTTCAATGGAAGGCCTTGACCCCTGGAACAAGACACGCAATAAAGCAGAGATTAAACCAGGAGTGAAAAAAAAACATATCTGATCGTCCTAGAGAATGAGATGGAATCCTGGCTCCCAGCTGTTCGGATTGGACTGAGGGAGAAGACAGGAAAAAAAGCAACTGGACATAAGAAAATACATCGTTGGCTTCAATTTGGCTCCTAGGGCCTCTGGTCAAGGAAGAATCTCCCCCACTCCCAACATAGTTTATCATAGAAGAGGCTGGAAACACAAGGGGCAATTGGGAGATATAATTTGGGTAGAGGGGCATGGAAAATAGTGTTGCTAGGAAGAAATGGGAAAAATCTCAGGAGCAAAAAAGAATCACAATTTCAGTTACATAATAAAGCTTCTATAAAAATTATGGTGCAGTCCTTGGCTGATGCTTTTGTAGGGAAAGCTTTTGTATGGAAGGAATAGATAGGCCTTCTTGGCCCTTGGAGGGGGGAAGATGCTAGAGTGGAACTGAAATGGCAATTCTGCGCTATGAAAAAAGTCCTTTTATATGCAACTATCCTCATTGGTGGGGATTGATTATTCAGTTCTGTATAACAGAGGGACGTAGAGTTGGTAAGAGCTAGATAGAACAGAGATCATAATCTTCTGGCTTCCGACTTCAAAAGAGAAGTCACACACCATTCCAGACTCTTACTACTTATAGACACTTACATATACATGTATATACACATACACATATATTCAATTACAAAGCACTCCTTAAAGAAATAAAAAATAACTTAAATAGTTGAAGGAATATTCAGTTCCCTTGACCAGACTATGCAAATATTTTTAAATGGTGATACTACCAAAATAATCAGATTGATTCTGTGTCATTTTTAGTTGACTCTATTTGCAGTTAATTGATTTTGCTCTGTAACTGCCCAAGTCATGGTTCTCCATACCTGAACTTAGTTCAGAATTCAGCTGGCCTGTAATGAGTTAAGTTTAGAAATCCAGTTCTGCTGTTAATCGCTGTTCTCTTCTTGTGTCAAGAAAATCTATTACCCTTAAAGGATTTAGAGAAACATCAGCGAGTCTGGTTGAGTATCTTTACAGCACCAAGCTAGCCTTCAAGAACATCTGGTTTGTTATCCAAAGAAGTTTGTTATCTTTATCCTTACAGTTGCAGCTGGAACCCAACAATGAACATTTCTTAGTCACAGGAGAGAAGGAGGAGGTTGTTGCTAGCCTCATTCCCGATTTCCATATTTTCTTCCATCTATAATGCTAGCCTTCCTATTTTCTGTACTCCCCCACACATAAGAGAGATACTCCCTTCATTCGTGGTTTTAGCTTTGCCAGGGAAGCTGAGATTCTGTTCACTGGCAAATTTGTGCTTTGCTAATAAACTACTTGTACTTAGAACTTTGTCCTTCACTCTAATTTTAACTGCTATAGTTTGACAACCATAAAGGAATTGGGGGAGGGAAGTTGATCTCCAAGGAAGCCTATTGGGGGAATTCTCCTTTAAGAATACTCAGGCGAGATTTTCCATCAACGGGCTTCTCCACTGAGAGATCAGACTCCGTCCCCACCCCAGCCCCAACCTTTCTGATCTAAGATCAGCCACACACACGCTGTTGGGGAAATCTTTTCTTTTTTGTCTTGTGTATTTGTATTTAAGTATAACTATCTACAGCAGGGCTGTCCAACCTTAGGTTTTTATTGAAATAATAGACAATATAGTTTTATTTGCCATTTTAGTGAGACCTCTGCGGTAGCTAGGCTTCAGTTTACTAAAGCATGTATGTAAATTTCTATGCTTGTAGGTGGGTCACATAAATTGCACTGCAGGGCTGGCTGCATGCTGCCCATGGGCCTCACTTTGGACAGCCCTGATCTACAGCATTTGGCAATGATAAACTCAGGAATCAGAATTAAGAATTAAGACTCTTGGAGAAAAGTTTTTAAGAGACTCCCAGTTTCCTGCCAGGAGAGGTGTACATTGTTGGCATCAACATCCTACAGGGAAATGGTGTAATACTGAAACATCTCTTAGGGAATTGCCTACTTCCATTCCAAGAAGTTGAAGGGATATTAAGAAACAGAAATACTTCCTCTTTGAAGGAGGGATTGGAGAGGTACATCACAAGTAGCAATTATTGCCAAGTGAGATGACTAATAGTCATAAATAACCATAGCTGGAGAGTGACTGGAAAATTGTAGAGGAATCTTCCCAGTTGGAAAAAGGGAAACTAAAATTATTAGTCTAAAGACACATATATCCTTGAATTTGACCTAAAAGAGGGACTTTCATTGGTATGCACTGAATTTTTTTTAAGAAGCTTTGTTGGTAAGTGCATTTGTGTCTGTTTTGTCTTATTATCTATGACTGAAAGGCAAACTAGCTTTTTCCTGGGGTCTTATCAGCCCAAGAAGAAAGATTTTAAAAACTTTTTCATGAGAAAGAACAAACCTTCCTGACTCTAGCCAAGTCAAGGAGGTAGACAAGAGAAATATAAATAAGAGAAACAAGGATCTTTCCCCAAATTTGCAGAAATTTATAACATTGTAAACTAATTAGAAACTGAGTTTGTAACAAAAATGTAAGTTCTCTACTGTGAACTTCCAAATTGTGGTTTAAATGTTTTTATAAGTGCTAAAATATTCTACTGAGTTTCAGGTTAACATTCTTAGAACTTGTTTTAATTAAGAACATAACTGTAAAATTACATGGACCTTCAATCACTCTTCCCTGGAAAGTGATAAATTTACCATTTTAAGTGTAGGAGGGAAGGTAATTTCACATATTAGAGAAAGGTGGAAGTAGTATCAGTGAAATTCCAAGGTGAAAAAAAAGGTTACAGTTTGTATTTTAAATAGCTATTGCACTTAGGTACTACCTACCTATGATTAATTCTTTATTGGTTCACAAAAAAGAGAAAAGTTTGTGTAAATCAGGGAACAACTTAAAGATAAATAACTGTCTTGCTTCTAGCACATGAAAAAATAAACTTATTTAAGGGAGAAACTTGAATGTAAGTGAAATTTAATTTGGAAAAATGCTTTGTGTTATTTCTATGAATAATATAATAGAATTTAATTGTTTAGGTAAATTAGAAATAAGTCACCAAAATGTATTCGATAAGAAGAATTTGAGAAATGTTATACGGTTATTTTTTTATATAGAAACTATAGTACAGAATTATTTGAAGATAATTCTTCACATTGAAAGACCACCAGAAGAATATATTTTGGTGGTTATGTGAGGAATGTAAAATCCTCATAAAATCCCTTACAGGGGATGAGAACGCAAGACTGCCACTTTAAATCTTTGGCAATAAAATACCTAAGATTAGCAGGCCCTATGATGTGAAGTAATTTTAGATTTTGGTTTTGTGATTGCAAATCTAAATTTGATATGATAAAGGTTTGTCCTGAAACTAAATTATAATATGGTTTGGCATTAAGACAAATTGCTGTATAAGCATGGATACAGGATAATATGAGTTAAAAATCCAGTCTCTATAAATTTGCTGTTGTTGTTGTTCAATTGTTTCAGTTATATCCAGCTCTTCATAGTCCTTTTTGGGGTTTTCTTGGCAGAGATACTGGAGTGCTTTGCCATTTTCTTCTCTAACTCATTTTAAAGATGAGGAAAGTGAGGCAAACAGGGTTAAATGACTTGGCCAGGGTTGGACAGCTAGTAAGTGTCTGAAGTCACATTTGAATTCAGGTCTTCCTGACTCCAGGTACTTTGCTCTATCCACTGTAGCTGCCCTTGTAAATTTGTTAAATGTGTCATTTTAGGCAAGCAACTTTATCTCTGTTTATCTAAGTTTACTAATATATAAAGGGCATAAAAATTAGCACCCACCTACCAGGGTTGTTGCAAGAATCACATGATTGTGAACTGCTTTACACAAGATCTGACATAGGTTAAGCATTATATAAGTGTCAATTATTATTATTTCTGTAATTGAATACAATCACTCCTTACTGGATAACTGTGTACTGGGTTTAAATATGATTAGTATAAAATGCCAAAGGTAATAAGATGAATGAGTTTCTTTGTAATTTGGAAATGCATTTGATTTGGTGTCATCTGACTAGTAATAACTGAGTAGTTTCATGTTTTAAATTCATGATATTGTGAATGTTATTATTGTGTTGCTAAATTTTCTTGTATTGTAAAATCTGGGAAACAATTATCCAAGAAAATGCTGGTAAAAATTGTGTCATTGGATAATTTAGCTCCTTTTGATTTGGATACTATGAAATTATTAATTAGGTTATGAGACATTAGTCTTACAATGTCAAAACTTATCAAGTATTTAATTGGGTATATTTTAAAAGAGAAGGATAATAATTACTTACTTTGTGGGAAAGACAGACAGACAAACAGACAGAGCTGGTAAAATTTCCTTATCATTACACTTGCCAAGCTTCTTGGGATTATATGCCTGAGCAAGGTCATGAATGCTGTGAGATTCCTAAACAATTGCCTTGTTGAAAAAACAGGATTGTGTCTTCCCTTTCTTGTAGATAAAGGGGAGGGACAATTTACTACCTTATCTCTAGCAAAAAGTGAATTTCATCTAAGAATATCTGGCTATCACTTATGAAAATTATAATTCTATATCTGTTAATTTGAAGATTTACAGTAATTAGCCAATGTTTTTCTAGGGTTTTTTATATCAAAGATCACATATTCACTCTCTTTGTGGAATTACAGAATGTAATTATTTTCTTAATTTCTAATGATTAATTTTTGACACCAGGATAACTGGGGAAGAAGAAGGAAAAGAAGAAGAAAAGAATATGGAGTGAAATTTTCTCTCTGTGTGTGAGGCCTGGTAAACTTTTATTGCTAACTTTTGAAGAACAGCTAGATGGTACAGTGAATAGAACACTGGGCTTAGAATCAGGAATACTCATCTTCATGAATTAATCCCATCTCAAATACTTTCTAGGTCTGTGACCCTGGGCAAATTACTTAACTCTGTTTTCCTCAGTTCCTCATCTGTAAAAATAAGTTGAAGAAGGAAATGGCAATCCACTTCAGAGTCTTTGCCAAGAAAAACCCAAGTAGGGTCACAAAGAGTCACGCATGAGTGAACAACAGCAACAAACTTATTGCAAGAACATGAGAGCAGTAATAGCTGTATCCAGCCCTAAGCTATGTTCAGTGAAACTTTGCTATTTAGGGTACAATCTCATGACACTATAATCTGATATTGTTTTGAGTTTTGAATTGAGGTATAATTGCCTAATTGATCATTAAGTCAGTAATCTAACCCTAATTCAATCTCAAGGGAGTCCGGTTTAAAAACTGCTACAGGTGGGTATCTATACCTGGGAAAGGTTGAGGGGACAACCTTGGCATGGGCTAAGATAGGCTCTTCTTGACTCAATTGCGCTATTTCCTTTCACCTGATTAATTCTGAGCCTGGTAATGATGCTCTGTGAATGAGGCAGAACTTTTTTGTATGTGGGCTGAACTAAGGATGCTTTAGCCTGTACCTGAAGTGAATCATTCCGTGCCCTTAGGCTTTGGCCTAGAGGACCAGTTTTGATGCTGCTATAATTATGCCCCTGCTTATTCATTTCATAACAATTCTCTTTAACCAGGGAAGGTAAAGCAGTAATTATATACATATATACACACACACACATATACATATATATGTATATATGGGTTACACACAGACATACCTACATATATAATTAATCTTGTTGCTGCAATTCTCTAGCACAAGTGCACTGCTAAATACAATGCAGAGTCTCTGAAATAGCTCAGGATGATATGGGAATAATTAGACAAAGATGAAGAAGTGTGTGGAACAAATATATAAATCTACAGCTTAGCAAGATTAGAATCAGAAGCATCTTCCGTTTGGTTATAAGTGGAATATTTTCTGTGCAATCACTTATCTTAGAGGAAAGTTACTTATGAACTATTTTGTGTTGCCTAAAGGAAAATCCAATTTTATTTAGGTTTATTATTTAATTTGGGACTAATAGTTGCGCATAGAGCACATCCTGAAATGCAGGCAATTTATAGGTAGCTCATTCAACAGACACACTGCTCTCTGTATACAATCTGAAATTAACTACTTAATATATTACATCCCATCCCAAATCTTTTGTTTTCTGTTACAACTGAAGCTAAATAAGCATCTTTCGCACAAGCCCATTTATGTAGCTAATGAAACTAGGGATAAAAGTCATCTACTTACAAAGAGTGCTGGTAGCTATGTGTTCATGTTTAGGATTAGATCTCTGAAGTATCTCATCATCCTAAGGGAAGAAGTAGCTGGAGTGGAAATTTTTGAGAAGGCAACAAGATCATGATTATATATGTCAAATGTAAATAATTCTAATGGGGTATACAATTGTTGAATATGTTCTAACAATAAGTTCCAAAAATTAGATTCAAGACTTTATATAAGAAATTGTATTATTCACCCTTTGTGCATATCAGGCATTTTCTGGGTTTTTTTAATGCTTGCTTTAATAAGTGTCAGAATTCTGGTTTCTATGGTGCTTTAAAAATGTCTAGGGTTTTTTAATTTCTAAACTAATATTTGAATTTCTTAAATATATCATTGTGACGGTTTGCTAACAACATCACAAGACAGTTATAAGAGTAAAGCTAAAGGGTTTCCCTTCATTTTAAAATAAATAATGAAAAATTTAACACCAACATTTAAAAACTAAATGATAATGGAGTCAATGCTGATTTTGAAAAGCACTCTTAATTTTAGCTTACATGTTTACTTTGGTAAATATTAAATCCTCAACAAGAAGGTTTCATTTTACAAGGCAGATTCTCATAGGTCCTTTTAAAGATTCTTCCTTCAGCCTGTCGTTGGCAGTGTCTATACAGGTACAGGTTTTAGATAAAAATATAAACAAGAGGTATGTAAAAAATTAAATTCTCTGAAGTTTCAAGTGTACTGTATGTTCCTAATTTAATATTTTTATAGCTCTGTTGTTAATAGGATTAGAATCATAAGTTTTAAGCTGGTTTTTATCACATGAATTAGTTATTGCAAAAGTAAAATTTAAAAGACTGTACAAAATTGTATTGAGCCTCATTACCGGCAGATTTTAGCATAATTACCTAGCAATGTCTCCAAGTGACTTGAACCAGAGAAGCAAATCAATTGAAAAAGAGCCCTTCAGAGCTGCCCTTGGGATGAGACCTATTCCAGAATGTGCAAGAGAAGATGTTTCCAAGGACCAGATGACCACATGAGACATCTGGGATTTCATATATAGTGTATTGATTAAAGAGGCACTGGGCTTGGGTTATCAGGCTACATGGAGACTTGATGTTAGTTGATATTGGCAATCATTATTGTATTACTTTGGGTTGTTGTTGTTGCACATTATCTATGTCTGCTGAGTTTTCTTGATTACCTCACTAACATATAAATCTCCCCTTTAAAATTAGTCTGTGGTATTCCTACTATAGCTGGACTTTGATTATTCAGTCTTCTTGTTCTTACATTAACCAGTACATAAAAATTGTGACAAACCTATATAAAACCCAGCAAGTTATAGCAGAAACACAATTACCCAATTAAAGTGACCACTGATGGAATCCCTCTTCATGGTTCAGTTGACTGTGGGGAAATGGCATGTTTTTGTTAGTTTGTTTTTGCTTTTTGCTTTGTTTTAAATAGTATTTTTCCCAACTATATGTCAAGAAAATTTTTAACATTCACTTTTACAACATTTTAAGTTCCAGGTTTTTCTCCTTTCCCTCCTTCCCTCCCCTCTTCCTAAAATGGTAGGCAATTTGATATAGGTTATATATGTGAAATCACGTAAAACATATTTCCATATTAGTCCCAGTTGTGAAAGAAGAAACAAATCAAAAGGAAAAACACACACAAAAAGTGAAAAAAGTATACTTTGTTCTGCATTCAGAGTCCCTCTGTTTTTTTTTCTGGATGTGGAGGGCATTTTCCGTCATGAGTCTTTTGTACTTATCTTTGATCATTGTGTTGCTGAGAAGAACCAAGTCATTCATAGTTGATCATCACATAATGTTGCTGATACTGTGAATAATGTTTTTTCTGGCTCTGCTGATTTCACTTTGCATTAGTTCATATAAGTCTTTCCAGGTTTTTCTGAAATCTGCCTGCTCATCATTTTTTATTACACAATAAATAGTATTCCATTACATTCATATACCACAGATTGTTTGGCCATTCCCCAATTATGGGTATCCCCTCAATTTCTAATATTTTGCCACCACAAAAAGGGCTGCTATAATTATTTTTGCACATGTAGGTCCTTTTCTCTTTTTATCATCTCTTTGGGATATAGACCTAGTAGTAGTATTGCTAGATCGAAGTTTGGTTACCCTTTGGGCATAGTTCCAAATTGCTCACCAGAATGGTTGGATCAGTTCACAACTCTACCAACAGTGCATTAGTGTCACAATTTTCCCACATCCTCTCCAACATTTATCATTTTCCTTTTCTGTCATATTAGCCTATCTAATAGGTGTGAGGTAGTACTTTACTGTTGTTTTAGTTCACATTTCTCTAATCAAAAGTGATTTAAAGCACTTCTTCATAAGCATATAGATAATTTTGATTTCTTCATCTGAAAACTGCCTGTTCATGTCCTTTGACCATTCATCAGTTGAAGAATGGCTTGCATTCTTATAAATTTGACACAGTTCTCTGTATATTTGAGAAATTAGGCCATTATTAGAGACATTTGCTGTAAAAAAATTGTTTCCCAGTTTTCTTCTTTCCTTCTAATTTTGATTGCCTTGGTTTTGTTTGGGCAAAAGCTTTTTATTTGAAATAATGAAAATTATCTATTTTGCATTTCATAATCTTCTATATCTCTTGTTTAGTCTTGAATTCTCCCCTTCTCCATAGATCTGACAGGTAGGACATTCCTAGATCTTTTAATTTGCTTATGGTATCACCTTTATGTCTAAATCATGTACCCATGTTGACTTATCTTGGTATATGCTGTGAGATGTTGGTCTATACCTAGTTTGTGCCCTATTGTTTTCCAGTTTTCCTGGCAGTTTTTGTCAAATACTGAGTTCTTATCACAAAGGCTGAGGTCTTTGGGTTTATCAAATAATAGGTTACTATGGTCATTTACTGTTGTGTTTTGTGTACCTAATCTATTCCACTGATTCCACTCTATTTCTTAGCCAGTACCAGATAGTTTTGATGATTACTGCTTTATAATATAGTTTGAGATCTGGTATTGCTAGGCTGCCTTCCTTTGCAATTTTAAAAATTACTTCCCTTGATATTCCTGAACTTTTGTTCTTCCAGATGAATTTTGTTGTTATTTTTTCTAATTCTGTAAAATATTTTTGGTAGCTTGATTGGTATGGCATTGAATAAGTAAAAAATAGTTTAGGCATAATTGTCATTTTAATTATATTGGCTTGGCCCACCCACGAGCAATTAATATTTTTCCAATTGAATCTGACTTCATTTGTGTGAAAAGTGTTCTATAATTGCATTCATATAGTTCCTGGGTTTATCTTGGCACATAGATGCCCAAGTATTTTATATTGTTTACAGTTATTTTAATGGAATTTCACTTTCTATCTCTTGCTGCTAGGCTGTTAGTCATATAAAGAAATTCTGGTGATTTGTGTGGATTTATCTTATATCCTGCAACTTGCTAAAGTTGTTAATTATTTCAAGAATTTTTTTTAGTTGATTCTCTGAATTATTTTTACTTCCAATTTTATTAATCTCAACTTTGATTTTCATGATTTTCAATTGGGTGCTTAATTGGGGATTTTCACTTTGTTCTTTTTCTAGTTCTTTTTTAGTTGCATGCCTGATTAATTGATCTGCTCTTTCTCTATTTAGTTAATATAAGAATTTAGAGAAATAAATTTTCCCCTAAGTACTATGTTGACTGTATCCCATAAATTTTGATATGTTGTCTCATTGTTGTCATTCTCTTTAGTAAAATTATTGATTGTTTCTGTGATTTGTTCTTTGACCCACTTATTCTTTAGGATTATTTGGTTTCCAACTAATTTTTAGTCTATCTTTCCACTGTCCTTTGTTGAATGTAATTTTATTGCATTACGGTCTGAAAAAGATACATTTATTATTTCTGACATTCTACATTTGATTTTGAAGATTTTACGCCCTAATACATGGTCAATTTTTGTGTAGGTGCCATCTGCTGCTGAGAAAAGGGTGTATTCTTTTCTGTTCTCCTTCAGTTTTTTTCTGAAGGTCCATCATATCTAACTTTAATAGTATTCTGTTCACCTTAGTTTCTTATTTATTTTTTGGTTGGATTTATCAAGTTCTGAGAGGGGACAGCTGAGGTCCCCCACTAGTATAGTTTTGCCATCTGTTTTTTCCTGTAACTCACTTAGCTTCTTCTTTAAGAATTTGGATGCTAGGGGGGGCGGAGCCAAGATGGCGACTGGAAAGCAGTAACCGGGGTGAGCTCCCCTCCAAGTCCCTCCGAAAACCTATGAAAAAATGGCTCTGAACCAATTCTAGAACTACAGAACCCACAAAGG
>CM053624.1:227725859-227786317 GCA_028646595.1 Phalanger gymnotis | reverse complement strand
GGGGAGAAAATCTGTAATTCAAACGCATGTGAAAATCAATGCTGAAAACTAAACATATTAAAAATAAATTTAAAAAAAAAGACTATATTTGTCTCATAAAAGCATTCTGTTAGGGTATTATCTTTCTTTTTTTGCAAATGATTTTTAAACATGTGTACTAATTGTTCTTTAAAAGTTTGTTAGAATTCTCCTGTGAATCCATCAGGACCAGGAGTTCATTTTCCCCTGTAGCAGTTCCTTTACATATAAATCTATTTTTCCCCTGAGACTGAGTTATTCAAGATCTCTATCTGATCTTCTGATAGTTTGAGTATCTCTTGTTTCTGAACATATTCTTCTATTTCTTTTGTTTTCTCAGTTTTGTTAACACATAACTATGCACAATAGGTTTTCATTATTCCTTTATTTCTGATTTTGCTATGATTTCACTTTGTTCATTTGCTATTTTATTGATTTAATTTTCTGCCCTCTCCTTTTTAATCGGATTAGATAGAGGCTTATCAACTTTATTAGTCTTTTCAAATAAATAGCCTTTTTCATTTATTCTTTGTATTTTTTCCATTTTTTCTTCTCTAATTTGTAGAATCTCTTCTTTTGTGCTCATTTTAGGTTTTTTTTATTGTAAATGGGGCAGGTAGGTGGAGCAATGGATAGAGGGCTAGGCCTGGAGTCAGGAAGACTCATCTTCCTGAGTTCAAATCTGGCCTCAGACACTTACTAGCTATGAAAACCTGGGCAAGTCATTTAACCCTGTTTATCTCAGCTCCTCATCTGTAAAATGGGCTGGAGAAGGAAACAGCAAACCACTCTAGTATCTTTGCCAAGAAATCCCCAAATGGGTTCAAGAAGAGCTAGCCATGACTAAAATGACTGAACAATAACAACAACAATTTTTAAATGTATATTGAGATGATTAATCCTCTCTTTTTCTATTTTGTTAATTTATAGTTTGTAGAGATATGATTTTTCACCTGAGAATTGCTTTACTTGTCTCTTAAAAAGGTTGGTATTTTGTTTCATCATTATTTCCTTTCACATAGTTACTAATTATTTCTAAAATTTGTTCTTTGATACACTCATTATGTGGGATTTCATTGATAAGTCTTCATTTGAGTCTGTGTTTTTGTTTGTAGCCATTGACTCAATGCCTATTTTTTGCATTATAGTCTATAAAGGATATATTTACTATTTCTCCCTTTTTACATTTGTTTGTAATATCTCTGTTCCCTAACATACGGTCAATTTTTGTAAAAGTTCCACGTAGTGCTGTGAAGTATGTATATCTTTTTGAAGTCCCATTTAAAAGACATCATTAGTCTTTTAAATCTAATTTCTTCAGCAATTCATTCAGTTCCAAATTTTCTCTTTTGCTTATCTTTGTTAGATAAATCCCAAACTGAGAGAGATGCATTGAAGTCTCCTGCGACTATTGAGCTACTGTCTGTCTTTTAGCTCAGTTAATATTTCCTTTATGAACTTGTATGCTAAGGCATTTGGAATGTATGAGGTTATTACTAATAGTGGTTTGTTGCCTATGGTTCTTTTAAGCATAATGTAGTTTCTTTGTTTATCTCTTTTTGTTTTTTGAATCTTTGTTTTTGTTTTGTAAGATAGCTTGATTGAACTCCTGCTTTTTTGGATTACTTTGATTCATAGTGAAAAAAATCCTCAGTTTTATTTAGTGTATGTCTTTTTAAATATGTGTGCATGCATGTATGTGTGTATGTGGGTGGATGGAGAGACAGAGACAGAGAGAGAGAGAGAGAGAGAGAGAGAGAGAGAGAGAGAGAGAGAGAGGAAGAGAGAGAGAGAGAATCATGTAAGCAACAGATTATAGAATTTTGTTTTATTATCCAATCTGTTACTTTTTCATTTGATTGGATTGTTTAATCCATTCAGATTTAAAGTTATGAGAGCTAAATTTCTATTTTCCTTCATTTGTCTCAAATATTGGGGTTTTTCAAATTGCAATTTCCCCCTCTTCTCTTATAAATGCAGTACTATGTTCCTTCAGTTATTTTGGCTTAATCTTTTTTACATTGACCCTATTCCCACTCCCAATCCCTCTTCTCCTGTTTGTTACCCCTTTTCCTTTGGGATTTTACTTATTAACACCTTTTTCATTCCTCCTTTTTCTGGTTGTTTAATTCTTACTCCTTTTGTTCCTCCCAGTTAGTCAAGTAGATTCCCCCTTCTCCTCCCCTTGAACTGGTCCAGATCATAATTTTTTCTTAATTTGGGGGGCTTGCACCCCTTTTAAAGAGGGTTTCTCTCATCCTCTTCATCATCCATCAGTTCTTTCTGTCTTCTCTAGACCCTCATTTTCTGGTTAAAGACTGATATCATTATCTATGCTCTTTCTGATCTCTATTCCTCATGCAATCAAAACCCAAAGTATCCATTCTGGACTCTTCCCTATAAATAGTTTCTTCTACTGCCTTGTCGAGCTTGTCCCGAAGATTCCCCTTTTCTATCATGCCTCATTTCCAGAGCAATGTGAATCTCAGCAGTGACAAAGAAGACAGTGCCAAATGCTGGGCACCCTTCCCCCACCACATCTCTGTTTATGCTGCCCACCAATGGTTACCTTCTTTTCCCCCATTTTCATAATAGGTCCAACATAGGCTCAATATCTCCCTTAGTCCATAAGTAAAACAATGCCCAGATCTTCTTTCAATTTTATCCTTTAGGAAGTTGATATATTTGCACAAATTATTCATAAAATCATAAAAATACTTTAGATGCCCATGCTACCTTGCGTTGCCAGGTGGAAATTTAGTCTTCCCAGTTGGTTAATTCCTGAATAACCAAATAACCAAAATATCTTTTTAGCAAGAACTCAAAACTCAGAATTCAATTTTTCCTTTATCTGAAATATATGCAATGAGTAAGCAAAATCTAGAGGCACAATGAAATGACTAGGAAGCAATGCCATTTTGCCAGGCAATGATAAAGCACAGAATGGAATGGAGAGGCAGAGCAGAGATTAAGGAAGGCTGCATGTGCTCAGCCCTGATGGCAGGTCCTCAGATGAAGCATCCTCCATTGGCTGTTCTGGCTGCCCTGCTCCTACACCATCAATCCTCTCCCTGAGGCAGGTTAAGCAGCATTATCGTGCTTCCAATGACTCTAAAAACCTTGCTCCATTCGTCCAGTCAATTCTCCAGTTGTGCCAACTACATTACAACTACATTATCTCCTTGAAATCCTGGAAAACTTTCCACAAGATTCATAACTTGGACTGGGAATCTGAAATCATCCGTAGAATCTAAGCCAGAGTGAGTCCCAGGGACAAGGGGAAAAAATAAAAAATTTTCCCTGATGTGACTGTAGTGGGCTGGAGTCTCCAGGAAAGAGGAAGGAAGACCTTCAGGGGTTGAGAAGGAAGGAGGGACTATATCCTCCTGATCCAGAGGAGAGCTAGAAGGAGAGAGAGCACAGGAACAAATGAGATAACAGATACCCAATAGAGATTTGAAAAGAGAGCTTTAAGGGTGAGGCAAGCAGAAGTCAGGATGACCTTCAGTGGAGGCAACAAGAACTGGACATCTGCAGAGACTAGAAAAGCCACCTTCATAGTCTCTATGACCCAAGCAACCCCATGTGGCAAGAAAGTTGCTGGTACATTCTGGTCTTCTTGAGGACACACAACAAACACCATGTTCGTGCTTATGAGCTGTTTAAGTGTGAGGAGAAATGCCTTTGAAGGCAGCAAAGAGGCCTCTCAGACTCAGGACATCCAAACCCACAGGAAGCAAATATGGTCCAGTAGGCCCTTATGGATTAGTATGGGTCCTTCTAAAAGGAACTGGCTATTGAAAAAAGACTCTTGGGTAAGCCATTTAGGTCACTTTTACTCAACTTTCTGCCTGCCCTAAGTCCCAAAAATCTTTCCATTTTATAACAAGAGTTCACCATTTCCCTGCTACTCTGAAATCTTCCCACCTCTTGGCCAAGAAGGCTTGTTCTTTCCAGATAGTTGTCTTCAACAGAGTCACTCAAAGACCACATCATGGTTTTGCAGAAGCTTTATTAAAAGATTTAAAATATGATTCTTTTTTGTTCCAGTTGGTTTTCCCTTTTTCCAGAAACACTATGTTTTGTGACCCTCCACCCCAATCATAGCCCTAAATCAACTCATATATCTAGCCCCTCTGTGATCCACTGTTCTGAGGCTTACTAGGAGCTCTGTGAGCCAAACCAAAGCCATTTCACAATTTCCTCCCTCTACTTCCTTCTTCCTTGTCTGCTTCCCTAATCCAATTCAGGCTAATTTTCTGGGAAACCTACATAAATATTTATGCATATATATGTATACAAATACACACATATGTATACATATACATGCTTATATATTTGTCTTACATGTTTAATCTGTGCCTAAATGCCTGGTTTGTTTCAGGGGCCAGGGACTTCCACTGAATTCTTTGATGGGTTATCAATTTTTTCTAGAGCTTATGAGAATTCATGGTCATGCAGGGGCTAAAGAATTTTAGGGATCATGACTGTGACCATTATGGCCAGGTACTAGATCATTTAAGGGATCAGGCCTATGAACGGGGCTTAAATAATTTTAATTGTCTGTACTATCTATCCCATTCTGGAGAGTTGGGGTTGGGAGAAATGATAATGGCCATGGTTTGGATTACTACCCCTTTTTTGTAGAAATTTGGCCTTTAGATACTTGTTTAGTACTGGTTTTCGTTTGTTCTTTTTTGGACTTTTTGACAGGTATCCATTCAAATGCAAAACCTGTTAAACATGCTGAATCATAACGTCCAAAGATAGAACTTAGTGCATGTCCACTCTCTTTGGAGGAAGCGGTGAACTGATTTGGACCAGCTTTGCCAAACTCAAGTTTCCTGCCTTGGTCAGTCACAAAGGTGAGGTGCTTGAGGCACTTTGTATTGCCATTGCTGCCAATCACTTGGACAATGGACTCATCTTTGTTCAAGGTGACTTCCTGGAGAGAGCCCTCAGTACTACCATGCCTTGCGCTCCATGTAGTCCCATGTCGTACTTGGATGCTAGGAGAGAAAACATGACAAATGTTCTGAGAATTGGTTCTGATGCACCACCTCTCACACTTAACAAAGATCATCAAAGTTCACAATTCCCATTTACAACACATCCCAACAAGTGGTCATCTAGCCTGTGCTTGAAAACTTCCAATCCTCATTGGACACTCACTATCTCCCAAGGTTTCTGAATAGCAGAGACCTTTCCATTATCCTTCCAATCATACCAGGTACATGGCATCCCATAGCCTTGGTAGAATATTCTCCATCCCAGGTCAGACCAAGGAAGAATAATAGCAGAACAAAATGTGGTAAGTCTCCCTGTCCAACCTTTCCAAAGTCCAACATCACCATGCCCCCTGTATGTGCAATCCTATGCATGTTTTAGTGACAGAGAGCAGGATCAAAGTGATGTGACTGGCCATGTTAAAGAAGGTACCAAGGACCCTTCTAGGTGCTTAAGTGAATGCATGTGTATAAATCACAAAGGTCATGTGGGATCATATGAAAGAGAGAATTTGCTCCTTCAGACTTACTCACCTACTCAGGTAACCCGATGTTCCAGCCTGGACCCGGACTCCATTGATTTCTTGCCCCTCTTTAGAAAAGACAAAATTGGACCCTTCATCTACAAGTCCAAGGAAATTTTGGCTTTGGCTTTCTGAAAAAGAAAAAATGTCGCAGTACTATGTTAAGATGCAAAAACTTACCCAGACTACCATACTCCCAGGAATATGCATGACTATTAAATGAAAGTCCAGCACCATGGTGGGGAGAACAGAGGGGATGTCTGTAAACAGGTGACTGGAGAGTCAGTCAGGCCCTAGCACTAGGGGACAAGGACTTTCCCCTAACAAGATGCAAAAATTCTAAGACCCTTCCTCCACAGATGCCTTCATTCTTGGTCAGTTTCCTGAATGACTCCATTCACTCTTTCCTATTTTATGTTCTCTTATCACTTGGAAATATATTTAAAACTTCTTTTAAAAGCTATTTCTTCCTGACATCCTAGTGGAATTTGTGCTCTAAGGCTTTACTTATGAAAGCAAAAGGACTGGAAGGTCTGGCTGGACCAGTGTCCACAGCCTTTCTATTTGTCTTCCTATCCCAGTTTGGGTGGGAAAAATTAATCACTTACTGTGATTTTTTTGTTTCTCACTAAGGAATGAATCTGGTGTGTTTTTAGGTTTTGTGGAATAGATTGTAGGGGTACTGGACTGTGTCTGCTTCTTCCTTTCCTGCCATCTTGGCTTGTCTCTTTAATCCTTTGTAAATATAAGAAAATATACTTGGCTGGTCTGCAATGTATGGAGAGAGGGAGTAGAAGGGAAAAATCAGGTGCCAGAACCAATTATCCAGTTATATATAATAGCATCAGTGGAAGAAACAGAAAGGGTAATTAAGGAGCATGTGGAAGGTTATAGAATGGTGAGAGGAAGAAGTCCTGGAGTGAGACAGTGAGGTTTCTTGGACTAGATCTAAGAGAATGGGCTATGGCCCAAGGAAGTTGGATCAGGTTGGCAAGACCTAAAACCCAAGGTTGTATCCATTACAGAGAACAGGTGAACAACAGGGCCATGGGTCTCTGAAAGTCCAGTGTATAGGATGCAGAGGGAAATGGCTAATTGATAAGACTGGGAGATTGGTGAATTATTTTTTCATGATTTTGAATGACTAACTCCCCCTAAAACCTGATACTTGAAAACAGTGATCCTGTCAACTGAGTCTTCTCTTTTACATATAGAATATCCCTAGTTCATTTTACCTGTGTCCTGTGTCCACCTAACATAAGGTGTCTTGTGAGGGAGTTGGAACCTGGGATTCAAGAAAGCACCTGGGCTGCAATCAAGTCTGCTGCCAGTCTTAGGACTATGTGCTCTGACTTATTCTGGAATAATCCTTATTCTGGAAGTCTAAGCAGGACACCAGGTCAAAGGTAGAGATAAATGGCAGAGGACTTACGCTGGGATCCATTAGCTGAGCCTCCAAGGAGGACAAGTGTCAGAAACAGCAGCAGCATCTAGAAGGAAGAGAGAACCCAAGTGGTTAGTATGTGGTGGGAATGGGTTAGGAGACCAGGAGAGTATACTAAAAGCCCTTGGAGAAGATGTAGCTACGTTCCTTCTCCACCCAATGAAACCATCCCAAAACACCCTACCCCCCCAAAAAAGCAAAATATCAGTGAATTCCAAAGAGTCCTGAGAAGAGTAAGGACTGACAAAGTATACCTGTGGATACCTAAACAGTGTCTAGAGGCACCATTCCCTTGGGTTCTGGCCTCAAACATTGGGCTGGACCTATCAACTCTGACATGTCTCACTTACCTGGCCAGGTAGTATCTTGGTCGTAGGGGACTACTCTGTGACTATGTCGCCCTCAGTTTAGCATTTTATACCTTTGCAATATTGACTCAGGTGCTGTTAGACACCTTGGTCCCAGCCTCCAGGCTTTACCTCTTGTCCAATGGTCTAGCTATGTTCTTAGGCCATACCAAATCCCAGGACAATGTTGGCAATCAGAAAGGGATTACCCAGACTCTTCTCTTGCCAGTGAACCCGGATGAACAACGTTTGTTTTCCTTGCCTTGCCTTGTGGCTTAAACAAAGAGGGATTGTTCTGACGCTGGTCCACAGACCCATTCTGTATGACTCCCTTACCTCTCTTTGGATCTTCAGAGACCACTGGCCTTCAGGGAAGAAGCCTGAAGGTTAAGGTCTGACCATTTTCATTCTACAGACTGGGGAGAGTGGATAGGCATGGCTGTCCTTCCCAAAATATTTCAGGCCATTTCATTTATGAAGGACCTCCTATGCATGTAGCATTGTGCTATAGTCTTAGAGAGATAAAACATTTAGGTAATCAATCCTATTCATAGAGAGATAGAAGTTTATAGGGGCTCTTCTCCCATTGGTAGTAACCCTCTCACTTATGCATAGCCATTGAAAACTTCCCAGGCAGTTTTACTCTTCCCCCATCTAATCCAAGAACCGCAATCTTTAGATCTCATCCCCTTCTCAGGATACAAATACTATACTCTCTCCTTGAAACGTTGGATTATATTTTCCAAGATCAAGGATCTTGGATTCCAACTGTCAGTGTGAGTCCCAGCGACAAGGGGGAAAAAAGTTGAGTTGATTTTACCCTAACTTGGTTATAGCAGACTGGAATCACCAGATAGGAGGGGTGAAGGTCCCCAGGAAGTTGGAAGGAAAAAGAGCAGACAATAGAGGAACTAGATGTGACCAGGCAGAAGCACTAGTGGGAGAAGTGACAGTACTACAGAGAATTTAGAAGAAGGTGTCAGTGGAGCCCCAGCCTGAGAAATGACCAAACCACTAAAGATGTCTGTTTCCTTATGAACCAAAACCCCTTGGAATCAGAAGAAGGGAAGCTAATTGGAAGAAGAGGAAAGAAGGCAGAGCAGCTGCACTGGAGGAAGCAACAACTGGGCATCATAAGAGACTGGCCAAGCCATTCCCACAAGCTTTGAATTCCAGGAAGTTCCACAGTGTCAAGAGGGCTGCTGGCACATTAGAGTGTGCTTGGGGACACTCAGCAGACAAAATGAGTGTGCCTATGATCACTCTATTAAATGTAGGTGAAAATTATTCTGAAAGTGTCAAGGAGGCCCTGTTGGTCCAACACCTGTAAGCCAAGAAGTAGCACATGTTGTCTTGGTGGATTAGCATGGGTCCTACTGAAAGGGGCCCTTTAGCCTTAGTTTCATTCAGCTTTGGGCCTACCCTCAATCCCAAACAGCTTTCCATTTTATACCATAGGGTGTCCTTTACCCTACCACATTAGAATCATCCCACCCTGGGGCAAACAAAGCCTGTTCTTCCCAGATAACTTTTCCTACCACCTACAGACAAGCTCAGGATTCCTCCATCCTCAAAACGGCCTCATTTGATCCCTCCACTCACATTAGCTATTGTCCCACAGCTCTTCTGGGCAACTAGGTGACACAATACTAGGCCTAGAGTCAGGAAGACTTGAGTCCAGTCCAGCCTCAGAGACTTACTAGACTGTGTGGCCTTGGACAAGTCATGTAACCTTTTATATGTAGAACCTATATTGGATTACATGCTGTCTTGGGCGGTAGGAGGGAGGAGAAGGAGTGGGAGAAAATTTGGAATTCAAAAACTTGTGGAACTGAGTGTTGTAAACTAAAAATAAAGAATACATTTTAAAAAGTCATGTAAACTTTGTCTAGCTCAGTTTTCTGCCAACTATAAAATGGGAGTGATCCTAATAGCACCTAGCTTCCAGGGTTGTTTTGAGTTTCAAATGAGATAATACTTGTAAGATTGCCTGGTACATAGTAGATACTTAATAAATGCTTCTTCTCTTCCCTCCTCTTTTTTTCTGGCTAAACTCTTGGAGAAAACTGTCTCTAAAACATATGTCCACTTCCTCTCTTCTCACTCTCCCTTTAGCTCTCTACAGTGTAGATTCTGACCTCATCATTGATTTGAAATGCTCTCTCCAAAGTTACTAATGATCTCTCAATTGTCAAATCTAAAGGTTTTTTCTCAATCCTCACCCTTCTTGACCTCTCTGCCTTCTTTGATACTATCAATAACCTTCTTGTTCTTCTCTCCAGGTTTTAGTGACACTACTCTTTCTGACTTACCCTTCTATCTGTCTGAACACTCTTCAGTCTCCTTTATTAGATCTTAATCCAGTTCCCCACTTCCAACTATAGGTGCCCCCAAAGCTCTTTCATGGGCTCTCTTCTCTTCTCTCTCTATGCTAATTCTCTCTTTTTTAAAAAAAAATTATTTATTTATTTAATATTTTTAGTTTTCAACATTGATTTCCACAAAATTTTGAGTTACAAATTTTCTCCCCATTTCTACCCTCCCCCCACATTGCAAGATGACATATTCTGATTGCCCAATTCCCCAGTCAGCCCTTCCTTCTGTCACCCCACCTCCCCACCCAATCCCCCTTCCCCTTACTTTCTTGTCGGGCGAGATAGATTTCTATATCCCATTGCTTGTATATCTTGTTTCCCAGTTGCATGCAAAAACAACTTTTTTTTGAGCATCTGCTTTTAGAACTTTGAGTTCCAAATTCTCTCCCCTCTTCTCTCCCCATCCACCCTCCCTAAAAAGGCAAGCAACTCAACATAGGCCTCACATGTATCAATATGCAAACCACTTCTGTAATAGTCATATTGTGAGAGACTAACTGTATTTCATCCATCCTGTCCTGTCCCCCTTTATTATTTTCTCCCTTGACCCTGTCCCTTTTCAGAAGTGTTTGCTTTTGATTACCTCCTCCTCCTCCATCTTCCCTCCTTTCTACCATCCCCTATTTCTTATCCCTTTTCCCCTACTTTCCTGTGGGGTAAGATACCCAATTGAGTGTGTATGGTATTCCCTCCTCAAGTCAAATCCAACGACAGCAAGATTCACTCATTACCTTTCACCTGCCTCCTCTTCCCTTCCAACAGAACTGTTTTTTCTTGCCACTTTTATGTGAGATAATTTATTCCATTCTATCTCTCCCTTTCTCCCTCTCTCAATATATTCCTCTCTCACCCCTTAATTTTATTTTATTTATTAGATATCATCCCTTCATATTCAATTTACCTTATGCTCTATGTCTATATACATATATATGTGCATATATATATATATGCACATATATATATATACATACATATATGTGTATACTCTCTTCAACTACCCTAATAGTGTGGAAGGTCTCATGAATTATAAACATCTTTCTTTGTAGGAATATAAACAAAACAGTTCAACTTTAGTAAGTCCCTTATGGTTTCTCTTTCCTGTTTACCTTTTCGTGCTTCTCTTAATTCTTGTATTTGAAAATCAAATTTTCTATTCAGCTCGGGTCTTTTCATCGAGAAAGCTTGAAAGTCTTCTATTTTATTGAAAATCCATATTTTGCCTTGGAGCATTATACTCAGTTTTGCTGGGTAGATGATTCTTGGTTTTAATCCTAGTTCCTTTGACCTCTGGAATATTATATTCTAAGCCCTTCACTCCCTTAATGTAGAAGCTGCTAGACCTTGTGTTATCCTGATTGTGTTTCCACAATACTCAAATTGTTTCTTTCTGGCTACTTGCAGTATGTTCTGCTTGACCTGGGAACTCTGGAATTTGGCGACAATACTCCTAGGAGTTTTCTTTTGGGAATCTTTTGCAAGAGGTGATCAGTAGATTCTTTCGATTTCTATTTTACCCTCTGTTCTAGAATATCAGGGCACTTTTCCTTGATAATTTCTTTAAAGATGATATCTAGGCTCTTTTTTTTTTGATAATGGCTTTCAGGTAGTCCAATAATTTTTAAATTATCTGTCCTTGATCTGTTTTCCAGGTCTGTGGTTTTTCCAACGAGATATTTCACATTGTCTTCCACTTTTTCATTCCTTTGGTTCTGTTTTATAATATCTTGATTTCTCATAAAGTCACTAGGCTCCTCTTGCTCCAATCTAATTTTTTGGGTGGTATTTTCTTCAGTGGTCTTTTGGACCTCCTTTTCCATTTGGCTAATTCTGCCTTTCAAGGCATTCTTTTCCTCATTGGCTTTTTGGAGCTCTTTTGCCATTTGGGATAGTCTATTTTTTAAGATGTTATTTTCTTCAGTATTTTTGGGTCTCCTTTAGCAAGTCATTGACTTGTTTTTCATGTTTTCTTGCATCACTCTCATCTCTCTTCCCAATTTTTCCTCTGCTTCTCTTACTTGCTTTTCCAAATCCTTTTTGAGCTCTTCCATGGCCTGAGACCAATTCATATTTTTCTTGGAGGCTTTTGATGTAGGCTCTATAACTTTGTTGACTTCTTGGCTGTATGTTTTGATCTTCTTTCTCACTAAAAAAAAGATTCTAAAGTCTGAGTCTGAGTCTGAGTCCATTTTCGCTGCCTGTTCATGTTCCCAGTCAACTACTTGATCTTTGAGCTTTTTGTCAGGGTATGACTGCTTATAGAGTATAGAGTACTTTGTCCCAAGCTTTAGGGGCTGTGCTTCTGTTTTCAGAGCTACTTCTACTCCACAATCGCAGCAAGCTCTACCACAGCAGCGCTCCTCCTCCCCCAAGAACCGCCAACCAGGACTGTGACCCAGATCCAAGCAGGGCAAAGTGCTCGCTGCACTCTCACTCTGATCTGCTGCTGGATTCCTCCCACCTTGTGGGCCAGGGATTCCAGAAGTAGCTGACGCTGGAGCTCTGAAAGCAGCCACAGGAGCTTCCTGCTGCTGCCGCTGCCATCACTGCTGAAACATCTCTGATTTCCCCAGGGCTGGGCCCGGACCACTCTCACCCCAATCCAGCAGCTTTCCTACTAACTTGTCCATGGTCTTTGCTGTTTGTGGGTTGAGAAGTATGGAAATTGCTACAGCTCAGTGGTTCGTGTCCCTGCGGCCCACTCCAGCTGACTCTGGGTCTGGTCTGTCCTGGCACGGCCCACGCTGGGCTGCACTCTGCTCCCAGCACTGTGCAATAGACCCTTCCCAGCAACCATCCAGGCCATCCTGGGCTGGAGACCTGCTTCCCTCTGCTATTTCATGGGTTCCACAGCTCTAGAATTTTTTCAGAACCATTTTTACTGGTATTTGGAGGCATTTGGAGGAGAGCTTAAGCGAGTCCCTGCTTTCCAGTTGCCATCTTGGCTCTGCCCCTATACTATTTCTCTTGATGACCTCTTCAGCACCTCTGAATTTAATTACCATTTCTGTTGGTGATTCTCAAATCTGCTTGTTAAGCCCTAACCTCTCTTCTGACCTCCAGACTGGAACTCCAGCTGCCTATTATATTTCTCCAATTGGATATCCTATACTCATCTTAAACTCAACATGCCCCAAACTGAATTTATCATTACTCCCCCTCAAGCTGTGCTTTCTCTCTAACTTCCCCATGACCAGCAATGGTACCACCATCCTCCCAGTCATCAGGCTCAAGACTGAGTGGTCATCGTGGACCCTCATTCTCTCTCACCCCCTCATATCCACTCTTTTGCCAAGGTTTATTTATTTAATCTTTGTAACATCTCTCCCACATGCCCCCTCTCTCCCTTGACACTGCTACAATCCTGTGCAGCCCTCGTCACTTCGCACCTGGACTATTACAATAGCCTACCAGTTGATCTCATTGCCACCAGTCTCTCCGTACTCTAGCCCATCTTCTACTCAGCTGCAAAAGTGATCTTCTTAAAGTACAGGACTGACCAGATCACACTCCCTGATTCAATAAACCCCAATGGCTCCCTATAACCTCCAAGATGAAATAGAAAATTCTCTAATTTTCAAAGTCCTTCATAACCTGCTCTACCCCCATCAATCCAGTCTTCTTATATCTTATACCCTACCACCTGGTACTCTTATACAATACTCCTCTGGAATGCAATGGCACTCACCTCTTGCTCATGTTCACACACAACACTTTATCACTTGACTTCATGAAATTTCACTATCTGTCCCTCATGCTTGAAATTCTCTACATCCTCATCTCTGCCTCTTGAATTCCTTGACTTCCTTCAAACACCAGATAAGATCTCATTTTTAACAGGAAGATTTTCCCAATCTCCCTTAATTCTAGTTCCTTCCCTCTGCTAATTATGTCCAATTTATTCTTCATACAGCATGTCATTAAAACATTTGTATCTTTCTCCCCAAATAAGCTCCCTGAGAGCAGAAACTATTATTTGCATATCTTTGTATCCCCAATGCTCAGCACAATACCTGGCACATAGTAGGCAAATAATAAATGTTTATTGACTATCTGTCTTCCATCTGACCAAAGCACACAAGTACCACACCATCATTTTACACAAGTTTTATTCAGTGATTAAAACTGTAATCTTTTTTTATTCTAGAAAGCTTTTCCTTTAACCATTAATAGGATTTTCTATGCCTCTCCACTCCAATCACGTCACCAAATCATCTCTTGTGTTTCCAACTCCTTCTATTATCAACTGGATTGAGAGGCCCGGTAGTGGGAGTGAGGATGTTCCCTGATCTGGGGCCCTTGGAGCCAATTGAAACCAATTTAACAATTTCTTTTCTCTTTCTGCTTCCTCATTCCAGTCCAGGTACCAGAGAAGTGAGAAGTCCAGTCTAATTCTATGAGAAGTTCACATATAACTTTATCCTATGGTTTTAAACCCCGTCTTCATGTCTAGCTCGATGTAGAACTCGAAGCCTTCCACTGAATCCCTTAAGGGGGTCATAGCTTTCATCTTGAATATATGAGAACAGGATTGTGTACTGCTGCTTGAAAATTTAAATGCTAACTCCTGAGGCAAGGATAATTAAATCTTCAGGCCTAGAACATTTGTAGTGTCAAAGATGTCTCTTTCATTGTTGTTATTCTTGTGATTGTTGTTGTTGTTAGGTGATGATCCTTCATTTCCAAAGTGGACCAATGACATCATAGAGTGAAGTCTTTACTTGTGCATAGGTGGTATATCAGCTAATATAATTTTTTATTGTGTGCCTGACAAATCAATTTTGAGGTACGATTTCCTTGACTTGTTGGGTTTCCAGTGAAATTCAATTCCTAATGTGCACATTCATCCTGATTAGTCATGAGGTGCTGGGTACAATTTACATGACTGCCAGTTACTAGGATAATGTGTTCTTCTGCCCTAAGGATGGCTTCTTGGAAACAGCTGGTGGGGCTACCATACCTGATGCTCTACTCATTCCCATACCATAAGTGGATGCTAGGAAACATGTGAAACGACTCCAGAGTTAGTCCTAATCAGGTCATTCCATCCCTCATCTTTTCACACATCACAGAATCTCATACTTCCCCTTTACAACATCCCAACAAATGGTCATCCAGCTTGAAAATTGACAGAAATGGGAAACTCACTACCTTTCTATTCTTCTTCCAGTCATGACATATAGGTGACAACCTCTATTAACCCATATCCGTCCCAGATGCTAGCTTAGTTTCATTGTACAATAGTCTTCATCCAGGCCCAGATCATGGAAGAATGATGGGAAGATTGAATATGGGTCTAAAATCACCATCCCTTTTATGTATGCAATCATATACAAGCACACACACACACACACACACACACACACATATTTTGGAGAGAGGGAGGGCTGAGATCAAAGTGAGAGGTACAGATTGCCATGTTGATGATGGTGCAGAATACCTGCCTTGATATTCAAGTGACTGTCAATGTAGGGCTATGCAAACCAGATGGAAGAGATACTTTGCTCCTTCAGAATTATTGGGATTAGTCAACAGTCCTACTTAACTAACTAGTCAGGAAACCCAAGGTTCCAACCTGGATCCAGAACCAGCAATTAGCTGTTCTTCTTTAGAAAGGATAAAATAAATGTTCTGGTTTTGGCCATAGACTAGTATAGGGGAAGAGCATGGTTCTGGAATAAAGGAAACAATGCAATATTTTACATGGGAGAAAAACCTCACCCAGAGCAGCCCTAGTCCCAGGGATCCACATAACTACAAAGTTCAGGTCAGCCCCACATTCTACTGTGAAGGTCAAAGTGGCTGTCGACAGATGATAGGAGTGTGGAAATATGCTTTGCATGATTTCATATTTATAGTGAATACCATATTTCTTGCCTTCTCAGTGTGTGGAGAAGGAGGTAGAGGGAGGTAGAGAATTTGGAAGTGAAAATTTTAAAATAATTTTTTAAAAAACCTGATGACAGGAAAGTCAGCCAGACTGCTGTAGAAGGAGGGAAGGACTTCTCCTTAAAATCCTGGAGGGATTATCTCCAAATACCTCTCTTATTAAGATATCATGATACTAATATTCCCCTATTGAAGTGATTTCCACTCCTCCCACAAATCTCTTCAATTGATTCCACTGATACTTAAACACAGAAGTGACTTTTCCAGCCTCCTCTATATCCATCTACTTACCTTTTGCTAGTCCAGCCTTGGACCTCCCTTCTCGTGAATGTTTGGAAACAGTCAGTCGTTGGAGCTCCTTCAAGGATGGATATTTGCTTTCTCTGGACAGGAGTTGGTCTAAAAGAAGAATAATCCCAACTTTTCCCTCTCCACCTCCCCAAAAAATCTTCTTCCATTGTTTGCAGAAAGAGCAAGAAAAAGGCATGTGTGTGCTTGCTGTGAATGACTAGGATTAACTGTGTGTTAAATGGAATTGTTTTGATTTTCAAGGTAATGGTGAAAACTTTATATGGCAGTTCTTTTTATCACTCTTACTTTTAGCAAGGGAGTAGAGATGGCTACTTTGTTGACTGATGACATGTTTATGTAGATGAAGCATTGCAAGCCTTTTGTTATTCTTTTCTTTTATTATTCTTTTCCCTTTAAATATATTTATAAAATTATGTAAATATTCTTTTAAAAAATTCTTGCTTCGTTTCTCTCAGGAATCCCTGTTGAACTTCTGTCCAAGCTGTTTTCCATTAAGGCTTTGCTTGTAGATGTTTTGGAGTTATTCTTTCCTGGGTTTGTGTCTTGGAGGCAGCTAATACTATAATAGTTCTTTCTGCTGGGATAGTTTTGTTTGTTTGCTCATTCTTCCAGCCTTACTTTCTGATTTTGGCTTTTTCATTAAGGCCAGGCTCTGCCTGCTTCTAGCGGGCAGAGGCAGAGGGACAGGGTGGAAAATGTCTGAGCCATGCTTGGTCCTGTTTTGTGACCCCTTGGGCCCTGCTGGTCCTTCCTCTGGATACTAATTATTGTGTTATTTAAGGATCAAAGAGAAAGTTCAGGCTGGGGACCTTCAAGCTTTCCTTGCTCTCAAGGTGATCTGATCCAGGGCAGAGTGTGATCACTGCCTTCTTTTATGGTGGGATACTTTTTGTATTCCTAGTCTGAATTTTGTAAGCTCCTGACCTTGTTTGGTTTGAGTGATACAACCATGGGCTTACCTTTGTTGGAGCCTTAGTAGAATGCTGCCTGACTTAATAACCTATACCTAGCTGGGAGGCTCTGCTGGTGTAGAGCAACAGAATTGTAGGCTCCATTTTGGTCTGAGTCACTGCCCTGGTTATCCTGTTGTAAGCTTCACATTGATCTTAGGCCTAGAACTGAAACCTAGCTCTCCTGCCAAGATCAGAGCCACACAGCTGCTGCTGGCTTCTGTTCCTCTTCGCTGTGTAATACACAACCTCAGGCTCATGATCTTTCCTTGCCCTGGATCTCTACCTCTGGGGACACATCTTCCTTCCCAGTCTACACTGAATCCCTGACTCGCCTTTTGAGTACGAGTAACAGACCTGCCAATTGGCACAACATTAGGACCTTCTGAGCTGAATGGAGAGCTCCAGCACACAGTAAGCAGCCTTTCCTTTGGTTCATCAGCTGGAAGGATCCATACTGGATATTGTCCTGGATGAACTACCTGCCCAGCATCCATAAGAATACTCCGTATGTCTTCCTAACCTGGCCTAGGCTAGAAAAATATTCATTGAATTCTTTCTTGTATTTCCTATAAGTACTCTGTGGAGTGAGTTTTCTAGGACTTTGGGTTATAATGATTTCTGCCATTTGTCTGGTCTTTCTTTTCCCTTATAAATGCTAGAAAATACACTTGGCGAGTCTAGTATGTAGACAGAGGGGAGAGATGGGAAGAGAGAGCAGATGCTAGAATGAGCTATCCAGTTTGAGAACATAAGCAGAAGGAAGAGAAAGAAATTAAGGAGCTATAGAAAGTCAGAAAGTAGTGAAATGAAGAAGCCCTGGTGCCAGAAAGCAAGGTCCCTTGGATTGAGACTAAGAAAAGTGGCCCAGGGAAGATAACTTAGTCCTAAAATGAGTCCCAAAGCCCAGGCTTGGTTGCCTTATAGAAAGAAAGGGGAGATAATAGGCCAGGAGATAGAAGACCTAACTGCTCAAGGCAGTGAAGGCTAAGACTTTGGTGGAAGAGAAAGCTGACTGTTCGGTAAGATTTGGTCATTGGTTGGTTGTTTTTTTCTTGATTTTGAATTGACAACTTTACCCTAAAAATGAGAAACATTATCCTAGGCAAAGGAATCATCAGATATTCCCTGTGCCTCTACTTCCATTCTCACACATTTACCAAGCAGGAAGTTCTTTCTGCTGTCTGACCTCAGGTCTTTACAAATAGTGGCATTTCTCCAGTAGAATTTCTGGGAACACTTAAGCCCTGACTCCACCTTGCCTTTAACATTCTCTTCCAACAAGACCGAAATTTCTCAGGTCTTTCACTCTACTCAGTGATCTTTTTCCTCATATCCCATGTATAAACCATCTTCCTAACATTCACGTCCAATGATATCATTAGAGGCAGCTTATTCCATTTTTTTATAATTCTGATTATAACAAAGTCTCAATATGTTTAGCCCAAGTCTTCTTCCCCAGAGAAAAGTAAGAAGACCAAGCAAGATGTGGCTCCAGGAAAGGAGCTCTTCACCCCATCCATATGTCCCCAGGAAAGTTTCTTAGGAGATTCCAATGTTCTCTCCAAAATGGTGGGAAGCTAAGTTCTAAAGGTCCAATTGTGGTGCTATATTTAGAAGTCATGACTTATATGCCCCACCCCTTTCAAAGCAGACAAGTAACCATCGTAGGAAGTACTTGGCAGTAACTTCTGTGGGCCCAGGAGAATCCCCAGAGCTCAGCTATCTGCTGTTTCCCAAGTTAGTCTGGCCTTCTCCAAACCCCACTAGGCCATAGGCTGTTATAGGAACCTGAGCTCATGAGTCTTGTGGAGTATCCCAAGCTCCCTACAGCCAGAACCAGCTCAACTCCTCTTTCTGACCGCAAGGGGAAAAGGTATGTGGAGTGGAGAGGAGGAAGATTTGCTTATATTATCCAAGAATCAAAGAACCATAAAGTGTCAGAACAGGAAAGGACCCCATGGAATCCAATCTATCAATCCATGCAAGATTGACCTTTACAACATTCATGACAAGTGATCCAGTCTCTTTTCGAGCCTCCAGTGAGGTAAAATTCACTACCAGAAGAGGCAACCTAGTCTGTGATTGGATAACTGATTTTAACAAAGTTCCCCCTTAAGTTCATCAAAAATCTTCTCTCATATTTCTTCCCCTTGGTTCAAGTTCTGCTCCTACACCACTGCCATCCCTGGAATACCATAGAATAAATCTATTCCGTCTTACTAATGATGGGCCTTAAAATACTTAAAAACACTGATCTTATCTCTACTATATCTTCTTTCTTCATGAAACATCCCTAGTGCCTTTAACTAGTGATATGGTTCCAAGAATTCTTGCCATGCTCTCATCTTCCCCTCCAAGAGAGACAAAAGATATCCTGTGAAGGGGCTGGATCCTAAGACTAAGGGAGGGTCCTAGGCTGAGTTTGAGTTGGCTGCCAGTGCTGGAGCTCTATGTCATAACTTACATTTAAGCCTTACTCTGGGAGTCTGAACAGGACAGCCGAGTTCGAGGCACATATAGTAAGGGCTTTATCTTGGACTCCACTGACTAAGCCTCCAACGATGAGGAGGATTAGAAACAGCAGCAGCATCTGCAGGGCAAAGAAGGACCAAGAAACTGGGATGCTTCTATACATACGTAGGGAGACAATGTGTGAAACAGTAGACTCTGAGCCCTTGGGGAAAGTGTTGCCACATCCCCCACCAAGAGGCAGAGCTTTAGTGATTTCTAGTGAGCTTAGGAAGGCAAGGAATAGGAGGGGGATCACTGTGGAGCAGAGCCAGCCAGATTTTGTTGAATACATCTCTTTTCTCCTCGTTTCTTGAGATTGGAGCCCAGAGGTACTATTCTCTCAGATTCTAGCCACAGACAATGGCCAGATTCATCAAGGCCACTGTCTTGTACTTACCTGTATAGGTGATGTCTTAGGAAAGCCTCGTCTTTATCCAAATTCCCCCTCAATCTGGTATATTTATACCTTTCCAATGTTAACTCAGGTTCTGAGCTGCCTCGTATCCAAGGTTTTACCTGAATTCCTCCCCACCCCAAAGCCCAGGACAATTTTGGCCATCAGGAAGGAATTATCCAGATCCTTCCCTACCTAGTGATCCCAGATGTGGAGTGTTTGCTATCCTTGCTACTCAGACTAGATAAAAAAAAAAGGGGTAACACAGGATAGCTTTAATCCTCCTGCCCTGGGGCTGAGCCCTAGACCCAATCTCTATGGCTTTCCTACCTCCCTTTGGGCCTTAGAGAACAGCTGGACTTACGAGAAGAAGCTTGGAACTTAGGGTTTTACTCTCTTCATACAGTGAACAAGTCTGGATGCCTTCCCCGAAGCAGTTCAGGCTAGGACTCAGCAATCCAGACCCTGAGAATTTTGTCCAGGGACATCCCTGTGGTTTCATACCTCATGAACTGTGCCACCCACAAACCCCAGGGCAGCTTCCAAATTGGCCCCTAGGCATTAGGTAGGCTTGTATATGATGCAAGATTGTATATGATAATAAAACATTTACTATTTTGAGCCTTTGCTGCATGACATTGGAAGTGAATGGATATTGCTTAGGTCTCTCCAGAGACCACAGACAACTTATGTGTTCCTGCCTATTTGCTGAGGATAGCCCATTTCAACAGGGCTAAACGTATAGTGGCTCCTTGGAAGCTTGGGGCATGCCCAGATCATCGAACATGGAGGCAACCTGCTTCTCTATCTCTCCACAATGTGAGTGGAATGGCCATGAGAGGCTATATCTTTAAAAACTGCCAAACTGAGATAGTCACTCTCTTGTCTGTCCACTCTTTACTGCTGCGATCATTCACAATTCATACCAAGGGCACCATGAACTGAACCAGGAAGAGAGAAATCTTTCCCCATCCTTCTCTAGACTCCATGGATTGAGGTGTTTCTCTTTCTGTTCTTTTCTGTTTGGCCTTATCAAATATAGTTACAGGTAGTAATCCCCACATAAACCAGGAGTTCAAGCCATGGCGACCTCAGAGCCAGGATTCCAGGTAGGGTGGTGTAGTTAGCCAACTTGGCAGAGAAGCCCTGAAAAGCCAGGGTATCTGGGACTCAAGGCTAAGGGGAGTTGTGGACTTGGAACTTGGAACTGTGCTCCATAGGAATTGAGCTAAGCTAAGAACCTGATCTCCTTCCCCTCTCCAGAGACTAAGTGGTACAGGAGGGGATTAATTCCCACATGTTAGGGGAGCAATTTTATATATTTGTGATTATACCTTTGAAGCAAATATTTCTTTTTAAAAGTTAAACTAATTGTTGGTGATTAAATGGGACAGAAGACACCCACTCTTACAACTGAGGAAATATCATTGGTAGATGTTGGAGCCATGGGCAAAGAGTCTAAATATCCTCCAAATACCTTAAAGGTACTAAAGAAGCCAAGGGAGGGGTGTGATATAGCATGCCTGGCCTTGAGGCAGTAGGGGCCAGACAAGTCAATGTTACTGAGATCTTAAATAGCAAAATCTCAAGAAAATAAATAAAATTAGTTGTAAAGGAAATGCCAAAAAGAAAAAGAAAATTTGATCCTGGTCAATTAAAAGGACAATTCTATCAAACTTTTTAAGAAAAATTAGTAGCAGTAATAGACAAATTATTCTCAAAAATTGAAAAAATACCCTACCAGACTCCATTTATGAGATAGGTATAGTCCTAATACATAAAACAGGGAAAGATAAAGCACAGAAGGGGAATTATAGACACATACAGCCTTTTCCAAAGGTCTTAATACAATTTTGAGTTGTAATAGCTTAAAATTGCACTAAGGCCTTTGTAACACTCTGCAAATTAATGAATCTTAATTTAAAATCTTAAGTAAAATTTTTTATAAATTTTTTTTTATTTTTAGTTTATAACATTCAGTTCTACAAGTTTTGGGGTTCCAAATTTTCTCTCCCTCCCTCTCCTCTGCCCTCCCCATCAAGATGGCATGTAATTCAATATAGGTTCTACATATACCTTCACATTGAACTAATTTACATAATAGTCCAGTTGTAAAGAAGAATTATAACCAATGGATTGAATCATGAGAAAGGAGAAATGAAACCAAAAAAGAAGGAAAAAAAGAGAGCAAATAGTTTGCCCCAAACTGAATTCAGACACCATAATTCTTTCCCTGGATGTGCATGGCTTTTTCCATCATGAGCCTTTTGAAGCTGTCTTTGAACCTTGTGTTGATGAGAGGAGTTAAGTCTATCAAAGTTAGTCCTTACAGATACAATGTGTCTGTAATCGTGTGTAATGATCTCCTGGTTCTGCTCCCCTCACTCAACATCAGTTCATATAAGTCTTTCCAAGTTATAACGAAGTCCATCTGTTCCTCATTTCTTAAAGCACAATAGTATTCCATTACATTCATATACCACAATTTGTTTAGCCATTCCCCAACTTATGGGCATCCCCTTGATTTCTAATTCTTTGCTACCACAAAAAGAGCTACTATAAATATTTTTGTACATATGGGTCCATTTCCCACTTGTATGATCTCTTTGGGATATATCCCTAGAAGTAGTATTGCTGGGTCAAAGGGTATGCACATTTTTATACTCCTTTGGACATAGTTCCAAATTGCTCTCCAGAATGGCTATATCAGTTCACAACTCCACCACCAATGTAACAATGTTCCAATGTTCCCACATCCTCTACAGCATTTGTGATTTTCCTGTTTTGTCATGTTAGCCAATCTGACAGGAGAGATGTGGTACCTAAGAGTTGTTTCGATTTGCATTTCTCTAATCAATAGTGATTTAGAGCATTTTTTCATATGCCTATAGATATCTTTAATTTCTTCCTCTGAAAAGTGCCTGTTCATATCCTTTGACCATTTCTCAACTGGGGAATGACTTGTATTGCTATATATTTGGCTCACTTCCCTGTATATTTTAGATATGAGGCTTTTATCAGAGACACTAGTTGTAGATTCTTTCCCAGTTTTCTGCTTCCCTCCTAATCTTTGTTGCATTCGCTTTGTTTGTATAAAAACTTTTCAATTTAATATAATCAAAATTATCCATTTTGCATTTTGTGATGCTCTCTATCTCTTGTTGAGTCATGAATTCTTCCCTTTCCCATAAATCTGACAGGTAAACTATTCATTCCTCTCCCAAACTACTTATAGAATCAGCCTTTATTCCTAAATCATGAACCCATTTTGACTTTTTTTGGTATATGGTATAAGATATTGGTCTATACCCAGTTTCTGCCCTACCATTTTCCAATTTTCCCAGAAGTTTTTATGAAATAGTGAATTTTTAGCCCAGAAGCTGGATTCTTTGGGTTTATCAAAGAGTAGATTGCTATAGTCATTGACTGCTGCATCTTGTGTACCTAATCTATTATACTGATCCACCACTTTGTTTCTTAGTCAGTACCAAGTACTTTTGATGACTGCCACTTTATAATACAGTTTAATATCTGGTATGGCTAGGCTAGCTTACCTAATATTTCTTTTCATTAATTCCCTTGATATTCTGGACATTTTTTTCTTCTAGATGAATTTTGTTGTTATTTTATTCAGCTCTGTAAGATAATTTTTGGTAGTTTGATGGTTATGGCACAGAATAAGTAAATTAATTTGGGTAAAATTGTCATTTTTATTATATTGGCTTGGCCTAATCATGAGGACCTGATGTTTTTCCATTTATTTAGATCTGACTTCATTTGTGTAAAAAGTGTTTTGTCATTGTATTCATATAGGTCCTGGGTTTGTCTTGGCAGGTAGACTCCCAAATATTTTATAGTGTCTAAAGTAACTTTAAATGGAATTTCTCTTTCTACCTCTTGCTGTTGGGCTTTGTTAGTAATATATAGGAATGTCAAGGATTCGTGTGGGCTTATTTTATATCCTGCAACTTTGCTAAAGTTTTTTTATTATTTCAAGTAGTTTTTTACTTGTTTCTCTAAGTAAATCATCATATCATCTGCAAAGAGTGATAAGTTAGTTTCTTCTTTGCCTATTCTAATTCCTTCAATTTCTTTTTCTTCTCTTATTGCTAAAGCTAACATTTCTTGCACCAAATTGAATAGTAGGGGTGATAATGGACATCCTTGTTTCACCCCTGATCTTATTGGGAATGCATCTAGCTTATCACCATTACGTATAATGTTTGCTGATGGTTTTAGGTAGATGCTATTTATAATTTTAAGGAAGACTCCATTTATTCCTATGCTTTCTAGTGTTTTTAATAAGAATGGGTGTTGTATTTTATCAAAAGCTTTTTTCTGCATCTATTGAGATAATCATATGGTTTCTGCTAGTTTTGTTGTTGATATGATCAATTATGCTGACAGTTTTCCTAATATTGTACCAGTCTTGCATTCTTGGAATAAATCCTACCCGGTTATAGTGTATTATTCTTGTGATAAGTTACTGCAATCTTTTTGCTAATATTTTATTTAAAATTTTTGCATCAATATTCATCAGGGAAATTGGTCTATAATTTTCTTTCTCTGTTTTGACTCTTTCTACCAAAATGCAACAAAGATTAGGAGGGAAGCAGAGAACTGGGAAAAAATCTTTACAACCAATGTCTCTGATAAAGGCCTCATATCTAAAATATAGAGGGAACTGAGCCAAATTTATAGGAATACAAGTCATTCTCCAATTGAGAAATGGTCAAAGGATATGAACAGGTTGGGGTATTAGTACCATATTTGTGACATAAAAAGAATTTGGTAGGACTCCTTCTTCACCTATTTTCCCAAATAGTGTATAAAGTATGGGAATTAATTGTTCTTTAACTGTTTGATAGAATTCACATGTAAAACCACTTGGCCCTGGAGAATTTTTCCTAGGGAGTTCATTGATGGCTTGCTCAATTTCTTTTTCTGAGATGGGGCTATTTAGGTATTTTACTTCCTCTTCTGTCAATCTGGGCAATTTATATTTTTGTAAATATTCATCCATTTCCCTCAGGTTGTCAAATTTATGGGCATACAATTGGGCAATATAATTCTTAATTATTGTTTAATTTCCTCTTCATTGGAGGTGAATTCACCCTTTTCATTTTTGATATTGGTAATTTGGTTTCCTTCTTTTTTTAAATCAAATTGACCAAAGGTTTATCAATTTTATTGTTTTTTTTTCATAAAACCAGCTCCTAGTTTTATTTATTAGTTCAATAGTTTTCTTGATTTCAATTTTTATTAATCTCTCCTTTGGTTTTCAGTATTTCTAATTTTGTATTTAACTGGGGATTTCCAATTTGTTCTTTTTCTAGCTTTTTCAGTTGCCTGCTCAATTCACTGTTCTCCTTTTTCTCTATTTTATTCATGTAAGCATTTAGAGATATAAAACTAAGGACTGCTTTTGCTAGTTTTGGTATGTTGTCTCATTATTGTCATTCTCTTGAATAAAGTTATTAATTGTTTCTATGATTTGTTTTTTGACCCACTCATTCTTTAGGATTAGATTATTTAGTTTCCAATTAATTTTTAGTTTATCGTTCCATGGTCCTCTATTACAAATAATTTTATTGCATCACAATCTGAAAAGGATGCATTGACTATTTCTGCCTTTCTGCACTGGATTGTGAGGTTTTATGCCCTAGTACATGGTCAATTTTTGAGTATGTGCCATGTACCATTGAGAAAAAGGTATATTCCTTTTTATCCTCATTCAGCTTTCTCCAAAGGTCTATCATGTCTACTTTTTCTAAAATTCTCTTCACCTCCTTAATTTCTTTCTTGTTTATTTTGAGGTTAGATTTATCAAGTTCAGAGAGGGGGAGGTTGAGGACCCCCACTAGTATAGTTTTGCTGTCTATTTCTTCCCTTAACTCCCTTAATTTCTCCTCTAAGAATCTGTATGCTATACCACTTGGTGTATATATGTTAAGTAATGATATTGCATCGTTGTCTATGGTGCCTTTTAGCAAGATATAGTGTCCTTCCTTATCTCTTTTAATTAGATTTATCTTTGTTTTTGCTTTGTCTGAGATTAGGATTTCTACCCCTGCTTTTTTTTTTTTTTTGCTTTAGCTGAAGCATAATACTCCAGCCTTTTACCTTTACCCTGTGTGTATCCCTCTGTTTCAAATGTGTTTCTTGTAATGACATATTGTAGGATTATGGTATATATGTGTATATATATATATATATAGATATATAGATATATATAGATATATATATATATATATATATATATATAGATATATAGATATATAGATATATATAGATATATATATGGTATATATATCCATTCCACTATCTGCCTCCATTTTATGGGAGAGTTCATCCAGTTCGCATTCACAGTTATGATTACTATCTGTGTCTTTTTCTCCATCCTATTTCCTCTCCTATTTATGCTTTTATTTCTTCCTTCTCCCTTCCACTCCTCGATTTTTGCTTTTGACCACTGCCTTCCTCAGTTTACCTTCCCTATTGACTCCCCTCCCTTATCTTACCCTTTTCCCCTTGCTACTTCTTCCCTCCCTTCTGACAATTCCCCCTTTTCTTTCCCCTTTCCCCTCATACTACCTATAGGACAAGTTTGATTTCTATACTTATCAGAGTATGTTATTCCCTCCTTGAACCAAATCTGATGAGAATAAAACTCTAATATGGCTCTTCTCCCTCCCTTCTTTCCTCTCTGCTATAATGTTTTTGTGCCTCTTCATGTGATGTAATTTGCCTTTTTTTACCACCTCCTTACCTCTTTTCCCAGAACCATCCCTTTACACCCCTTAATTATGTTTTTATCATTATATCAGTTATTTTATAATGACACCCTCAGTCTATGTATATCGCTTTCAATTGTCATAATAATTGTACTATTATCAAGATTGACATATATATAAACAATATAATCCCATATAAGGATGGAAGCAATTTGCCCTTATTGACTAACAAGGTTTTTTCCCCTGTTTACCTTTTTATGTCTCTCTTGAGTTTTGTATTTGAAGATTAAGTTTTCCATTAAGCTCTGGCCTTTTCATCAGGAAAATCTGGAATTCCCTTATTTCATTGAATGTCTATCTCCTTGCCTGAAAAATTGTGCTCAGTTTTTCTGGGTAGTTGGTACTTGGTTGTAGTCCAAGCTCCTTTGCCTTTTGGAATATCATATTCCAATTTCTCCTGTCTTTTAATGTAGAAGCTTCAAGATCCTGTGTGATCCTGACTGTAATTTCATGATATTTGAATTGTTCCTTTCTAGCTCCTTACAGTATTTTCTCCTTGACCTGATAATCCTGGAATTTGGCTGCAATATTCCTTGGAGTTTTAAATTTGGGATGTCTTTCAAGGGGTGATTGATGGATTCTTTCAATGACTATTTTACCCTCTTGTTCTAGGACCTCAGGAGAGTTATCCTTGATGATTTCTTGGAAGATATTGTCCAGGCTCTTTTTTTCATCATGGCTTTCAGGTAGACCAATAATTCTTAAATTGTCTCTCCTAGATCTATTTTCCAGGTCAGTTGTTTTTCCAAACACATATTTCATGTTTCCTTCTATTTTTTCATTCTTTAGATTTTCTTTGACTGATTCTTGAGGCCTCATAGAGTCATTAGCTTCTACTTGCCCAATTCTAATTTTTAACGTATTGTTCTCTTCATTTAGCTTCTGAATCTTCTTTTCCATTTGGTTAATTTTGCTTTTCAAGGATTCATTCTCTCCAATTAGATTCTGAACCGCCTTAATCATTTCACCAGTTTTACTTATTAAAGATTTGTTCTCATAAGTAAATTTTCTTCTGTTTTTTTCTTTTACCTCTCTAATTGGTTTTTAAAATCCTCCTTGAGCTATTCCAGGAATGTTTTTTGGGCTTGAGACCAGTTCACATTCCCTTTTGAGGTTTCAGATGTGGGTATAGTGCTGATGCTGTCCTCTTCTGAATTGGTATTTTGATCTCCCCTATCTCCATAAAAAGAATCAATAGTCCTCAGTTTTCTAGATTGCTTCTTCATGTTGGTTATCTTTTTCTGGCTTTAAAGTAGATCTCTGCTTCTAGGGCTCAGGGAGTTCTGTCCCAAGCTTCTTGTTTTGGGAACTGTGGGCCTAGTTACTGGCTTTGTGTGCTATGGCCTCTGGTTTCCTGGGGGTGGTCTGGCTGCTGGAAGTCTGCTCTTCCCCTAGGGCTGTGCTACAGCATCAGTGATCTTAGCAGTTGTCTGTGCTGCTGTCTTCCACTTACCCTAGCTGAAGGCACCTCTGGGTTACTGGTGTTGACCCTTGCTGGCTCCACCCCCCTGGGGCTCAAGAACTCCCACTATTTGGCCACTGAAGCCCCACTTCTGACTCTTCTGTTTCAGGGGTTCTCCCAAGCGAGTATTATCTGGGTGAGGAAGGGAGGGATGAGAGCCATTTTACCTGGTCATCTTGGCTCCCAGAAGTTCAAGAAGGCAAGTTTCAAACCTTTAGACTGTGGGCTGCAAGTGTCAGGAATAGTTACTCTCACAGCCACAGGCACTGCGCTGCTGCCTTTCATAGCTCTGACAGACTGTCATCCTGGACTGAGAGGCCTGGGGATCACTACCAGTTTCACGTACCCAGCACTCTCCCAGCCTGGATCACTGGCTGAGTTCCGCAGCTGCTCCCGCTTTGCTGGTCTGATGCAGTTCCGCATGCCCGGTGCTCTCTCAGCCTACGGATCCATCCTGTTGACCCTGAAGACTCTCCTGGCTGGGAAATTTGCCACACTTAGTCTACTAGTGGCTTCTAACTATCTCAGATCCACTCAGATTCACTTTTTTAGAGGTACCTGACAGAATTTGTGAGAGAGCTCTGATAAGAAGCTGTTTTCACTCTGCCATCTTGACTCCATCCCCAAAAATCTTAAATAAAATTTTGTCAAACAGACTACAATGATCCATCCTAAGAAATCAGTCATTGTGACCAAATGGGATTTATATTAGAGATACAAAGATGGTTCAACTCATGAAAAATAAAAACTTATCAAACCACATATTATCTAAATCAATATGGGAAAAGCCTTTGATAAAAGATAATACTAATTTATGCTAAAATCTTTACAAAGCATAGGCATAAAGCTATATTTTTAATATGATAAACCATATTAGTCTAAATCCAAGAGCAAGCATCATGTGTAATGGGGACACACTAGAAACTTTCCTGGCAAATGTAGGAGTAAAAGATGTTCACTCTCCCTGCTATTATAGCAAAAGCTAGCAATAAGAAGAAGAGAAGAAAATAAAAGGCATAAAAATTGGGACAGAGGAAAGAAGATTACCCTGACTTGCTAATAACATGATGGTTTACTTAGAAAATCCCTGAGAATCAGTAAAGGGACTGGGATGACTAATAGCTTTAGCAAAGTTGCAGACAACAAAATAAACCCTCAAATATCAATAGCACTTCTATATAACAACAAAATCCAAAAGTCAATAATAGAAAGGGAAATTCCACTCTAAATAATTAGAAAATGCACATATGTGCGGGAATCAATCAATAAAAGCACACAAAATACTTGGATAAAGACAATTTTGTGGTTGTTTAGTCACTCCATCGTGTGCAACTCTTCATGACTCCATTTGGGGTTTTCTTGGCAAAGATAGTGGAGTGTCTTACTATTTCCTTCTCCAGTTCATTTTACAGACAGAGAAACTGAGGCAAACGGGGTTCAGTGATGTGCCCAGGGTCACACAGCTAATGTCTGAGGCCTGATTTGAACTCTTAAATCCAGGCCTTGCACTCTACCCACCTAGCTACCCCTAGATACAATTACAAAGTGTTTCTCAAAGAAATAAAGGAAAACTTAAACATTTGGAGGACTATTCAGTGCTCATGGCTGAACCATGTAAATAAAATTTTAAAATAACAATACTACCAAGTTAGCTTAGAAGTTTTAATACTTTACCAAAAAAAATTATCATAAGAATACTTTGCATAACTCAATAAAATAATAAAATTCATCTAGAAAAGTAAGACAGCTAAAATTTCTAGAGAAATAATAAAAGAATTAGGTATGAATTGGGAATTACATTTCCAGACCTCAGACCATATTATAAAAGCAGCAGTCATCAAAACCATCTGGCAATGGTTAAAAAATAGAGAGGTAGATACATGCAACAGACTAGACAAAGGAGAATCAGAAACAATGGAAGGCAATGTCTCAATGTTTGATAAACTGGAAAATATCAATTATTTAGAAAAGAATTCCCTATGATTAAAAACTGCCAGGAAAATAGGAAAGCAGTCTAGCAGAAATTAGGTTTACTTAAGACCTTGCACTATATTTCACACTACATAATAAATGGATATGTAACCTTAATGTTAAAGGCATACCATTAAAAAAAATTCAACAGAAGCAATCCATTTTCACAACTATTGGGAGGAGATTTATTTTTCACCAAATAAGGGAGAGATGCAATTACAAAAGATAAAATAGGTAACTTTGATTACATGAAAGTAAAAAGCTTCTGCAGAAACAAAATGAACGCACCCAGGATAAGAAGGAAAGTAGTAAAATGGGAAAAAAAATCCTTGTGTCAAATTTATCCAAGAAAGATTCGGCATCCAAGATATACACATCATGTGTGTGTATGCATATAACTAAAAAGCAGTTCCCCAGTAGGTCAGTCATCAAAGCATATGAACAAAAAGTTCTCAAAAGAATATTTTCAATAATATGGAAGAAATTTCATATTCATTCACATTCAAACTCATTTCAGTAACATGAAAGACAGCCCCAAATCACTAATAAGAGATTTCACCCTGAGGTTTCACCTCTTACTCTACAAATTGGAAAATATGACAAAAGATGGGAAGAGTCAATGTTAAAGGGGTTGTGAGAAGATGAGTATACTAGGGTATTGTTGGTGAAGCTGTGAATCAATACAAACATATTGGAAAACCAGTTAGAATCATGTAAAGAAAGTGACAAAATGTCCATACTTTTTGACCCAAGGATCCATTATTACAATAATATCCCAAGGAGCCTATTGCTACAAGAAAGTCTGTATACACACTAAACTATTCACAGCAATGCTTTTTGTGATAGCAGAAAATTAGAAACAAAGTAGATGCCCTTAGATTAAGGAATGGCTAAACGAATTGTGGTACATGAATGTAATTGAATATTACTCTGATGTAGAAGTGATGAATATGGAGAAACACGGAAGTTCTGCATGAATTGCTATAGATGTGAAGTAAGTGAAACCACAAAAGTAATATAGACAACAACTAAAACAATGTAAAGACAAAGAATAAATGCACCAAAAAAATCCAAAGTGGATGTTGCAAAATTATAAAGAAAAATCATGAAAGAAGAAATAGGAAAGCTTGAAAGGAAAGATAAGAAAAGATACCCTATTCTACTTTTTTGGAGAGAAAGAACATTGTAAGTAGAGGATTGTTAATAGTTTTGATTGTTGTTGTTGTTGTTGTTGTGTTTGTCCTTCGTTCTGGAAGAGGACCATGACATCAGAGAAACGATGACATGACTTGCAGTTAACTTTGATTTGAGCATGGGAGGGCTGTACAAGGTCCCCGGCCTCACTTTCTCCTCCAGAGACATCTGGGTCCAGTGACCTGATATTCACCAGGATGACTGGAGATGGCCCAGGATGCACTCGGAGATCCTGGCCTTCTCAGGCTAAGGTCTTTTTAGGTTCTCATTTTGAGTGAGGTAATGCCCATTCAGTGAATAGGCCTCTTTAAGAAGTTGATCAAGGGATAGCCCCTTTAATCTAAAATTTAAAAAAACTGGGAGGGGAAGACCCTCAGGGTTCCTGTCCAAAAGAGAAACAGTTACTATTTGGTATTTACATTCACTCTGTGCTAGGAGAGCAGGGACCTATTGTCCCATCTATGAGCTCCAAATTGAATTGGGTTTAAAGCTTGGTTTTGAGAAAGAAATCTAGCCAGTAAACCTTAAGTTAAAGAGGCAGCCTCCGGCCATGGAAATGGAGCACAGAGAGTATTTTTGGACTTCTTGATATAATGATCAATTTTGCTGAATATTTTCTCCTCTCTTTTTGGCTTTAAAAATATTAATAGTTATACGAAATCCAGGGAATGATGAGGGATACTTGGAGACATTTTGGTGATGTAAAATAAAGACATCAATAAAATAACCAAGAATGATTTATCTAGCAAAACTGGCAGACATAGGCATCATTGTGTGATCTTTTGATGTTTCTTAAACTCCATTTTGAAACATGAGTCCATCTTGTTTTAATTTGTTGTAGAATGTTAGAAGCTGGTTTGCTGAATTCCTTCAGCTCCCCACCCCTTGGCTTGTCTTGACTGTGTATTCCTATAAAAGCCCCACTCAAATACCTAGTCAGTGGAGCAATCATTGCCAGTCCGTTGACTGCATGGTTGTCTCCTACCCTCGCCTGATGCTCAGAGAACAGCTTTTCCATCCCAAACTCTCTGAGCAGGATTTCCTCCTCTCTCCTCTTCCCTTTTCCTTCCTACAGGTTTTGCTTCTTGCACCACTGGCTTCTGGGCCTTGAAACAACCACTAGCAGACTCTGGTAGTGATAAGTGTCAAGGCACCACTAATAAAACCCCCTCTAATAGTACTGATAAAGCACCCTTTCCTATTAGAATCCAACCAAACTGCCTTGCTGGATAACATGCCAAACCTGAACCACCAGTCTTTTCCTTTAGCTCATGATCCTTTGAGCAAAGCCGAGGCAACACTTCTGACAGTCACAGAGCACCATCAGGAAGGAATTATCCAGATGCTTCCCTGCCTAGTGATCCCAGTTGTAGAGTGTTTGCTAGCCTTGCCGATCAGCCTAGATAAAAAAAGGGGTGAACTAGGCAACCTTTCCACTACCCTCAGTCATCTCCAGAGAAAACAAAGGCCAGGTCACTGAACCTCATGCTACAATAGTAGGGAATCCACTTCCTTTTACATAGGTCACTGACCAAGTCTAGGACTGACTCTTGGCAGCAACATCCTTGGGGGCCATCTTCCTGCCTTCACTGAAAAGAGCAAGGGATGAGTTCAAACTCTGTGCCTCAGTAACAGGGAGCTCTTCTCTTCCCCCTAGGTGCGTAAGTTACTGAGCAGAGTTGGGTCTAGAACCCTTAGCAGCTGTACCATCTCAGACAGAACCTCCTCCCTTCACCAGAGCAAAAGCTGAGGCCCTGAAGCCCATACCTTAGTAACAGAGAATTTACCTCCTCGAGCATCCCTTAGATCAATAAGCTGATAGATTAGTACTAAGGCACACTAGTTGTCTGATGCCTGTGCACTAGCAGAAGGGAGTCCTCCCTATTATAGTCAAACTGAAGCTTGTGCCAATTATCAATACATTAGCAAACACAAAGATGCCAGTTGCTAGGATGAAGACTTATCATTCAATAAAAATTTCTAGGAAAACTGGAAAGCAGTCTGACAGAAATTATCTTTAAACTTGTAACTCACACCATAAGCAAAGAAGAAGTTAAAGTGGATACCTGACATATAAATGAATTAGTGGAATGAGAATAGAGATATCATGAGTAAATGAAAGATAAAGAGCCTTACAAAAGATGAAATGGACAATTTTTATTACATCAAATATAAAAGTTTTGTACAAACAAAAATGACATAGCTAAAATTAGAAGGAAAACAGTTAACTTATGGGGGGTGGGAAATGTTGTGGCAATTTTTTTCTGCTAAAAGTCTTATTTCCAAGATATATAAGGAATTGATTCAAATTCATAATAAATTAGAACCTTCTCAGCGGACAAATAGGTCAAAAATATGAACAAGAAATTTTCAAAGGAAGAAATCAGGCTATATATAGTCACTAGGGAAAAATGCTCCAAATCACTAAAAACTAGGAGTCCAAATTTAAACAACTCCAAGGTTCTATCTTGTACCCATTAAATCGGCAAAGATGAAAAATTTGTAAAATGGCAATTGTTGGAGGAGCTAGGGTAAAAACAGGTACATTAAGGTAATGTGGACAGAGCTGTGAATTGGTCCAACCTTTCTGAAAATCTATTTGGAACGGTGCCTATGAAGTCAGTAAATTGTGCACAGGACTACTAGATCTACACTCTAGTGTGATCAAAGAAAGAGGGAAAATATTTATCATCATGGCTCTTTTTAATAGTGGCAAAGAACTAGAAATGAAATAATTGAGGAATTGCTGGATGAATTATGATATATGTGTGTAATTAAATACCTTTTCAATAGAAAAATGATTATAAGGATGGTTTCAGAGAAACCTGGGAAAACTTATCCAAGCTGAAGGAGGGTAAACTGAGCAGAAGCAGGAAAGTAATTTATATGATAACAGCATTGTAAAAATGAACAACTCTCAAATTCATAGGAACTAGCAGCTAGGTAGTGTAGTGGATAGAGTACTGAAATTGGAGTCAGAAAGACCTCAGTTCACCTCATGCCTCAGGCATTTCTGAGTTGTGTGACAGGGGGCAAAAGATGGCTTCTCTTGGCTTCAGCATCTTCATCTATAAAATGAGCATTAACAAAACTATGTTACATGGGTATTGTGCAGGTGAGATGGCAATACATGTGATGTGATTTGTAAACATTAAATTGCTAGCCACATGCATACAATTCTTTCAAAATAATTTTTTTTCTGATTTTTTTTTGCTTTTACGTCACATTCTTCCTGCAGCCCAATCTTGACCCCTTCCAGAGAGCCATTCTTGAGATGCATTTCCTAATTCTTTGTTCTAGCTCCATAAAATAAATCTTTGGTAGTTTGATTGGTGTGGAACAGATTAAGTAAATAAATTTAGGTAGGATTGTCATATTTATTTTATTGGCTCAGCTTACTCAGAAGTGCTTAATATTTCTCCAGTTATTTAGATTTATGTTTGTGTAAAGAATGGTTTTTCTTTTTAGTTGTATTAATTTAGTTCTTATATGTTTCTTGTTTGGTGGACTTCCATGCATTTTAATACATTCTGTAGTTATTCTAAAGGAACTTCTCTTTCTATCTCTTTCTAATGGGTTTTGCTGCTAATATAAAGAAATGCTGATAATTTGTAAGGCGTTATTTTATATCAAGTAAAGTTCATGAAGGCATTGTTCTAGTTAATCTTAGTTGAATCTCTAGGATTCTGTAGGCAAACCATATCATTTGCAAAAATGGGAATTTTGTTTCCTCTTTGCCTATGATTGTTCCCTCAAATTCGTTCCTTATTGCTACAGCTAGGTCGAATAGTAACAGTGATAATAGACATAATTGCTTTACCATTAATTTTATTGGAAAGGTCTTTTTTTTAATTCTATTACATATAATTCTGGTTTTAGATAGTTATTACCTACTGTGTTAAGAAATATTGTGCTTGTTCCTATGCTTTCTTTTAAAAAATAACAACAGGAATGAATTTTTTGTCAAAAAGTTATTCTGTATTTATCAATATTGTAATTATTTTGTGGTTCTTGTTATTAATATAGTCTGTTATGTGAATAGTTTTCCTAATATTCAACTATCCCTGAATTCCTGGTATAAATCCAACCTAGTCATGTATATAATTGTTGTGATGTGTTACTTTCATCTCCTTGCTCATATTTTATTTAAAATTGTTGCATCTTTGTGGTGGCAAAGAACTGGAAATTGAGGGGATGTCTATCAACTGGGGACAAATTGTGGTACATGAATGCAATGGAATACTATTGTGCTATAAGAAATGGTGAGCAGGAGGATTTCAGAAAAACCTAGACTTACATGAACTGATGCTGACTGAAGTGAGTAGAACCAGGAGAACTTTATGTACAGCAAAGCAACATTGTGTGATAATTAACTATGATAGACTTAGCTCTTCTCGGCAGTACAACGATCCAAGACAATTCCAAAAGACTAATGATGGAGAGAAAGAACTAGAGAATCTGAATTTTTCCTTTCTCATGGTTTTTCCATTTTGCTCTAATCTTTTTTCACAACATTACTAATGTGGAAATATGTTTAAACTGATTGTACATGTATAACCTAAAAAAAATTGTTGTGTCAATACACATTAGGAATATTGGTTTCACTCTTTCTTTTTTAGATATCAAGTTCATATTTGCTACTCAGGAAGAATTTTTTAGAACTTCCTTTTGGATTTTTTCAAACAGGTTATGTAACATTGGAATTAACTGGGGTTTTTTTAACTTTATAGAATTTACTTTTAAATGCATCTGATCAAGTTGTTGTTTCCTTTTGGTAGCTTATTTATGGTTCATTCAATTTTTTTTGAGTTTTGAGTTATTAAAGTCCTCTATTTCTTGTTTTGTTAGCCTAAGCATTTTGTACTTTTTGAAATATTTATCCATTTCATGCAGATAGTCAGGGTGTTTTGGCATTAAATTGGGTAGGATTTTTCTAAAAATTTTTTTCCTTCATTTGTTGTGAGTTCATCTTTTTTGCTTCTGATATTCGTAATTTGACTTTTTCTTTTTTAAATCAAGTTAACAAATACTTTATCTAATTTACTGTCATTTTCAAAAGAACCTTTTATTTTATTTATTAATTCAATAGCTTTTTTCTTTCAAGTTTTTTCTTGTCTTTGAGTCTCAGGATTTTGATTTTGCCAGGGACTTTTTAGTTTACTAGTTTCTAGTAAATTTAATGCATAAATTTCTAGTAAATTTAATTGCATAAATATGTTCTTTCTCTCTTTTTTTCCAACAAAAAAATGTCTAAAGATAAAAATTTTCCCTTAAGTACTGCTTTGGCTACATCCTCCAGTTTTTAGAATGTAGTCTATTGTTGTCATCATCTTTAATGAAATTATCTATTGTCTCTGTGATTGATTCTTTGACACATTTATTCTTCAGGATTAAGTTATTTAATCTCTGATTAATTTGTTTAATTGTTTCTTGAATGTAATTTTATTGGCTTGTCATCAATAAAAGATGTGCATGATATTTCCTGATTTTCTGTATTTGTTTGTGAGGTTTTTATGCCCCAAAACACTGTCAATTTTTGTGAAGGCTCTATGCACTGCTGAGAAATAAGTATTCTTCTTTCTATTCCCAACTAGTCATCACCAAAGAGTTTTCATATCTAACTTTAAAAATTCTATTCACGGCTTCAGCTTCTTATTTGTTTATTTTTATTAAATTTATCTAGATTTGAAAAGGGTACATTGAAGTCACTCATTATTATAATTTTATTCTGTATTTCTCCCTGTAACTCATTTAATGTTTCCTTTAAGTGTTAAGATTCTATGCTATTCAGTACTTACATGCTTAATATGGATGTTAATTCACTCTATAAGGTACCTTTCAGCAAAATGTAGTTTCCCTGTTTCTTTTACTCAAGCTTATTTTTGCTATGGCCTTATCTAAAGGCATGATTACTATCCTTGTCCTTTTTACTATAGCTTAAATAGAATAGATTTGGCTCCATCTTCTTATTTTAACTTTGTGTGGATTTTTTTGTTCAAATGTATTTCTTTTATAAAAGATATTGTTGCATTCTGTTTTCTAATCCATTCTGCTATCCTTTCACGTTTTATGGATGAGTCTATAACAAGCACATTCCGAATTATAATCTTTAATTGTATATTTCCCTTCATCCTATTCTCTTACACTTTTCCATCTCTTTGCTTCCCACTACTCTTTACAAAGAAAAGGGTGGTGAGTGAGAAAGAGTGTGGTTGGCATGGTTAAAGCATTTTTACTTATGATTAATGCCTTCCTTTTACTCTCCTTACTCTGCTCCCCTTTCCCTTCTCTTTCCTTATAGACTGAAATGTATTTCAGCATTGGTGTATATATTTGTATATTCATCATTCCTTTGACAAGTTTAAATGAAAGTGAAATTCAAGTGGTCTCCCTGCCCCTTCCTTCTTGGTTCCTGTAGTCTTCTACTGGCAAAACTCAATTAGATGGTATAATTTCCTCCATTTTTCCTCTTCCTCCCCCTTCTTCCACCTTTGGTATATTGCTTTTCTTCTTCTTTTCCTCTTTTAAGATCATCAAAATGTAACAAAACCATTCTCAGGTCTTTTGTCTTATTAGCTTGCCTCTATGATCTCTGATAATATTGGGGTTCTGAGTGGAAATATCATTTCCCCCAATAAAAATGTAAATATCTCATCTTGGTTTAATATTATTTCTCACTCAAAGTTACCTTTTGAGGTTTGTATTTCAACTGTCTACTCAGCTCTGGCCTTTTCTTCAGAAATTCTTGGAAGTCTTCTATTTTATTGAAGATCTGTTTTTTCCCCGGGAGGATTAGACATAGCTTTTGTAGGTAAGTTGTTTTGTTTGTAAGCCTATGTCTTTTGGAATATTGCATTTGAAGCTCTCTACTCCCTTATAATCATAGCTACTAAATCCTGTATGACTCTGTTGGTATCATGCTATCTAAATTCTTTCTGGCTGCTTGCAGTATTTTTTTTGACCTGTAAGCTCTGAATGTTGACTATAATATTCCTGGGAGTTTCATTTCAGGGGGCTCTCTTTCAGAAGGACACTGGTATGTTACTTTTTATATTCACTTTGCTGTCTAGTTCTGAGATCTGGGCAGCTTTATAATTCCTTGAAATATGAAATGTAGACTCTTATTTTTGGTAATGTTTTCAGATAGTCCAATGATTCTTAAATTATATCTCCCTGATCTGTTTTCAAGGTCAGTTTTACCTTACATGTTCTACTATATTTCAGTCATTTTTCTTGGCTTTAAAATTGCCTATTGAATAATGGAGTCATTATCTACAATTTGGTCCATTTTAACTTTGAAAACGCCTCTTGTGCCAAACTGTTTATTTTCTTTCCCAGCATTTCTTCTGTAGTTCTCATTTCTTTTCTAATAATTTCCTCTCTAGAACTCTTGTTTCATTTGTAAAGTCAATTTTAACTCTTTTTTTCTGTCAACTCAAGTTCTAGGAAAACTTGTGCCTAAACTGTTTTCTTTCGAAGCTATGCTTATAGATGTTTTTGAATTCATTCTCTTCTCTTGGGTTTATGTATTTGGTGTGGTTGTCACCATAATTGCTCTTCATGTTGAGATTAAGTTTTTGTTTGTTCATTCTCCTCAACTTTGAACCTTACTTTAGAGTCAAGCACTAGAGGAAATGACTAGGCCATGTTTGGTTCTATTTTGTGTCTACTACTCCTTTCTCTACTCATCTATTGAGTATGATATTTTACAAGGACCTCAAGGACAACTTGGGCTAAGGACCTGCAAGTTTTCAGTGACCCCAAAACATTCCATTTCTGCATGCATTATTATGATGGCAACTTCCTAGTCTAAGCTACGACTGACATGGGACTGGGTCTGAGCAACACAAACAACTGTGGATTTACCTCTTATTGGAACCTCAAGAGACGGCTACTGGATTCAACCATCATCACAAAGCAGGAAGTCACAAGGCTCAGAGTAACAGAACTTTGGGTTCTTGTTTGGGCTGAACTTCATGCTCTGGTTATTCTATTGTGGACTTCATACTGTTCTTGAGACTGAATCTGAGATCCTATTCTTTCCTCAAGGACAGAGTCATACAGCTGCTACTGCTTCTTTCCCTCCTCCTCACTCAGTACAGAGCGTCAGTCTTGCACCACTCACAACCCCTTGGGTGCCACCACTTGGTGTAGGTTTCCTATATAGTACACGCTAATCTGTGACCCAACTCCATGGTATACATTTCTGATCTACCAGTTACCACCTGTTTCTGCTCCTTATATGGCATGAGGTCACTTTGAGTTAGAACCGGGGCCTCTAATGCACAGAAGATGGCACTGTCCACTCTGAGCTGGATTTGTGATTTCTTCTTGCCCTATTGAACAGCTCCAGGCCCTAATTCAGACCCTACACTGAAAGACTATGTATGGCATGTTCGTGGTGTCTGAGGAGCTTTCTGCCTGTCTTCATATGATAACCTGAGATGGAAAAATGATTCATTCTAATTTTTTTTCTTGGATTTCTCCATTAGGACTTGGTCAAGAGTGTCTTCTAGATCTTTGTGGAGGACTTGTGAAGGGGAGTTGAACTATATTACATAGGAGGAAGAAGTAGTACAGGCACTTTCATGCAACCTTGTGCCTTCCCCCAGCCCCAAATAGTTTTTGATTTTATAACACAAGGTCCCTATTTCACTACTGCTTTAAGGCTCTCCCACTCCAGGGCCAAGAAGGCCTATTCTTCCCAGGTAGCTTTCCATCCACCAGAGTCATCCAAACACCACACCACTGTCTTGCAGAAACTTTATTAGGAGATTCAAAATATGATTCTTTTTCATTGTAATAATATATTTTATGTCCTTCCATCCCAATCATATCCCTTGAAAAGAAGATTTCCAAGATAATTCTCTGGAAAATATATGTGTGTAGACAGATATATAGGTATATATAGAGAGAGTTCAGTGATATATATGTATATATGGAGGGGGGAATGGGGGAGATAGAGAAGGAGAGAGAGAGATTGCATGTTTATTCCCTGTCTAAATGCTTGGTTTGTTTCAGGGTACAGGGACTCCCAAATTAATTCTTTAATGAGTTACCGATTTTATCTAGAGACCATGAGAATTCATGGTTCCATGCAGGGCCTAGAGAATTTTGGGAATCATGATTGCAACTAGATACAAAGTAGTTGGAGATGATCATGATCAGGAACTAGGTAATTCAAGATATCAGGCCTATGAACAGGGCTTGAATAATTTGAATTATCACTGCTGTTATTCCATTCTAGGGTGTTGAGGTGGGCAGAAATGGTAATGGCTATGGTTTGGATTACCACCCTTTTTTGGCTGGAGCATCAGAGCATTGGTTTTTAGCTTGAGCCTCAGAAATTTGGACTCTGGATGCCTATGCCACAGGCTGTTGTTTAGAAGCCTGTTGACTAATTCATCGGCTGGATGCCTGTACTTAAATGTGGGTTTTCAATTGTACTTTTTTGGACTTTTTGACAGGTATCCATTGAAATACAAGACCCGTTAAACATGCTGAATCATGACTTCCAAAGATGGAAGTTAGTGCATTTCCAACCACTCTGGAGGAAGCATTGAACTGATTTGGACCAGCTTTGCCAAACTCAAGTTTCCTGCCTTTGTCAGTCATGAAGGTGAGGTGCTGGAGGCACTTTGTATTGCCATTGCTGCCAGTCACTTGAACAATGGACTCATCTATTTTCAGGGTGACTTCCTGGAGGGAGCCCTCGGTACTACCATGCCTCATGCTCCATTTAGTCCCATGTCGTACTTGGATGCTAGGAGAGAAAACATGACAAATGTTCTGCGATTTGGTTCTGATGCACCACCTCTCACACTTAACAAAAATCATCAAAGTTCACAATTCCCATTTACAACACATCCCAAAAAAGTGGTCATCTAGCCTGTGCTTGAAAACTTCCAATCCTCATTGGACACTCACTATCTCCCAAGGTTTCTGAATAGCAGAGACCTTTCCATTATCTTTCCAATCGTGCCAGGTACATGGCATCCCATAGCCTTGGTTGAACATTCTCCATCCCAGGTCAGACCATGGAAGAATAATAGCAGAACCAAATGTGGTAAGTCTCCCTGTCCAACCTTTCCAAAGTCCAACATCACCATGCCCTCTGTATGTGCAATCCAATGCATGTTTTAGTAAGAGAAAGCAAGATCAAAGTGACGTGACTGACCATGTTAAAGAAGGCACCAAGGATCCCTAGGTGCTTAAGTGAATGCATGTGTATAAATCACAAAGGTCATGTGGGATCATATGAAAGAGAGAATTTGCTCCTTCAGACTTACTCACCTACTCAGGTAACCTGATGTTCCAGCCTGGACCCGGACTCCATTGATTTCCTGCCCCTCTTTAGAAAAGACAAAATTGGAGCTTTCATCTACAAGTCCAAGGAAATTTTGTTTTTGGCTTTCTGAAAAAGAAAAAATGATGCAAGGAAGCAAAACCATACACAGAAAATGCATTACTCATGACTATTAAATGCAAGTCAGCACCATGGTCCTGGTGTGGACATCAGAAGAGTTGTCTGTCAACAGGTGACTGTAGAGGCAGTTGGGCCTTGCATCAGGAGACAAGAAAACACCAAAATGGGTTCACAAAAAGTCAATCATGACTGCAATGACTGACAACAACAACCATGACATCATGACTTGTCTCTCTTTCCCCTTGTAAATACTGGGAAATGTTCTTGACTGGTTTGGGGTCCATGTGGAAAGAGATATAAAAGGAAAGAAAATGCCAGAATCAGCTATCCAGTTATGGAAGCATCAGCTGAAGAAGCAAAAAATGTAATTAAGGAGCAGATAAAAGGCTGTAGAATAGAGAAAGGAAGAAGTCCTACTGTGAAGTGGTGAGGTCCCTTGGTTTGTGGCCCAAGGAAGCTGACTCAGTTTATCAAGACCTAAAGCCTGGGGTTAGATCCTTTATAGAAAGGTAAGATAAGGTAGAGCCATAGCTCTCGAGCACTGAAGGCTCTGAAGTTCTAATCTGTAGGTTTCAAAGAGAACTGGCTAACTGATAAGATTTTTCATGATTTTGAATGGCCAACTCACTCTAAAATGTGGTACTTGAAAACAGTGATCTTCTCCCTACTAAACCTTCTCTTTTACACATAAAACATCTCTAGTGCATTTAACCTGTGATAAGGTTCTTAGTTGCTCATCATCTTCCCATCTCCTTCAAGAAAGACAAAAGGAGTCTTGTGAGGGAGTGGGAGCTTAAGATTGAAGGATGAAGGTAGGTCTCATGCCAGTATTAGAGCTCTGTAACCTGACTCTGGCCTGAGCTTTATACTGGGAATCAAGAAGGACAATCACATCAAAGGTAAATATGGGACATGACTTACTTGGAGCTCCATTGGCTGAACCTCCAAGGAGGGCAAGAGACAAGATTAGCAGCAGCATCTAAAGAAAGAGGGAGACCAAATAAATGGTAGGGACTGAAGGAGGGCAGAATAGTGTACCCCGAGCCCTTGGGAAAGGTGTAACCATATTCCTTCTCCACCCCATCCCCCAACCCCTCATCCTACATGGCAGAGCCTTTGTGAATTCCAGGGTAGAGGAATTTTAAAAATCAGGGTTTTCATATAGGTGATCTAGTAGAGAAGAACCAACCAGCAGCCATGATTTTGTTGAACCCACTTCTCTTCATCTCCTAAGATGTGGGGGTTCTGGCCTCAGACACTGGGCAGTACTAATCAACTCTGCCACCTCTTACCAGGTTTGGTTGTGAGCCCACTCTAATCATGCCACCTTCAGTTTGTCATTTTATATCTTTCCAGTGTTGACTTTGGTGCTCCCTATGGCCTCAGTCCCAGCCCCACAGGTTCTGACTCTTGTCCCAGTACAATGTTGGCCATCTGGAGAGGATTACCTAAACTTTCCTTACCTCATAAACCTGGATGGACAGTATTTATCTTTCTTACCTTGGAGCCTAGACACACTAAAGTAGCACAGGATGACTTGATCCTTTCTGTTCTGGAACTGGCCACAGGCTGATTCTGCACAGCCACTCCTCCCCTCACTCCTTTTGTCCCATGGGGGCAGCTGGCCTTAAGAGAAGAAGTCTAGGACTTGGGGCCTGACCATTCTCATTCTATAGCCTGAGGACAGTAAGAGGGCAGTAATTTAGTAAGAAGGGTGCTCATTCAGGCTAGACAACCAAAGGAGTGTTCAGAGAAGGCTAGCATTTCTAGTGGGAGGGCTTGCCGAGCTCTTTTCAGGGATATTCATCCACCTCTGATTTCCACCTTCACCCAACTCACCTGTGGCTCCAAGTTGCTGCAGCATGAGCAGTGGCTACACCTAGTAAACCACTATAGCAGGCAGGCTAAATCAGGTTTAGGGTAGCCAACGGGCCTCAAACCTGTTGGTGAGTTAGAAAGATGTCTACCCCAAGCATGTGAAGACTCCCCGGCATGGCTAATAAAGCAGGTGAGAACAATTTGTTCAAATTGCCATGAAGGTTGCTACAGCAGATGCTGTGGAGCTTGGTCAGACATCAAAGATGCCAAGGTCATCCACTGCATCCCAGGCCATCTCTAGTCATCCTGACTTTTGTCTTGCCATTGGACTTCAATGACTCTGGAAGAGAGAGAGACTAACAACTTTCTGCAACTCTAGATCACTTACATGAGCAGGTCAGGACATCTACAGTGATGTCACTGGTCCTCTTCAAAATGAAGGATGAACAACAAAATCAAAGGAAGGTGGAAACAATAACCAATTGAGCAGTACAGGGCCAGTTTTCAAATAAGACATATGGGTGGGTTGAGATATACAATTGTAAGAAAGCTCCTCACATCAGTCTTTGGATCTGTTGGGTTTCTGGTCAGCATAACCTCAGTTCTTAGTTAAGGGTCTCTAAGAAGCAGGTGAAGATGGTCCACTTGCTGAGCCATGCAGGCCTAGGTTCAAACAGTGAAATAAGGTTTTCTCCCAATTGAGAACTGAAAGAGTTTTCTTATGGGATAGAATTCTCCTAACTGAATAGAAAGGGGACTGAGGCACTTCACAACCTAGTCACAAGATGAAGTCAGTGCAGTCCACTTAATCTCCACAATAAACCACTTGCTGCCCTAATCCCTTTAATTCCCTCAGTAACATGGGTGTCAGGTGAAATTGCTTTGATTTTCAAGGTAATGGAGAGAATTTTACGTGATGGTTCTTCCTATCCCTCCCTCATTTTGAGCAAGGATTTGGAGACAGCTACTTTACTTGCTTGGAGTCATACAAGTTAGGAATTGAATGAAAGAGGATTTGAATTCAGTTCTTTCTGACTCCAAGCTGGGTACTCTTACCCACTGTGCCATCTTGCTACCTAGTTTACAAGTAGTTGCAAGAGTGAGCTGGGCTACACTGCTTGTTCCTACTGTATTTTGACTCATCTCTCTTTTGCTTTGCACATACTGGAAAATAAACCTGGCTGGTCCAGAATGTGTGGAGAGAGGAAATACGGGAGAGAGAAGATGCCAGAACCAGATATTCAGCTGTGGTAACGTCGATGGAAGAAACAGAAGGAATGGGAAAAGGTAATTAGGAAGAAGTGAAAAATCAGAGAACAACCAAAAGGAAGAAGTCTGGGTGCCAGAGAGCAAGGTCCACTGGATCAGGTCTAAGAGAAGGGACTGTGGCCCAGATAAGCTGACTCAGTTTGACAAAGCTGAAAGCCCAGGACTTGTTGCTTTTAGAGAGAGGAAGGTAAGGGGCCATTAGGTTGCATTTTGAGGGCCCTAAAAGTCTTGCCCATTGTAAAAGGGAGTTGGATGACTGACATGATTTGGCCATTGGTGAGCTGCGTTTTCATGATTTTGAACAGACAGCTCATCCTACAGATCTAGAGAATGTTCTCCTGCTGAAGAAGTGGTAATCCAATACTCTCTATCTCTCTAGTTCACCTCACAAGGCAGGAAGTTCTTTCTGCTATCTGACTTCTCAGTTCTTCACCAATGCTGGGATTGGTCCAGTAGAATTGCTGGGAATGCTTAAGGACCTACTCCACTTACCCTCAAGTCATCTTGTCTTCCCCAGATTCACAATTCTCAGCCCTTTGGCTCTACTCCTTGGTCCTCTAACTTCTTTTAAAATCTCCAATGATGGAGAACTCACTATCAGCATAAGCAGCTGAACTAGTAGGTAACTCTGATTGTAGCCAAGTCTCCCCTCCTTCATATGTTCAACTCAAATTTTCTTCCAAAGAGAACAAGGAGAGGACTAGATGAGATATGACTCAAGGTAGGGTGCTGTTCTTTCCATGCATTTGGCCCTAGAGGAGTTTCCCAGGAGATTCCAGTGTTCTATGGAAATGGTGGGAAGCTCCATCATCTCTGAGAGTCTGACCTCTGTAACCAAGCTTAGAAGTCAATGGTTATGTGCCCTCTACCTTTCGGAGTAGACAAGTGACCATTGTAGGAGACACCTGGTTATAAGAGCTGTGGACCCAGGAGGAGCCTCAAAGCTCAGATAACAGCTATTTCCTAGATCAGTCTTGGCTTCTCCACAGCCCTCTGCACCATAGGCTGGTATAGGATGCCAGGCCTCCTGACCTCACTGGCCATGTCAAGTTCCTAAGCTTCCTATTGCAACAACCAGTCTAAGACCTCTTTCTGACCCAATGGGGTCAAGAGAGGAAGATTTGCTCACATTATCCTAGGCTCAAAGAACCACAGAATCTCAGAGATGAGAAAGACTCCATGGAATCCAACCCCTTCCCAAGCAAGAATCACCTCTATAATGTCTAAACAAGAGATAAAGCCTCCTTTTGAACCTCCAGTGATGAAGCACTCACTCCTAGCAAAGGCAGTCCATGTCATGGCTGTACCAACCATTATTGTTAGAAGTTCCCTCATGTGTTTATCCCAAATCTACCTTCCTGCATCTTTCCCCTTTAGTTTAGTTCTGTTGCCTGGAGTCCCATGGAACAAATCTGTTCTCTCTTACCAATGATGATGGTTCTTCAAGAAAACATGGGTCTTATCTGAATTAACCTTCTCTTTTATAGGAGAAATACTTCCAGTGGCTTTTAAGAAGTGATACAGTTCTGAGCACTCTCACCAGCCTCCTTCCTCCTTCTCCCAAAGTAACAAAAAATTGCCTGGGAGGAGGCTAGAGCCTGGGATTCAGGGAGGAAGTTGAGCTGCATTTGAGTCTGCTTCCAGTCCAAGAGCTCTGTTCCCTGATTCAAGCCTGAGCCTTACCCTGGGAGTCACAGCAGGACAGTGGGGTCATCAGCAGAGATGGTGGGAGCCTTACACTGGACTCCATTGGCTGAGCCTCCAAGGAGGGCAAAGGTCAGGAACAGCAGCAGCATCTGGAAGGAGGAGGGAGCCCAGGAATTGGTGTATGCCTGGGGGGAAGTGGAGCATGGGTACAGTGTACTCTATACTCTTGGAGAACGTATGTTACCTCTCCACCCCCCCTAACTCTCTTACCCTCTGTAAGACAGAGCCTTAATGAACTCCAGGCATTCCTGAGAGTATTAGCAGGAGAGGCAGCTTTGTGAGGGAGAGTGAGCCAGTGTCCATGATTTTGCCGAAGCCACCTCTCTTCTCCTCATCTCCTGAGATTTGAGCTCAGAGACACCATTGCCTTGGGGTATGGCCTCAGACACTGACCTCAGTCTATAAGCTCTTTCATCTGTCATTTCCTTTGACAGGTGGTATCTTGGTTGTGGGAACCCTCTCTGTGACCACACTATTTTCAGTGTGACATTTTATGTGTTGACTCAGGCGCTGCCTGAGGCCTTTGTCCCAAGCCACCAGACCCTGCCTCTTGTCCAGGGCCATTATTGAGGTCCCCCTAGCCCAAAGCCCAGGACAATAGTAGCCATCAGGAAGAGATTATCCAGACCCTTCCTTCTCCAGCCATCCAGGATGTACAGTGTTTGTTGTCCTTGCCTTGCAGCCTAGACAAACAGGGGTGATACAAGTTGGCCTGACCCCTTCAGTTCTGGCACTGGCCCCTAGGCCCACTCTGTATGAGTCCTTTGGCTCCCTCTGGGCCTTCAGGGACCACTGGCCTTAAGGGAAGAACCCTGGAGTTGAAGGTCTGACCATTCTCATTCCTTATCTTGAAGACAGAAAGGAGGCCTGGGTGCTCTCCCCAAAGCAGCCTAGGCCACTCCACATAGGTCTGGCCCCTGGGATGCATATCCAGTCACTGATTTACTTGTGGCTCCTTCCTCCACCAGCAATGCCGCCCCCACTTCCAAGTTAATTTCTTCTCTGTCCTCCAGGTATGGGGTTCCTTTCACTCTGGGATACTCCTGCTCAGAGCAGGGATGAGCCATATTTCTTGAATACATGGAGAGTGGGTCCCCCTCCCCCTATCTTTCCTTTTGCCCAACCCAAGTCCTAGTAATTATCCTGGTATTCCTATGGGGACCAGGAGATATTTCCTCTTTCCTGGGCAAATGATGGCTAGGTTTTTAGCTCCTTCCCAACCCCCTGCTTCCACCTAGGTTTATTTCTTCCCTGAACGCATCAGGGAAAGGCAAATTAGACCTCTGGTCGTTGTGGTGGGGCTATCTTAGGTGATAAGTAACCCTTAGTGTGGGAGCAGGATGTTTTCTTTTTACGTACGTCTAATCACCTTCCCTTGCTATATTATCTGAGGATTCACATATTTTATTTTTTACATAAATAAGTTCTAGAGAATAAACCACTTTATTTTAAAGTGTATAGTACCCATAAACCAGAAGGGTAAGAGGGAGTGATGGTGGAGTTGGACATTCACTTAGCGTGGCAGCATCAGAATACCAAAATGATGTAGCAAACACTTCCTGTGTATGTAACCTTGTGCTCTGGGATGGTGGAGATAAAACATTCAGGTGAATTGTCCTCATGGTGGAGAGGTCGAGCTTTACAAGGGATGAATTTTGTACACGCTCGATCCCCTTTAACTGCTGTTTTTGCTTACCTGTTTTTTAATTTTTTATGTTTATATTTTGTTATATTTTGAGTTCTGAGTTATCTCCCAACCCCACATTAGAGAAGGACAACTGACGTATACATACAGACATACATACACATATATGGAACCGTACAATACATACTCCATATATCAGTCATTTCTCTGGAGGAGAAAGCATCTTCTTTCATAAGACTTACATAGTCTATTTGAACATTCATGCAACTCCCAATGGCTTAGTCATTCCCAGCTACTCTTTGAACAATATTGCTGTATTCAACATGCTCTTGGTCATACTTGTTTAACTCTTCATTATTTCATGTGTCTATGCTTTTTTTTCTAAAATCAACCTCAGCATTTCTTACAGCACAGATGTATTTATTATCATATACCACAACTTATTCAGCCATTCCCCAATTGATGGGCATTCCCTCAGTGTCCAATTCTTTGCCTCCACAAAGAGAGCTGCAATAAATATTTTAGAACATTTAAGTTCTTTTCCTTTTTCCCTGATCACCTTGGGAAACAGATATAACAATGGTATTGCTGGGTCAAATGGTATACACAGTTTTATAACTCTTTGGCCATAATTCCAGATAGATAGTTCCCAAAATGATTGGATTGACTCACAGTTCCAGCAACAGTGTATTAGTGTCCCAACTTTTCCACATCTTCTCTAACTTTTGTCATTTTCCCCTTCTTTCATTTTAGCCAACCTGATAGATGTGAGATGGTACCTCAAAGTTATTTTAATTCGCATTTCTCTAGTCAATAATGATTTAGAGTTTTTTTTCATATGACTATATATAGCTTTGATTTCTTCTTCCAGAAACTGTCTGTCCATATCTTTTGATCATTTATCAATTGGGGAATGACTCATATTCTTATAAATTTGACTCACTTCTCTATGTATTTGAGATATGAGGCCTTTATATATGAGAAACTAGCTATTAAAATTTCCCTAGATGTTCTGCTTTCCTTCTAATCTTGGCAACATTGGTTTTTAATTTAATGTAATTAAAATTATCCATTTTACATCCCACAATATTCTCCATCTCTTTATTCATAAATTCTTCTCTTTCACATTAATCTGATAGATAATATGCTCCATTCTCTTCTAATTTACTCCTCCCCTTATGTCTAGATCATGTATCCACTTTGACCTTGTCTTAGTAAATGATATAAAAATTGGTCTATACCTAGTTTCTGCCAAACTGCTTTCTAGTTTTCCCAGCACTTTTGATGAAATAGTGAGGTCTTATCCCAAAAGCCTAAATGCTTACATTGATCAAACTGCTTTACTCTTTTACTTTGTTCTAAGGTAGATTTCCATGCCAAAGGTTGGTTTCATAGTGGAGTGGGGTGAGATAATTTCCAGAAATGAAAACAAAAGGCATCAATAAAGTTTTACTTTAAAACAGTCTGTATGAAACAAAGGCTCATATCTCAAGCTGACTATGCCCATGAAATTGAAAAGCTGAGGGAAGCCAGGAGACTAAGGGGGATGGGATACACCTGTCACTTGAACCAAAAGGCTCAAAGAAGCTTGAAGTGAAAGACTCAATGGTAAGAGAGATGCCAAGGAGAAATGGTGAAGGCTTCTTCTGGCTAAGGACTGCCACTGAGTCCACTCCCTCTTCTGCACAAGAGGTGACCCTGACTAGTCATGGTATATTGACCAGAAAGTCTTAGGTGCTTCAGTCCCTGCTGAAGTTGGGGCAAAACCCTCCCACATACAAGTTAGGCTGATTATTCCTTTAAAGGAATAAATAAAGGAAACCATTCTTGGGAAACATTTAGCTCATGAGACCAAAGGCTCAAGCTGTGATGTCACTTTCTGGTGACCTGGATGCACGCTAGCCATGAGGAGCTCCAGGGGCTCTCTCTGATGCTTGGCTGGTGGACCTCCATTGGCAACTCAGAGGCAGGTTAACTTCACTCAGCTGAATTAACTGGAAGTCTTCTTGATGTTCATTTTTCTTTAATTTCCTTCTCCTCTTAAGGCTAAGCAAATTACTTTTTGATAACTACTACATGATCTATGAGTGCCTCATTTGGTTCCAACATCTTCAGCCTCTAGGTGACTAGTCTGAGTCGGCACCAGCACAGAATATATAGGCTGTGCCAGGAGGAGGAGCTAAGACTGGAACCCAGAGCAGGTCCATCATCATATATGACTTGTCTTATAGAACGGCAGGAGTCAACCATCAGTTGGAACCTTTTTTATTCACTACACTTCTTTGGTCAAGGAAAGAATACCAACTATTAACTATGTCTGGCCTTTCCAGGACTTCTATCTTTGTAGTGGCCTAGGTACTACATGGGAGCTTCCAGGCTCGAGGAGACACTTTGGGCATAACACCCATGGTATGCTCTATTATTATTTTAAATATCACTTTTTTATTGTTTACATGCCAAAAGCAAACATGTCACACAGTATCCAAACAAAACTGCCTTCTTCTATGAGGAATCAACTCCATTTTAATATAGTCATCTGCCCAGGGCTCAGCAACATATAGCAAGAACAGGAACAAAGTGGGGCCAGACTGGTAGGTGGGAGCTCAGAGTTGCCCTGATTGAGCAAATCTACACTGAGCAGAGCCCTTGGAGTAATGAAATAGTGTAGCCACCAAGAGAAAAGTGAAGCTGGGGGTTAGAAGGTGGCCTGCCATTTGAAAACCATACAAAGTGTATGGCATTTCCCCAGTACTTCTGTTCAGAGGGATGTAATTGTGGGGGCTGCTGTGGGACTCATTTGCCACTTATTCTTCCTGTGAATAGGATAAAGTTAGCATCTAGTAATACTACATGGTGGTTAAAATGGTAAAACATAATCTTTAGCCTCCAAGGCAGCACAATCTATTTGCACATGAAGTCAGGTGGTAAGTTAAGAGATATTTAAGTGCCTACTATGTACAAGGTACTGTGCTAAATGCTCGTAAAAAAAAAAAAGAACAAAAAAGAAAGATGGTCCCCTTTTCTCAAGGAGCTTACAATCTCATAGTCAAGGTGGGCACACAAAATTTTATTCCAAAATTCTTAATTCTAGTGCCTTCTCTCCATTAATGATTTCCTGTTTGTCTTGCATATAGCTTGCTTTGTATATATGTATATATACACTTCTATAATACATTCACATATGTCTATATATATACATGTGTGTGTCTTTGCATGTTGTCTCTCACCATTAGAAGTACTCTCATGGAGGGCAGAAGCTGTCTTTTGTCTCTTTTTGTATTGTCAGCACTTAGCACAATGCCTGACACATAGTAGGCACTTACTCAATGTTTATTGATTAACTCGTTCCCTTGGGTCCTGCTGCTCCTCTTTCCAGAAGCTAATCTGTTCATTGTTTCTATGCTTGGGATACCAAAACTGTGTCAGTGATACAAAGATTGTTCCCATTTGACTGCTTCCTTTCTTGTCCTCAGATTTTATTTGTGCAAAAGCTTTTTAATTTCGTGTGATCAAAGTTCTCTTTTATCTTTGGCAATTGCCTCTATTCCATATTTAATTTAGAATATTTTTCCTACCCATAGCTGGGAAAGGTATGTGATGTGCTTCTCTTCTCATTTTTAATAGCACGACCTTTAATGCTAAGAATGTGCGTTCTTTTTGGATATAATGTTGAATATGGGCATCATGTTCTGAGATTTGATTCAAGGTAAAGTCTGATCATAACTTCTAAGTTCAAGTTTCAGAAGTTCCTGACTTGGACATGGGTCTGAGGAACACTACTATGTGTTTGCCCTAATTACAGCTGCAGTAGATTCAACCACCATCAGTTCTGCAGGTCCAGAGCAACAGAACTGTAGGCTTTCCTTTGGTCTAAGTTCCTTGCCATGGTTATACCATGGGTTTATAGATGTCTCCAAGACCTTGCTCTGTTCTCATATTCAGAGCTGCTCAGCTGCTGGTTGCTTCTGTTCCCGTTCCTTTCTCAGTACCCATCATTCCTGTTTGCCTGGGTGGCCACCATTAGGCACATGTACTTGATATCCTAGAATTACCACCAAAGGAAATGTGTTGACCATAAGAAATAACTTGTAAATGTAAAAAAGCCTTCTTCCAGAATGGAGAGCTTGTCTGAAATCAGTGCATTTATTCTGAATACTCTGTGACTGTAATGAATGTGGGAAGGCCTTCCTTGTGTGTCAGCACACAGCTTATGCAATGTCAGAGGATCCATATCGCAGAGAGATTATGAATGGAGTTTGTGATAGGCATTCTATCATGGTAAAAACTGTATGCAACATCAAACAGTTCTTCATCAAAAGAGAAATATGATTAACCCATGCATTAGAAGTCTTAGTTTCTTTGTTTAAAAAAATTCAATTTTTAGAAATTAAAAAGGGTTGTTGCATTCATGCAGTGTGGTGCTAATGTGATCAAAGATCTTCCCCAACCATTCAATAGGCCTCAAGTGGAGCTAGTTAAGGGAAGCTTGATTAGGAGAGGCTTGCTTGTAGGCAGACCCACACCCATTTGCTACTAGGTGCCAACCCCCAGTCCTATACAAGGTATATATACCCTGTGGGTAGACATTAAGCTCAGACTACAGACCAGAGAGCTGCAAGAAGAAGAAGAAGATGAAGAAGAGAAAACTGTGGAGTCAAGAGAGCTGCGAAGAAGATAGAACTGTGAGAAAAAGAGAGAACTTTGAGAGAGAGAACTGGAAGGGCTTTCAGAACTGTGGGAGGAGAGGACGCAGGCAAGCAGACAGTTAGGATTCATGAGTGAGTGTTTACAGGAGGGCCTTAGCAGAAGGCAAAGTTACAGGATAGCTTGGCTCTTTGCTGTGATACTGTGTTTTAATCTCCTTACTGTTACATTGAGGTGGACTTACTGGTTTTGGAATACAATTACTGCTGTGTCGAATTGGGGTCATTGGTTCTGGGATTTGATCCTCTGGTGCCTGAATAAATGTTTTACTTCCGCCTTCTATACAGATAGTCTCTTATACTTTGTGATTCTGAACTGTACAGGCATATTCATGGTCACCATTGATATCATGAATCTTGCCTTACTGATACATGCACATACAGAATTTTTTCTGGCCTGTAACAACAGCTATGAACTTTCAAAACATTTTCAGCTACATCCTACATTAACTTGCACATTTATACAGTTTTAGATATGTTTAGATGTCAATGTTTTACTAAAGATATTTATCACTTTCATTTCCCAACGAATGAATAAGCATTTATTAAGCCCTAAGTATGTGCCAGATCCTGTGCTAAATTCTGTGGATGCAATTAGAAGGAGCAACATAGTTCCTGCCCTCAAGGAGCTTACATCATAAAAGAACTTGACAACACATAGTGATTGCCCCAGACATGTTTTGGTCTGGGTGATTAGAAATAGTGAATGGAGCCTTAAGATAATTGACTGATACATATCCTTTCTAGAAAAGTTAGTGTTAATTTTATTACAAAAATAGGTTTATTGTGGAGATACACTGCAAAGAGATAGGGACAATAGGTAAAAAGCCAGCAGATGGGGAGAGTTGGAAGTTTAGAAGAGATAGGAGGGGAGGTGATTGATACAATCTTCTGGAGAAAATTGAATAAGATAATGTCACATAAAAGGGCTGACCTTGTTGAGGAGAAAGGTAACCAGAATAGATAATGCTTTTTTGATCTAGAATTAAATATGTATTACACGTCTGGCAAACACACTGCAACATCCAATTCACATCAGCAGTTTTGTGGTAGCAAAAACCTGGAGGTAAAATGGTTTTCCATTGTTTGAAAAATAGCTGAACAAAATAGTTTATGAATATAAGGGGTCATTTTTGGTCTGTTAGAAACTGTGAATATGCTAATAACTATTATAAAGCAGGAATCATCAGAACAGTCTGGTACTGGCTCAGAAATAGGTGGTGGATAAAAGCTTATTATTTGACAAAAATAGCTGGGAATTAGGGAAAGTCCCTTCTATTGTTTTGTGGTCAACAACCTGCTTAGTATCCTGTTGGTGCTGCTTTCTTATTGGCTGGTCTTGTGACATGTCTAAGACCAGAAGGTGTGGTTTAGTTCAATGTCTAAAACTAAATGGATATGGTTGAGTTCGTGAACGCACCTGCTGCTGTAGTGAGGCATACGAGGAAGTTGTGATATTGGGACCAGAGAGGTTCCTCACTGTCCAGCAACTGCTGCTGAAACAATTGTTGCTACTGTGGCTACCCGCCATCACAATTGAGTAGTTATTTAAATGCCTGTTGACTAAGTACTTGACTGGATGCCTGGCCCATAAGGAGCTGTTTGGATTCCAGTCCCAAAAGTTGTTGTTTAGGTGTCTGTTGACTAAGTAATTGACTGGATGCCAGTCCTTTAATTAGCTGACTAGATACCAGTCCCTTAATTAATTGGCTAGATTCCTGTTTCTTAATTAGTTGTTTGGATTATTGCCGTTCAGTCATTCAGTCACATCTAACTCCTCATAATCTTATGGACCATAGCATTCCAGACCCTTCTGTCTCCTACTATCTCTCAAATTCTGTCCAAACTCATATTCATTGTTTCCATGACACCATTTATCTTTCTCTTTCTCTGCATTCCCCTTCTCCTTTTGCCTTCAACCTTTCCCAGCATCAGTCTTCCAATAAGTCCTGTCTTTTCATTATGTGGCCAAAGTGTATAAGTTTCAGTTTCAATATTTGTCCTTCCAATAAACAGTCAGAGTTAATTTCTCTAAGTATCAATTGATTTGATCTCCTTGCTGTCCAAGGGACTCTCAAAAGTCTTCTCTAGCACTTTGAAAGTGTCCATTTTGTGGTGCTTGGCTTTCCTCATAGTCCAACTCTCACAGTCATACAGTGCTACTGGGAAAACCATAGCTTTGACTATATGTAACTTTGTTGGCAAGGTAATGCCTCTGCTTTTTAGTATGTTGTTCAGATTTGCCATAGCTTTCTTTTCAAGGAGGAAGTATCTCTTAATTGCATAGTCTGCAGTGATCTTTGGGCCCAAGAATATAAAATCTGCCTCCATTTATTCTCCCTCTATTTGCCAGGGAGTGATGGGGCCAGATTCCATGATCTTAGGTTGTTTGGTTTTTTTTTACCTTAAGCTTCAAGACAATTTTTACACTCTCCCCTTGCATCTTCATCAAGAAATTTCTTAAATCCTCTTCACTTTCTGCCACCAGAGTGGTATCATCTGCATATCTGAGAATGTTGATATTTATCCTGGCAATGTTAATTCTGGTTTTCAATTCATCCAGCCTGGCATTTCACACAATGTAATACGCATATAAATTAAATAAATAAGATGACAATATACAACCTTGTTGTACTCCTTTCCCAACCTTAAACTAATCAATTGTTCCATGCTGGGTTCAAACTTTTGCTTCTTGACCTGCATAGAGGTTCCTCAGGAGATAATTAAAATGATCTGGTACTCCTATCTCTTTGAAGACTTGCTACATTTTGTGGTGATCCACTTTGACTTTGTTTTCTTTTGAGTTTATGTTTTGATCTTCCCTGTCACCATAGTATGGTCAGGTTCATTTTTTGTTGTTTGATCATTTTCCCAGCCTATTTTTTGACTTTTAACTCTAGCCAGTACCGGACTGTTCTGATGATTACTGCTTTATAACAGTAGCATATTTACAGTTTCTAACAGACCAAAAATGACCCCTTCTATTCATAAACTATTTTGTGCAGCCATTTCTGTCCCGCGCTTCAGGCCTTTCTTGATGTTGCTAGTTTTGGGATCCTATAAGTTTTCAGTTCTTCCAAGGTGGTATGATTTTTTTTTTGAAGACTCAACATTTATTAAGCACCTTTAGTGTGAAAGGCACAGTGCTGGCACTATACCAAGATACAAAGATTGACACAGACAAACATTCTGCCCACAAGAGGGCTTAAAGCCTAATACAGGTTTATGTAATACAAAAAAAAATGATGCAAAATAAAAGAACAATGACCTCCATTCTTTACTGTTCCAAGTCTTGACCAGCTGTCATTCCCACCCACCCCTAAACATAATTGATATCAGTTTTTAATTAACAGGCCATCCCTTTAGATACAGGAAGTCACTTGATTAATACTCTGAAAACAAGGTAAAAATGAGTTTTCAATTAATAAGCCATCCCTTTAATGACGAGGTAATTCAATCATTATTAATTAGTTCTCCACAAGGAACCCTAACAACACAAATAGATATGGGAAACCACTTCATGAATTTATTAATAAATTAATATTAATGATATTTATTAATATTATTGGTGTTTATGAATTAATAAAAATAATATTTTGAAAACAGGGCAATCCCTCAAAGATGATAAATTAATTACTTTTGATTTGCTGGAAATCCATGAAATAAGGGCTATTCCTATCTTTATTATTTTGTATCCCTAATTTTCCCACTCCCAATTTGCCTGGGAATCCAGGCTCTCAGTAATTATTTTAGCCACAGTACTAATAACCCAGGCCCCCCAGAAATGTCCAGCTGGGCTTTCTCTCCATGACACATAAATCTCATTAAGTAGATGATTAAAGTTACAACACTGTTACATCCTCAAGAACTTTTCCTGCAGGGGAAAAGCTTCACATAGTTTGAGACTTGGTTTTACTCAAGCCTCTTCCTTTCCAAGACAGAAAACATAAAACCAAGGAATGGAATGGAATGATTTTTTCCTATTAAGATGAAAACAGTGAAATTCAGAACTGGATCACTTGGGCCTTTCTCTTCTTATCTCCTCTCAGTTCAAAATGCTTCCACCTCTTAATGGCAAGTATCCTCTTAGACCTGCAGTTGGGTTCCACATATTCAAGCCTCGGTACAATCTTTTTTGTGGTCTTTGCCTTTTTCTGGGAAATTGGTTTCATTTGACCACCATGGCTGCTATTACCTTTTCCCCTGTGCTTAGAGGGAATCCTTGCCTTTCTTATACTGAGTCACTTTGTGAGGCTGGTGCTTGCTTGCACTTTTTGCAGAAAGTTCTGCAGGTTTTAGGGACGTAAACCAAAAGGCAGTGCTGTGCTTCCACCTGGGCTTCTCTGATGTCCAGGGCACTGGGATGCCTAGCTGAGGATGAAGAAGATGACTGGCTTCAAAGGATGATGGCAGAAGATTGCCCAAGGTGGTGTTATCTAAGGAGAAGTGTGGTCACTGATCTCTTGACCGGTGATCTGGTCTGTGAGAGACTACAAGCACTCTTTTCCACCCTGGAACTCTGACCAGGGTCTCCATTTTCCTGCACCCTCAATAATTGGCATGGTAGTGCTTCTCTTTACCCTAAGACTGTGACCAAGGACTGCAACCTGTATCTACCTATGAGCAATGCAACAGAGTCCTGCACCCAGTGCCAGCAAAGGAACCTCTGTAATCTCTTTCTGGCCAATTGTCTAGCCCCTTACCATCTGTGGGCTGAGAGCTCCAGAAGCTGTTAATATCATCACTGATTCAGTCACCCCCAAGACCTGCTGCTGGTTTGCTGGGGACATGGCCTGGGCTGGTATAGCCTGTGCTGGACTGCCCTCTCCTCTCACAATAGACCTTTCCTGCCAGTCTTCTAGGTTATCTTGGGCTGGAAAATTTCACTCTGTCCTGTGGGTTCTGCCATACCAGAATTCATTTTGAGGCATAGCTTAAAGTTGTTTGGAGTGGAATTTGGGAGAATTCAGGTAAGTCTCTGCCTTTTCTCCACCATCTTGGCCTGCTCCCTCAATGAAGATTTTAAGAGTAAATTAGAATGCGGACAGTGAAACTGTAAAAATGGCCACCCACTTGCTAGATCTGGTGCCTTTACTCCCTCAGGTTGCCTTGACAGGATTGTGATGTCCAGGCAGGTTGTGGTTTAGATGCTGAGGGAAGGGGAGAGGAAATATAGTTCTTATTTAGGGGGTAAAGATACCAAATTACATGTTTGTACCTCACAGTACTGAGCATCAGGAAACAGAAGTGAACTATCCGGAAGAGAAACTATGCTAGCTGTTGTCCCACTTCTATAGCCTTTGTCATCTCATGGAGAAACAGTCAAGTAATCTGAAATCCATGACAGCAATGATGGAAGTTCTCTTGTAGGTAAAAAGCCTGAGACATTTACCCTTGCTGACTCCCAGCTAGGACCACTGGGAATGAGGATGGGAACTGACCTCCTCAGGCTTCTGACCTTCTTGTAACTATGGGGATAGATTAATGCATAGGCAGAAGAAAAATTGCAGATTGGAAAATATATCTGCTTAATGAATTGATGTTAATTACTCTGATTCATTCAAATCTGGTCAAAGCTTGTATATAAGCTGGTCTTTGTAATGAATTTAAGGGAAACATAGCAAGGCAAAGGGATGAAGGGAAGGAGAAGGAAGGATCAGGGCTACAGCCTGTGCTGTAGATGAGGCCTTATTCAGGCTTGTCTGGTGCTGTAAGCTTGGAATTAAATCAAAACTATTACACTTGTAGACCATCTATGAGTTAAGCAGCATGGAAATGACACTAAGCAAAAATACAACATTGGTTCAGTTAAGTACAGTTTATCTACCTCTGTGGTGGCCATGCTTATGAGCTAGTAAACCATCAAGGAGAGCCACTGTTACCTCCTTGCAAATAGATTTTGTATTTAGACCACAGGAAGCAACATAAACAGTCTTAATCTTGTTTCTTGAGCCAATTAAATCTTAAGGATGATTTCAATAAGGAAAAAATTAGCCACGTCTACATTGCCTTACCACATCCCACTCCTTGGTGACAAGGTGCTAAAAAAAATTCTGTAGACCTTTTTTTATTTAATTTTTTTTCAAGTAACAAAAACTTATCTTCTTACCTCCTATCTCCCACTCACCCACTTAAAAAGAAAGAAAATACAAAACAATTTAGATATGGTGGTGCCACAAACACACAAGATCTAGCAGTGGCAACACTAAAATACCACTGGTCTTGGAACACTATATATTGAAGAGCAAAAGAACTGGGATTCTGGCCAAAAATATCATATCCAGCAAAGCTATTCATAATTCTGAATGAAAAAAATAGACATTTAATGAATTGTCAGATTTTTAGGACTTTGTTAAAAAAAAAAACCTGAACTCAATAGAAGATTTGACATATAAGAGCTAAGAGAAATATAAGGTACATACCAAAGACCAATTACAAGGGACTCAATAAGGACAGGTGGCTTACCTTTTAGGTATGAAAAATGTAAAACATGTGTCTAGAATTGTTACTAGTAATTAGTTCATAAGAAAGAATGGGGTAGACCTGAGCATGATATGACTTTGAAAAGTATTCAAAAACCATTCAGGAATAACTAAAAAGAGTAATTATCTTGTACAAATGAGGTACAAGAGGAAGAACCAATACAGAGGAATTAGATGGGGGAGGAGGGCTGGTAGTTCTGGAAACCTACTTTCATTGGGAATGGGTTTAAGAAGGGAACTATACATATACATCTAGAAGAGTATAAAAGTTTTCTAAATTTAGAAAGAAATAAAATACTAAGGGGTTAGGTCCTGGGAGAGAGAATAAGGGAGGGATCTTCAGAGGGGAAGGTGAGAGAATAGGTCAAAGGGCATATAAAAGCTTGCTTAGATTTATGGGAATGGAAGGATAAACGAGGGATCATTGGAGGTGGGATAGGTTAAGTAATAGGAGGGCAAGGTAGTGAGTAAAGTAGAGGAGTCAGGAGGGATAGGAAATAAGATTAGGAGCAGACTCTGTTAGGAAAAGCATATGTGCATACCTGTATGTATGTATGTGTATATATACATGTATCTCTATGTATATATAAATATAACTACACTTAATTGTAGCCTGGGGAAAGAGAGGGGAGGAAGAGAAAAAAGAGCAAAGTAAAAACTATACAGCAGAGACCTACAGGAAAGCAAATAAAAGATGGACAGCTCTCAACACAACACATAGTTTTTAATATATAGGCTTTCTTGAAATGGAAATTTATTGCTATATATTTTAAATCCTCTCTCATGTTCTGCTGTATATATCACATTTTTTTCTTATCTTATATTTAAGTTTTAATGTATAAGTTTATAATGTGTTTCTTTTTCATTTCTTATTATGTATTTGTTTTAATTTCCAAAAATTCCTAAATAAATGAAAATAAAAAAGAAACAAAACCCTTGTAACACATATGCATAGTTAAAAAACCAAATTTCTACATTGGACATATCCCCAAAATACACGTCTCTATCTACCTGCTGAGTCAATCACCTGTTTGATGTGAGAGCAGGGACTAGCTTGCTTTTCTAATTATATCCAGAGTGCTTGTAGTAGGAAGGCCGAATTTATGATCTCAAAAAGGATCATATAAATATCAGAATGGTTCGAAATCGATGGGTATACAGAATTCTCCAAGCAGAAGGCATCCAAAAATTTATTCAGGGCCCAGAGCAACAAATTA
>CM053624.1:227706156-227725359 GCA_028646595.1 Phalanger gymnotis | reverse complement strand
ACAGGGGTTTCACACCTGATAGGGCTTTGGGCCTGGGGCTTAGCGTTTAACAGGTGAAAGTACTTTCACCATAAACAAAAGCCAAACTCCTTAAGCACACCTGTTAAACTAAGCCCATTTTGCCTTACTGGCACAGTGCTTAACACAGTTCTTTGCACATAGTAGACAATAAATCCTTCATTCATTCATTCACTCATTTATTCTCTGTCAAGAGGTGGGTAGCAGGTTTCATCATGAGTCCTTTGGAATCATGATTGGCCATTGTGTTGATCAGAATTAAGTCTTTCAAAGTTATTTGTCTTCACAATATTATTGTATAAATTATGTCCAGTTTTGCAGAGTAGGTTATTCTTGATTGTAAGCCTAGATTTTTTTGTCTTCCAGAATATCGTATTCCAAGCTCCTTACAGTGGTAGTTGCTAAATCTTACATGATTCTGACTGTGGCTCCTAAACAATTGAACTCTTTATTCCTGGAGGCTTGTAGTATTTTTTCTTTGATGTAAAAGCTCTGGATTTTGGCTATGATGTTCCTAAGAATTTTCCTTTTGGGATTTCCTTCAGGAAGTTACCAGAGAATTCTTTCTATTTTCACTTTGCCTTCTAATTCTAAGATACCTAAGGAATTTTCTTTCATTATTTTTGGGAATGTGATTTCTGGATTCTCTTTTTTGTTCATGGATTTCAAGAATTTCAATGATTTTTAAATTATCTCTCCTTGATCTGTTTGCTAAGTCAGTTGTTCTTTTATTTTTTTGGATGAGATACCTTATGTTTTTCACATTTTTTCAATCATATGACTTTGTTTTAATATTTCTTGTTGTCTCTTAGAATCATTAGCTGCTGTTTGGTCCATTCTAATCTTCAAGAAGTCTGTTATTTTTGCCTCATGCTAAACTTTTAATTCTCCTTCCAAGTCTCTCTTTCATAGCCTTCATTTCTTTTCCAATTCTTTTTTTTCTGTTGCTCTCATTTTATTTATATCATTTTAAATGATTTTTGCATGTGTCAGTTCTTCTATGAATTGTAATTGATCTTATGGGCAATCTATGTTTTTCTTGGAGCTTTTCACCTAGGTTGCAGTTTTTCTCAGTTTCTGAGTTTGTGTCTTAGGTATTCCAGTCATCATACTAATTATTTTTTTATTTACTCATTCTTACTGCAACCTGCTCTGAGCAACCCATCATGGCTTGCCAGCTGGGAACTCTAGGAACTGAATCTGTGCTCCCAGTCCCAGTGGAAGACCACATGCTGCTAGCCTGGGCCAGGATTCAGTTGATGATCAGCTCTGTTTGTCCTGCACTGCTGGCCAGGCCCAAAGTTCTGGGAACCAAGTTTATGTACCTGACCTTTCTGGGATACTCTGAGATAACTGAGTGGACCCAAAGCTGAGTCCATGATCATCTCTAAATAGTGCCTTGATATTGGCTTTTCTTGAATCTGTGGGCACTGAGACCATGATCCCACCCCACCCCAACCCCATCCACCCTTTTTTTAAAGCTTGTGCCCTGGTCACTTACCTGTAGGTTGTATTTGTGCACTTGCAATGCAAAGATGACCCACTGTAGTTTCTCCTTCAATTTTTTAATCACTATTTTGTCTGACATTCTTCCTAGATCATCACTGAAATAATAGGAGGAGGAACTGGGCGCACTTGCCTCTCTGCCATCTTAGCTCAATACTGTAGACTTCCTGACCGCTGCTAAAGCCAATGTCCTTATAAGCAATTTGCTTTCAAAGTGTCTTCCTCAGTCAGAGTTGATTATGAAAGGGAAGCCATAAACTGAGAAATACATCTTTTATAATATCACCTACAGAATCATTCTGGTTCTTGGTTGGGTATATCTGTGTACACTGGATGAAATGGTCTGTCAAACATTTGGATGTTATTTCTTGTTTTGTTCATGTGAGAATTTTATATTTTTTTCAATATCTGTCCATTTCTTTTAAAATGTCAGCTTCGTCGACACTTGGTTGTGCAAAATAGTTTCTAAGAATTTTTTATTTCTTCTTCATTTGTTATAAATTCATCTTATTCATTTTTATGCATCTCCAATCTCTTTCACCTAAAAGGAGGAAATAAAGGACAGAACAGAGAAAGACTCAACAGCACTGTAGCTCATCTCCAACCTGGAGGGCCTCAGCCTCTCATGATCCTTCTCTGATACAAGATAAGGTTATTTAAATATTCTGTTTCCTGTTCTGTTCATCCGGGCAATTTATATTTTCATAAATATTCATCCATTTCATTTAGATTATCAGTTTTATTGGCATATAGTTGGGCAAAATAGCTCCTAATTGCTTTCATGTCTTCTTCATTGGTTGTGAATTCACCTTTTTAATTTTTCATACTGATTATTTTTTCTTTCTTTTTCAAATCAACTTAGTCAATGTTGCATATATTTTGTTGGGTTTTTTAAAACCAGCTCCTTCTTTTATTTATTACTTCAATTGATTTTTTTACTTTTAATTTTGTTCATCTCTCCTTTGATTTTCACAATTTTTACTTTAGTGTTGGGTGCATTTGCTTTGTTGGTTTTCTATGTTTTTTTAGTTGTGTGCCCAATTTGTTGATCATCGCTATCTCTCTTTTATTAATGAAAAGGTTTAGAGAAATATGTTTTCCCATACATACTACCTTGACTACATCCCACAAAATTTGGTAGGTTGTCTCATTGTTGTCCTTATATTTACAAAATAAATGAATATTTCTATAATTTTTTCTTTGATTCATTGATTCTTTAGAATTAAGTTAGTTTTAATTGATTTTTAATCTTTAGTTCCAAGGCCCTTTATTGCATATAATTTTAATTCTAAATTCTTTTATATTGTAAAATATGGAAAACCATTGTATCAGAAATGCTTAGAAAAACAGCTTCTTTTTATCTGGGTGCTATTACATTATTATTTGAAAACCATTAAACATTTAACAAGGTATATTTTGTTTTAAAACAGATAATCATAGTAATAAGTTTACTATGACAATGCATGAATTTTCATTTCAAAATTTTCAGCTATCACTTACAAAAATTATGAAAATGTATAGGGTGGTTTAAAGATGTAACTTCAATATGTCAATATGAGTTAACTATCAGGAAGCTGTTGTATGTTTGGAATGTGGTTGGTTTTCATTAATAAGTAAAGGACAAATGAAATGTAACTGTTAGAGAAATATGAGAAAATTAATAATATTCAAGCCCTAAGTTATAGTTATTGAAATTTTGCTATTTGAGGTTAAAAACTCCTAGGACTATAATTTACTACTATTTTGAGTTTTGATTCCAGGAATGGTTGTCTGAATTGTCATGAAGCAACAATAGAAAACGACTTGTGTCACAATCTGAGAACTGCTAAAGGTGGATGTCTGTGCCTGGAAAAAGCTGAAAAGAAAGCCTTGGCATGGCCAAGGATCCTCTTGACTTCTGAATAAGAAATTTCCCTAGCTAGTTAGTCCTGAGTCTTTCTTTTGATACTCTATGACTTAATGATTGACTATCAGATATAACTCGTATCTGGAATCAAACAGAGTTAAGAGAGTTTTTCCCTTGTTATGATATATGTCAGGTCAGTCTGTGCCCTTGAGGAGGACAAATTCTGATGGTGTTATAGCTATGTCCCTCTTTTTACTTTCATAATAAATTTCTATAATAAGGGCAGGTGAGCGGTAGTAATTTTATAAGTGCAATACTAAATCTATTAATTAATAGATTGATACTGGGACATCTCTGAATTACTAAAATAGAATGCAAGTATGAAAAACTCTTAGAATTTTAATCTGTATATTACTGGCTTTCAAATGTATCTAGTATGGATTGAGGCTTTGGGCATGTTTTAGTAATAAGTTCTGAAAATTGGATTAAGGCTTTTACATATAAAATTGCATCAATAATTATAAAGGAAGTGTGACTATTTTCTCCATTTTTAAAATAGCTGTCTGATAATATTAAAAGACAGAAACATTCACTTTACAGTTAGACTCCCATGAATTTTTTAGAGATTCTTATGGCAGGTACAGGGTGTAGTTAAAGATAAAAATGGCAAGTGATATGTAAAAAACTGAAATTCTCTGATGTTTCAGGATTGGAGAACCAAATTTAAGTGATTGTATTAAACTATATTAATCTTATTACACGTAGAATTGTCTAGGAATCTCTGCAGTTATTTGGAACCAGAGAAGCAGAACCCTCTTTATAGCTGTCCTGGGAAGGAAGCCCATTTCAATTTCCAGGCACCAGACAACTACAAAAGACATCTGGGCCTCAAAATGTGCTGATTAAATGAACATTGGAAGTGAATTAATAGGATACAAGGGGACTTGATGTTAGTTAATATTGATGATAATTTTTCAGGATGCTTATGTTTAATTTCTCTTGGTTACCTTGGTGTCGTGTAAATCTCCCTTGTAAAAATTAGTCCATTGTGAGCCCTCTAAGTAGTTTGATCTGTAACCTGACATGTAATTCTGATTATTAATATATGAAAAACTTTAGAGATTTAGCTTATAGATAAGTGATCTGTGGTGGGGAAGGGGAGTGGGCTACCCACTCCCCTATAAATCAAAGTAGGGAAAATTGAGGGGATCGGAGAAGAGCAAGTGGTCAATTATGGGAATTGAATGAACCACACCCACTCCATACTGTGATTCAGTTCTGGACCTAACTCAGTTTCTATTCAAGTATTGGTCTAGTCCAATTTCTGTCTTGTGAGAAAACTTTATTCAATTGGGAGAATTGGGAGAAGACCTTATTGTGCTGTTCAGTTGTAGTACTGCATGGTTGGGAAAGTGGACCCCCTCTCCCTGCTGCTTAGCAACCCCTAACCAAGGACCTAGGTTATGCTGTCCAGAATCTCAATCAGAGCCAAAGACTGATGCAAGGAGTTTTCTCACGATTATACATCTCAAGTAACCCATATGTCTTATCTGAAAACTGGCCCCCTACTGTGAAATCAGTTATTGTTTCCATATTCCTTTGATTGTTTACAGATACTTATGGAGTGAAACAACTCCTTTTCTGAATTCAGGGAATTGTATCTGTTCACTCCCTTCCTCCCAAGTTGGAAAGTCCCTAATCTTTCCTCCAATTAGAAATCAGATTATTTAATGTTACATTGTTTCCTTTTAGTTAATTGGCCTTATTTAATTAATTGGTTTTTTATGTATAAAAGTCTGTTTCCTCGTGTATTCAGGATCTAGCCCTAAGCTGAGGAAGGGGCCTGGTCCCGATTTGTTGGGCATTTGGTATGCATTGCTTAATTAATTGATATGCTTGGAGGATTGAACCTTTGTTTTCCCCAGTCATTTCATCTTTCACCTGCCACAAAGCCCAGATGTCCCCTAAGAACCAAAGGAAGGAAGATGAGTCATACATAGTAGGCATGGGGGACAATTCCAAGACAGAAGAGGTCAGGACACCCTATATCACCCCTGTTTGTCTGGGCTATGTGGCAACAACAGCAAATTTTCTACATCTAGGAGCACTAAAGGGAAGGGTCCAGGTAATCCCTTCCTGATGGCCAATATAACAATATTTTCATAAGGTTTGGGGTGGGGAGGAGTACAGATAGAACCTTGGACAACAGATGGGTTCAGGTGGGCTGGAACTAAAACCTCAGGCAATACCTGAGTCAACAATGGAAAAGTATAAAATGCCAGGCCGAGGGGACATATGGACACATAATGAGCTTCCCCATTCAAGACATCACCTCCCCAGGTAAATAAGAGATGGCAGAATTGGTGGGCCCAGCTCAGTCTTTGAGATCAATCAAAGGAAATGATGCCTCTGGGCTCCAGTCACAGGAGATGGGGTGGAGGGAGGTGGCCTCAGTAAGATCAGAAACATGGGATGACTCTCCCCACAAGGATGTTTCTTCTGTTCTTTCCTCTCCCAGAGCTCCCTGGAATTCACAGAGGTTCTTCTTGGAGGGAAATGAGGTGAAGGATGTGGCAGCTACACTTTCCTCGAGGCCTCAGGGTCTATGGTTCCTCCCTTACCAAGACCCCCCCCCCACAAGAAACACACACATACATGGACACCATTTCTTTGAGCCAACTCTTTCCTCTAGATGCTGCTGCTCTTCCTGACCCTTGCCCTCCTTGAAGGTTCTGCCAATGGATATCAGGGTACATCCTGTACCATCTCTACCTTGGACACTGCTTTCCTGCTGGCCTGAGTTCCATCATAGAGATCTACGTTTGGCAGTAAATTCAACCACAGCCCATGTCCCTCTTTCAATCTCAGGCTCCAGTCTCCTCACAGGATTCTTTTCATCACTCTGAGAGGGGGAGATAGGAAGATGTTGAGAGGGCTCAGAACTATTTAAGTGATTAAAAAGCTCTGAGGATGTTTCACATGTAAAATACATGAGACAGAAGAACTATTTTTAAGTACTCTATGGGCCATCTTTGATGAATGGGAACAGACTTGTTCTATGGGACAGGAGGTGACATACCTTGAACCAAGGAGTAAAGATACAGGAAGACAGATTTGTGATGAACATGGAGGAGAAATTTTATAACAATCAGAATTGTCCAAGCATAGAAGGGGTTGCATCTTTTGGTAGTGAATCCTCCCTCACTAGACATTAAAAAAGAGACTAGATCACTTGTCACAAAGTTATAGAGGTGATTCCTGCTTGGAGTAAGAGGCTGGATTCCATGAGGTTCCTCCCAGCTTTGATATTCTATGATCCTTTGATTCTGAGATATTAAGAACAAGTCTCTTCTCTTCCCCCTCCCCCTTCCCCTCCCCTTCCCTTACTTCTTAGATTCGACAAACAGCTTGGACTGATTCTGGATGTAAGGCGTTCTGGGTACTCTGCAAGGCCCACAATCCTAGAAAGGCTTCTTCCTTTCATTACTTTCTAAGATTCCACTATCTCCCTAATTACATTTTCCCTTTCTTCTGCTGATGCCACCATAACTGGAAGCCCCATTGACATATGTTCTCTTTCCCATCTGTCCCATCTTTCCACATACTCCATACTAGCCAAGGACATTTTCTAGTATTTACAAGGAAAAAAATATAAAATAAAATTTCAGAGGGAATGGACTAGAAAAAGGTCATTTTCTATCCTAATTCTTAATTTCATTTCCTTAGCCTAGGCTATACTATCATGATTCCCACTACCAAAGTGAAGCATCTTGACCGCTTTGAGCTACACAAATAAGAACGACCTTTCTTCCTAGAATATCCCTGAACCCTATCTGAGTTAGCTAGACTAAGCTCCTTCATGCATTCTAAAATCCTGAAATCCTCCTTAGCTAACAGGAAACCTCTTTCTGGCATAACTATGTGGCCATTCAACAAAGAACTTCCTTTATTCAAAATAAAGGAGGGCTAGAAAGAGCCATCACATAAAGGTTTACTTATTACCTCTAAAACTTAAAAACTTCCTCCTGACATACAGGTCATCCCAAGAGTTCACAGCAGACACACTCTGCCCTTCCCTATCACTATCTCTGCAAAGTGGTTGAGACAGATTGGGAGAAAGAGGAAGATTATGATTGTGCGTATATTCACCCATTCCTGCCCACAGGAAGCAATAATCCATTCTGGAGAAATTCAGGGGGCTGGCTGCTTCCAAACATTCATGAGAAATGAGGTCCCAGGCTAAACCGAAGCAGATGAATGCAGAAGACACTGGAAATGTCACTTCCACTTTCTGAAATCAGTGGAATCAATCCAGGAGGCATCACCTTGCGGAAGGATGCAATCTAATTGCACACATAAGAGCATGGTGATATTAGACTTTTAAAAGGTTGGAGAGGGAGACCTCTCACATCCAATCTTCCTATTATTCTTCCTGGATTTGACCTCAGTTGTGGAGTATCCTGCCAATGACATAAGCTAGCACCAAGGCTAGATATGGATTGTCATCTACATGACACGATTGAAAGGATAATGGAGAGATCTTCCTTACCCAGAAAGGCATTGGTAAAAAATTCCCATGGAGTACAAGGGAGAAGTCCTTGACCCCCTCCTGCCAAAAGCTGCTTGACTGATGTCACTTGATGACAGGCTCTCTGACCTCCACACTGGGAACATGAGGTTTCTTGGATTTAGCAAGTCATGTGCATCCCTAGGGGTGAGGGTAGTCTGGGTGAAGTTTGGTTCCCTACTATAATATTGTTTAGTTTCTTCTCTTCTAGGATCACTCACATGTCTCTCAAAATTCTATGGCTATAAGAAAGGCTCACATTTATCCTTGTTAGAGAAAGGCAAATGATCACTGGAATGTGGATGCACTTTGGAACCTTGGGCTTCATAACCAGGTGAGTAAGACTGAGGGAGCAAAGGATCTCTTCTCTCTGATCCCACCTGAGCCTACATTGATGGTCACTTGAATGACAAGGCTGGTGCTCTGTGTCATACTCAACATGGCCTTAACTTCAATCCCTGCACTCTTTCACCAAAACATGCATCTAATTGCACACACAAGAGCACGGTGATATTAGACTCTTAAAAGGTTGGAGAGGGAGACCTCTCACATCCAATCTTCCTATTATTCTTCCTGGATTTGACCTCGGTTGTGGAATATCCTGCCAATGACATAAGCTAGCACCAAGGCTAGATATGGGTTGTCATCTACATGACATGATTGGAAGGATAATGGAGAGATCTTCCCTACCCAGAAACCTTAGGAGGTAGTGAGTCTCCCATCACTGAAGATTTGTAAGTCGGGGGTGGGTGGAGAAGGAGGAAGAAGGGAAAAAAGCATTTATATATGGCACCTACTATGTGCCAGGCACTGTGCTAAGCACTTTACAAATATTTTCTCATTTGATCCCCACAACAATCCTGGGAAGCAGATGTTGCTATTAACCCATTTTACAGTTTAGGAAATTGAAGTAAACAGAGGTTAAGTGACTTACCCAGGTACACACAGTAAGTCTCTGAGGATGGATTAGAACTAAATTCCTGACTCTAAGCCCAGCACTTGATCGACCAGGCCACCTGGCTTCCAAGCTAGGCTGTCAAGGAAAGGCTAGATGAAGACTCATTGGGATGTTATGAAAAGGAATTCTGATATTCTACAATTTGTGTGAAAGGGTAAGTGATGGACCAACTCCAGGGTCCTTTTGTGTGTTTCGTCTCCCAGAATCCAATTATGGTATGGCAATGAGTGCACTACCAGGTATGCTAGCCCCATAGATGCTGTCAAGGAAGCCACCCTGAGTCCAGAAGAATGCATTATCCTAGAGGCTGCAGCTATGCAGAATGCATCCAGTACCTCACCTTCATGACTAATAAGGGCCAGAACCTACAGTTTGGAAATGTCAGTCAGAACCAGCTCATTGCCCCTACAAAGAAAGATAGTAGTTAATTCTGTTTGGGGATATTAGTCAAACTATATATCAGGGATTAGTTTTGGGTGGACACCCCTGAAGCCATAAAAAACAGTGGGAAGAATACAATTCTCAGACAATAAGAAACATAAAAGGTTGTCCCCAAAGATGCAGGTTCTTATCTCAAGCCTGTCCTCAGAAAGTATAAAGGTGTCGCCCTTTATCATGAATGACTCCATTAGAGTTGAAAGTGTTGATCTTAGGTGGAGCACAGATAAAAGCGATGACTCCTCAGCCTTTACAACTTCAGCATGCCAGGCAATAGGAGAAGGCTGAAAATGGTATCACAAAAATGTATGTGAGCTTTCCAGGGAATAAAACCAGACCTCCTGATTCCCAGGTAACCTGCATTGGACTGGGGGAACAGATAGGGAAGAAACGATTGAAGAGAGGAAGCTGTAAAACTAGCTTTAATCTGGCTTTCAGAGCTCCCGGTGAAGAGACAGCCTCCCCGGCTCCAGTCCCTGCCCCAGCCCAGCTGATCATAAAAGAGGCTAGGAATATAAGGCGTAATTTAGGGTATGATTCAGATAGAGGGTTAGAGACAATATGATTGTGGAGAAGAGGGAAAAAAATCCTCTGGGACAAATCCTCTGGGAGTCTGACACAACTGAAAAACAATTGAACTTCAAAGATCCTAGATCCATTCTCCTAGAGAAATTCAAATTGCCCTAGGGTTTCATCAAAGTTTATTTTTTCTCAATAGTCCTGGATAATGTTGTGAGAATGTGGAAGGTTAACTCATGTCTCCTCGGTTCCACCAGTATCATGGCCTATAATCACATAGGAAGATCCATTGAAGTAAATGGTGTTAGAGAAAGTAATTGGTGTGTTAGAGAAAGAGGGCTGTGAGGGGGACATGATAGCTACCTATCACTATAGGAAGGGCAATCACATGGAGGAGGGATTAGTCTTACAGTTATCCCTTCTACATCGCAACTTTTGCTGTCGTGGTTTCAATATATCGAGCGTTAGCACAATAAATTATTGTAAATGGGAATTTGGGGAGAGTATTTCAGAAGCCACAGACAACATGAGAAGGCCCCCAGATGACACAGGTTTGACTTACACATAGCTTATGACCAAATCGCCCAAATTTTATAATAAGGTAATGTAAACACCCCATAAAAGAAAAAGAAAAAAAATCAGACTTCTTCTCTGGTACAAAGGGAAGGCTAAAAAAATTCTCACGGGATGGGGGTGGGAGGCTACACCCTTAACCTCCTTGATATGGAAGGGATAACTATATTCTCTTTAGCCCCAGAGGCCAAATGATGATTAATAGATAGAAGCTGCCAAGAGGCAAATTTAACCTTGATGTCAAGAAAAACTTCCTAGCAATTAGCGCCATCCAAAAGCAAAAAGCTGCCTCCAAAGCGGCAGGTTCCTTCTTCTTGGAGGGGTTGAAGCAGACTGAGTAATTGCTTGTTAGTGTGTGACTATGGGATTTCTTTTGTATATAGCTGGACTAGACGACTGCTGAGGTCCCTTCCAACTCCTCTACTCTGATTCTTTGCGTGTAAGCATCTGCACGGTGGCTCTGATGTTCCAGGTGCTGCTGCTAGTTACCAGCAATGCCCTACAGATGGAGATTTGTTGTGAACGGCTTCCTGATCCCCAGCATTATCAAGTACAAACAAGCATTATTTAATCAGTGTCTCCATTCCTGGAATAACAGGCAGTCTGGCCACCACAGGCCTGTCGAGGAAGCCTGAGGGGAGAAAGTGGATGTCCACTTTATGAACTCAGTCCCAGTCCCCACCATTTCATGTGGGTTGTTCACAGGCCCTACTTCTAACCCCCCAGCACCCCCAGTAAAAAATGCACAGTGCCCATAAGCGTACCCACGCACAATGGAGTACCTAGGAACATATGTCATAAACATCATAGTTTGGCATGCAACACAGTCACTGGGAAGCATTGCAAACCTATAGTATAATTCCCTTGTGGAATTACCAGCATTAATGCATGCAATATACATATGCATAGACCAAAATCAATGGCAAAACTGACAGCACTGTTAGACTGAGCCTGAATAGGGCAAGGGAATAAGTGTTTATACAGCACCAAGTATGTGCCAGGCACTACACTGTGTTTCTCAAACATTATCTCATCAGATCCTCACCAGGGAAGTAGGTGCTCTTATTATCCCCTTTTGACAGTTAAGTATACTGAGGCCAACAGAGGTTAAGTGACTCGCTCAGGGTCACACAGCTAATAAGTGTGTGGGACCAGATTTGAACTCAGGTCTTCCTGACTCCTGGCCCAGCACTCTATCCACTATCCTACCTAGCTGTCCTAATCACATGCAACGTCTAACACAGAGCCTCACACAAAAAGTTGTGTACCGTGACTAAATGTGAAGTTCACATATAGAAACATAATGCACGCATGTGTCAAGTCAGCAAGTATATATTAACTTAATAGGTTCCTGGCACTGTGCTAAGCTCTAGGAACACGGGTACAAGTAGAAAAAAAAGACATTCCTTGCTCTCCAGGAACTTACATTCAAATAGTGGAAAACAATAGCAAAAAAAAAAACTAACTGAAAACTTATGAGATAAAGGTCTCCAGTGTGAAAGTATGGTAGAAAAAGTCCGTATGATCAGGAGAACAGCCTGGCAGGGGATGAAGACATGGTTGGGCTGAGCAAAGACCTTAAATGGAGCAGTAACATACATCACATTTGTGGTTCTTCAGTTGTTTCAGTCATGTCCAACTTTTCATGACCTCATTTGGGGTTTTCTTGGCAGAGATAGTGGAATGGTTTGCCATTCCTTCTCCAGCTCATTTTACAGATGAGGAAACTGAGGCAAACAGGCTTAAGTGACTTGCCCAGGGTCATACAGCTAGTAAGTATCTGAACTCAGGAAGATGAGTTTTCCTGACTTCGAGCCCAGCATTCTATCCACTGCAGCACCTCCTAGGTGCCCTGGCATCGTATACTAGCATGTGTATCAAAGAAGCAGAGCACCAAAAGAAAAATACTTTGGCATAACAAGGCGTGTCATATAGAAAACATTCTTATGTGTTGCCGTCATATACAAATCATGTGCCATATACATTCCAGCTATATAAGCATTGTCTGGCTAGATCAGAAGTTCCCAAATTATTTGGCCTATTGCTGCCTTTACCAAAAAAAATTACTCAGTGCCCCCCTGGAAATCTACTTTCTTCAACCTGTTAATGGGTTCTTGTTTTTTTTTTAATTTAAATTTTAGATTTATCAAATTTTAAAAACATAATTTTTTAAATGATGCATTTAAATTTTATAATTTATTATAAATTTGAGGGGTTTTTCTTGCATCGAAATTTTGATGATGCAATATTGCATTATCACACACACACAGACATACACGTATTCCTGCCAATGCATGTTGGACTTCCCCACAACATGAGGCACGCTCACCTGCCAACACTTGCTTATTAAGATCTGTCAGTGGACTTGCCCACTGATTGGTTATAACTTGCATTTTGTGTGTTTATTTGGAAGATAATGTAATCATTACAACTTTAAACTCTGTTACACAACAGATGAAGCATGTGTGAATGGTTTTCAAACTTCTCTTCTTTCCTTATGCTTCCACCACCTCTTTATTTTTATTCAAAGACCCCAATTGGACCTGAGGCTACTATTGCTCCCCTGGATCATTCCGGTGCCCCCCAGGGTGTGGTATCACCCACTCTGAAAACCTATGGGCTAAATAGATGATTTCTCCTGAAACATCATAGGTAACTTTGAACATTGGCCTAATGGACCTGCCTCTTTCTACCATACCTTCTACTTCTGATTTTGTGGAGCAGCTCTCCACACATACTGGTCTCTAGTCCTAGTCCTGAGCTTGTGAGTGGCCTAGGCTATCACTGTTTCCTAGTTCTATGAAGCGGTCTCCATGCCTGGGGCATTAGGCAGGAAAAGATGTGTCTCTGTATTTATCTCTCTTTGCTCCCAGAACAGCAGTCTTCACTGAACTAAGACAGATTTGGATGACTTCCCTAATATATTGTTTCTTTCTCATTTGGGTCACTGTCTTCTGAGTTATTATCTTACTTTGACAGTCTCTCTGCCAATAGGGTATATGCTTTCTTTCTTAGAGTCTGCTTGGTTAACTCTATCACTCCTTGCTTCCTATCCACCACAGAGTCCAACATGCTAGTAGGCGATGGGGAGTTGTGATGCATTGTCTTAGAAGGACCTCAACCACTCTGTGAAACTATTTTATAATTTAGTGGATGGCCATCTTGATGTGGGATGGCTTTTCCCTCAACCTGCTCTTTTGTTAGGGGCAGCTGGGTGGCACAGCGAAATGAGTGCCAGGCCTGGAGTCAGGAAGACTTCTCTTCCTGAGTTCAAATCTGGCCTCAAACACTTACTAGCTGTGTGACCCTGGGCAAGACATTTGACCCTCTGTTTCCTCTTCTGTAAAATGAACTGGAAAAGGAAATGGCAAACCCTGCCAGTATCTTTGCCAAGAAAACCCCAAATGGGCTCACAAGGAGTCAAATACTCCTGAAAAACAACTGAACAACTCCTCTATTTGTTTTCTGAACAACCAAATTTCTCAGAACTCTACCACCTTGCTGAAGATATTGACAAAAAAAAAATCATCGTACTTGTTTCTACCAGAGCTTTTCTAAATTGAGGCCACAGTGAGCTAGCCAGTAGGTCTTGTTTGTCTGAGACACCATTGGTTGTGAATCCACATCTTCTTTATGTTTTGATACACCAGGGCATGTCAGTGGGTAATAGCTGCTTTCATCCGATCGTCAGCAGATATTGCATAAAGCCTGTGGTATAGTTCTTGGTAGTAACAAACACATGCACAAGAAATATTGACTTCTCTGGACCTTCTCCTCAGGCCCCAAGGTCTTCATCACGTTTGGCTGCATATAATAGAAACATAGGCTGTAGGTCTTCCTCAGGGTGAATTCCTGCCAATGCCAAAGCCCTACTAAGTAATTGTCTCTTCGAAGCTTTACCTGGGTCAGGGTAGACTCTTACCTCTGGGCCCTCCAGTTCGAGGTTCTGGTAATTGACAGATGTTCCTTTCAGTCTCGACATTCACAGACGTGATGAGCTTGAGACATCATACCCTTATTTTACCTAAACTTTGTTTTATTAAGTTCTATGGATGCCTTTTCTTTTTATTTCTAGAAATAACATCTCACCTGCCACCCCATCATGGACCCCTACCTTTTAAAAAAGAAAAACAGCCAGCTGACACCGTGAGCAAATCTGGCAGTACATGAGACATTCGTCTCTTATAAGTCTCTACTGATCGCGAGGACAGTTCGCCTGAATGTTTCATCTCTGTTGGCACAGGGCACAATTCTAAACTCTCGGGAGGCATTTTTAATGCTTTCAACAGTATTTTTGTTTTCTGATGAGGCTGTGCTAAGACCTAAGTGCCCGGTCCTAACGCCTCTCTATTTTGTCCTTCTTGCTTATGTGTATCATGCATCTGAAATCAAAAAAGTTGCTTTTCTAGGACTTATTTCTAGGAAAAAAGGAAACATATGAATTCTGAAATAACATACTAAATGAAAGGAATTAGAAGTGAGCAAAAAGAAAACACTTGGCTCCTACATTAGGGATTACCTACCACCTAAGATGGTTAACTGAACTACAATGGACAAGGTCTGATTTGTCCTTTCTGGATGCTTTCAAAAGACATACAATCATTGGTGAACATTACTGTCCCTTGGCTGTAAAGTTAGAATGGTCAGACCTTATGCTCCAGGCTTCTTCCCTTAAAGCCAGATGTCCTCTAGGGCCTAAAGAGAGGCAGGGGAGTCATGCAGAATAGGCCTAGGGCACAATGCCAGCACAAAAGGAGTCAGCTCACCCTATGTCACCCCTGTTTGTCTAGGCTGTGTGGCAAGGACAGCAAACACTCTATGTCCAGGATGACTGGGGAGGGAAGGGTCTAGATAATCACTTCCAGATGGCCAACATTGTCCTGGGCTTTAGCATCAGGATAGATCTCAAAGAGACATTGGACAAAAGGCAGGGTCATGTGCATTAGGATAGATGCCTCAAGCAACACCCGAGTCAATTCTAAAAAGGTATAAAATGCCATCCTAAGGGAGGAGCAGGCACAGAAAGGAATCTTCAATCCAGACATCACCTGACCAGGTAAGTGAGAGAGGGCCCATCCTAGTCCTGAGGCCAAAACCAAAGGCTATGGTACCTATGGTGCCTCTGGGCTCCAGTCTCAGAAGATGGGGAAAAGGGAGGTAGCGTCAGCAAGATCAGGAACACTGGCTGGTTCTCCCCAACAAGGATGCTTCTCCTATTCTTTCCCCTCCCAGGGTTCCCTGGAATTCACTGAGGCTCTTTGCTATACGAGAATAGGGTGAGGAATGTAGTGACTAAAACTTTCCCCAAGGGTTCAGGTTCTACTGTTCTTCCTTTGACAATAGCAGCCCACCTGAAATACACGCATACACACATACACACACACACACACACACACACACACACGATTTCCTAGAATCACCTCTTCCATCTAGATGCTGTTGCTTTTCCTGACCCTTGCCTTCCTTGAAGGTTCATCCAATGGACTGAAGGGTAAGTGCTGGATACTGCTGCCTGCTTAGCCTCCCAGCACAAGACTCAGGTCTGAATCCCATCACAGAACTCCAGGTCCCGCAGTAGCTACAACTGCGACTGGGGTCCTTCCTTCAATCGCAGGCTCCAGACCCCTCCAAGGATACCTTTTGTTACTCCAGGAGGGAGAGAGAGAAGGACAGTGAGAGTGCTCAGGATTATATAACTGGTTAAAAGCACTGAGGATGTTTTGCATGTAAAGGATGTGAGACAGAATCACTGTTTTCAAGTACTTGAAGGGCCATCATTAGTGAGAGGGGAAAAGATTTGCTCTATGGGACTCCAAGGGGGGGCAGAAGGGCAACTAGGGAGTACAGTGGAGAGAGGACAAGATTGGCCCAGGATCAGTCAGCTATTTTTCAGTCATGTTCAACTCTTCATGACCCCATTTGGGGTTTTCTTGGCAAAGATATTAGAGTAGTTTGCCATTTCCTTCTCTAGCTCCTTTTACAGATGAGGAAACTGAGGCAAACAGGGTTAAGTGACTTGCAGGGTCACACAGCTAGCACGTGTCTGAGGCCACATTTGAACTCAGGAAAATTAGTGTTCCTGACTCCAGGCCTGGAACTCTATCCACTGTGCCGTGTCACCTAGTTCCCCAGAACTAGGATATAGGGTCTAAATGAGCCCTGGGGATTCTCATAGCTCCACAGCTACAATGGTCACTTGGATACACTGATAGGCACAAGGCAATACCTCGTGACTCCCAAGATGGGTGGCACAGTCAGACGCTCAGAGCTGATGCAGCTTCCCACGTTTTTAGAAAATCATTTACAGGAATCTCCTAAACCCCCTTCAAGCTAAATAAATGGGGCGTTTGGCTTCCAATGTACTGTCAGCTCTCACCTGGTCCTTTCCCTCTTCTGTATAGACAGGATGGAGAACAAGACCAATGAGTGGAGAAAAAAACTGACACATGTTTCTTGGGGAAGAGAAGTTTGAAGGCAAGGGTGGGGGTGGGCTTCATTATTCCCAGTAATTCTATTGCAGAAATGTCAACATTTGTCAAGAACTGAGGGCAATCAGCAGGAACAACCTCCTGCCTTGGAAGCTTATGAGAATGGAAACAGATGGACAGAGAGTATCTGATCACTCCTTGCCCTGGACAATGTTAATAAGAGAATCCCAGTTGTGTGGGGTCAGTTATTGATTCAAAATCAAGATACAACAACTCATGAACTGCCAATTCTTATCAACCAGCTAGCTCCCTCTTACACCACAACACCAGCCTCCAAAGCCTCCATTCATTGGGCCTAATGACCCCGTAACTCTCTTTTTTCTCTGTAAAGGATCCAGTCCTGGGCCTTAGGTCTCACCAAATTGAGTTTCCTCAACTGGGAAACAGTACCTTGCCTTAGAACCATTCCAAGGGACATTGCCCTCTGGCACCAGGACTTCTTTCTTTCACTATCCCCTAATCTTCCACGACCTCCCTAACTGCCATTTCCCTTTCTTCTGCCAATGCCACCCCATCTGGATAGCCAATTCTGGCATCTGCTCTCCCTTTCCCATCTGCCCCTTTGCTCCACATAGGCCAAATCATCCAAGTGTATTTCCTAGTCTTTAAAAAAAAACCAAAAATATAAAAATTCAGAAAGACTACACTGGGAAAAAATGCCATTAGAAGCATATAAGAGAGAAATCTACGACATTCCAGTTTAAAGGGTCCCTACACTTTCTCTCCTAACCCTTAATTTAAATTCCTCTCCCTATCCCATCCTGATTCCCTATATAATAGAGTGTCTAGATCCCCTGAAGATCAACCAAGGATCACAAACATAAAAAGACGATTTTATTCTTGTGTCATTTCAGTGGTGCCCAACTCTTTGTGACCCATTTGAGGTTTTCTTGGCAAAGATACTAGAGTGGTTTGCCATTTCCCTCTCTGGCTCATTTTACAGATAAGGAAACTGAGGCAAACAGGGTTCAGTAACTTGTCCAGGGTCAAGTAAGTGTCCACTCTATCCCACTCTATCCACTGCACCTTTCATATTTTTTGAAATGATGAAGTTCCTCACCAGATTTAAAAATATTTTATTGATACCTTTTATTTTTACACCTACTGCATTTTAAAGTATATGCCTCCCTCATTTACTCAGTTACCTCTTATTATAAACAATTTAAAAAAAGAGGTTGTAACCCTAGGCAAGTCACTGAACCCTGATTGCCTCCTCCCCACCCAAAAAAGGAAGTAGAAAAAAGCATTTCAATAAAACATCACATTGGCTGATTATGACTTTGCACCCACACTTTCCCACCTTGGCAGAGGGACCCTCAAATGTTTTTTACATTCGTGATGAGGAGCAAACAGCTTGTTAAATACAAGCCACACTGTTATGGTAATTAAGGAGAGACTTTTTTTTTACTGTTTTCTCTTTTGGAATGCTGAGATAATCAAGTACTTTGGATGAGTTTTGATTTTCAAATGTAATGGCAAGCAAAGTAGACTTTTTGTTGTCTTTGTTTTAGAGTGCTTCTCAGCACTAAATCTTTGATTGAATCCGGAATCTTTGACCTGCTTACATCAGGAAAGGGCTAAGTCACATGGGTTTGAGTTGTGTGTGGTGGTGATGCCCTTTGACCCTGAAGAAATGCATATAAACTCAGAGGTTAGCGTTTTGCCTTTGGGGGACACACTCATTGAAAGAGTGTTGGTGATGAGACTCTGGGTAGCCATTGAAACCCCCCCCCCACTTTGAAAACCCAGATGTTGGTGCTTCTCTCTGGTAACTATGTACTGATGTGATCAGACAGATAAAAGCCTGTCTGTTGATCTGTTTGTAATTTCTGTTTGTGTTTGCTCTGAAGTTCAAAGTGCTGGCTTTTCCCCTGAACTAAGTGAATGGTATATGTATGTTTAATTAAAATGAGATTGTTAACCCCTTAAAGTTGCTTTCCTTAGAAAATAAGGTCAAGGCCAAGATGGTGGCTGGGAAGCAGTGACTGGCGTGAGCTCCCCACCAGGTCCCTCCAAAAACCTATAAAAAATGGCTCTGAACCAATTCTAGAGCTGCAGAACCCACAAAGTGGCAGAGGGAAGCAGGGCTCCAGCCCAGGACAGCCTAGATGGCCTCTGGGTAAGGTCTGTCCCACACGGACCTCCCAGCCCCCAGCTGAGGGGAGCAGAGCTGAGCCAAGCAGAGCCCAGTGCGCGCAGCGCGAACAGACCAGACGCGGACCTACCAGACAAGGAGATGAGCAGAGAGTGCCCTGGCATCCTGAATTACTGAGCTGTGGCATCCACCAGA
>CM053624.1:227687554-227705656 GCA_028646595.1 Phalanger gymnotis | reverse complement strand
CTAAAGAATTGACCTCTGGAATGGGACTCTTGGGGCAGGGACAGCTCTACTTCCAATTTCAGCAAGAAGAAGCTATGGAAAATAAGACCTTCGCCCCTTACCCCAAGATTTTGAGCCCCAATCGTTCGAGTGGGGGTGAATGATGATACTGTTCTGTGTACTTATTTTGTATTATCCTTGCTGTGTTGTTTTATTGTTATGGTATTATTGACACCTCTTTCCTATGTAATGGATACAAAGATCTAGGGGTAGACAACTGAATTGTAAAACAAGTATTTTGAGAATGATTGATTTGAAGAGATTATCTTGCTGGGACCTAGGGGTGGGTCATGTTTGTATTGTAAACAGATATTTGGGAATGTCACTGAATGATATGTTTTGCTTTGTTGTGAATGATATGTTTTAGTTTCCTGCGTAATTGGATCACAATGTATGTCCTAGGATACATGGCTGATTAAATTATGTATCCTAGAACAAGGGAGAGAATGTGTTGGGAAGCAACATGGGCTCCTTAGCACTTAGTTCTACAAGTGCCCTTGAAGAGTTTGGCTTTTGTTTGCTTTGAGTAATTCAACTATTTCATTGAATCTTACTAAGTGCTAAGCCCCAGGCCCAAACCCCTATCAGGTGTAAAACCTATGTGGGTGTGGATTGGCAACTAAGGTGGGGCCCAAGGTGGGGCTAACTCCAGGAAGGGCCTAGTTTACATGTCTGGGACAGCAGAGGCTTTTAGACCAAGTGGATTTAAGTTGCTCTTTGTGGCGATTCTAGGTCACATGGGTGAGTCGCGTGTGTGGCTCACCCGAACGCTGAAAAAGATATAAAACCAGGAGTTGGCCTTCTCCTCTCTGGAGCTCTTTGCTGCAGTAGTAGTGGTGCATGACTCTGGGCCAGCCCTTGTTCTGAGCTCCTGGGCTGAACCTAGATATTGGTAACTATGAATTGTATTGGGTCTGTCTGTTTGTAAATTGTTTAAGGGCTCTTGAGATGGTGTTGATGAAGACACTCTGGGCAGCTGTAGCTAAGGAGCCCTCCAGCTTGTAAACCTGGATGCTGAGACTTTGTTGAACTCTGGTAACTATGTATTGCGATTTGAATCAGACAAGGTCTGTCTGTTGTTATTTGTAATTTGTAACGGGACGAGTTAGAGCCTACTCCAGCTATCGTTGGACCTCTGCACCCAGAACCAGCTGAGATAGCCTCAGGGCTCTGAGGTATGGGAGGAACAAGATGGAGCCTGGAGGAAGGGTCTCACCCTTGTTGGCAACGTGGTGCCGGGTTCTTTTCCGGATTTACCTGTGCACAGGTGAATCATGGGGAGAGCACGGGAAGGAAAGGGGAGGAGAATAGGAGGAGAGTAGGCAGAGAGTAGGCAGACCAAGGCAGTCCTAGTACTACGTAATGAAGGCTATAAAAATCTGGTCACTGACTTTATTAAACAGAGCTGCTTACCACCTTTGCTTCCCACCTCATTCATTGCCCCCGAGATCAGGCCTTTGCTGGACAAAGGCCTGGGAGTATGGGGTAAGAGAGACCCCTACAGTAATTTGCTTGTATTTCGCTCTGAAGTTCAGGGTGCTGATTTTTTTTCCCTGAACTAAGTGAATGATATTTGTGTGCTGAATTAAAGTAAGCTTGCCAACCCCTTCACCTTGCTCTCTTTATTAAGGCAGATCAAAAGAACTTGTGTTTTTTGTAGTGTGCTGGCAGGTTTCTGGGTGCTGGCTGTGGGTGGATCTTCCCCGCCCCCCCCCCAACAGAAGCTGCTAGCCAGATTGTTAAAACAGGGAGGGAGAGAAAAACAGATTGTGGACATTTCAGGGTGTCAAATTACATACTTCACACAGACACCGAACAGACACAGAGAGAAAATGACAGGAAACACAGAGAAGATTCTTAGAAATCCTTTGTACAAATTAGACCTTTGTTTGGCCTTCTGATGTAATGGAGGCCAGGTGCTATGCTTTATGGGGGTCTTGGAGACCCTGCTTTTAAGATGACCTGGGGCAGATCTCCAGCTATAGGAAAATGTGCCCATCTCTGCTGTCCCTAAAAATTCTTGTAATTGGGTGGTTGTTATAAGAGAATTCTTTCCCTTACTAGCTTCTTCAGAACTTTCATATAGTATTCTAGGTCTCTTTTCCCTGACTGCACTTGTCACATTGTAAATTATAATCCCATGTAAGCCTGGTGATACTTAGAAAAGAAAATTGAAAGGAAAAAGATTATCGCCTTTACCTTAGTCAACTGTCCGACCAGAGCTCCTATTGAATGTCCAGGGCCTCTCCCCAGGAGACTTTCAGAGCCCCCGTCCTCCAAATCCATCTGCTTCAGGTCCCTGCAGAGGTGGCACTATGCTAAAAGATTTCTGGAGAGAGTGAAAGAAAGACACGGGCCAGGCAGGAGAGTATAGTACAACTCCGTTTATTAAGCCGAGGCGGTTATATACTCTATGGAATCAGATGAGTGGACCAAGCATTGCATTGCTTTATTACTTTACTTTGTTCCCTTGAAACATTCTGCCACATAGCCCACGTAGCCAGTGTAGCCTGGGACATGTTGTTACTTAGTTCCATAGATGCTAACCATATTGAAACATTTTTGTTCTTTCCCATGCAGATAGCAGCTGCAAGGTTGGGTCTTTGCCATGTCCTCTTATCATTCATTGGCCTTGCCTTGCATAGGCCTAAACAGGATATAGCTGGCTCTCCACGCCCCCCCCCCAAAAGATATTTGCATTTTCAAAGTGACATGTGAAGACCAAAAAGCTTCAGACCTCAAGTAATAGAACTTCTGGCATGGCATTGTGAGAAATGGTTGGGAGAAGCTTTGGGACCCTCTAGAAGCAAGTTCAAGTGCTGTGTCTTCTTCGAGCAGACTAATAGGGCCCAGGTTAGAAGATTCTTGTCCTTTGCTTTATCTCCCTTGTCATAGCTTTCTGGGGGAAATAACATTGTATTGATGCTTATTTCTTTATATCACAGTAATTTCTAAATAAATAAATAAAACCACCTGCAACCACACATTGACTCCATCCTTGTAAGGAAAATAATTTTTTTTAAAAATTAAGCAAAACCTCCAAGTGACCACATCTTGAAAATGTATACGAAATTCTGTCCTGCCCTTGCCTCCACATCAGGTGGATGGTGGATGGTGTAGTAGAAAGCATATGGATTTGGAGTCAGAGAATACAGGTTCAAATTCTGGCTCTTCCACTTAGCAGCCACATGAATTGGTCAAGTCACTCTCTTGGCCTCTATCTTCTTATCTTTAAAATATAAAAGTGATACTAGGTGGCCTTCTAAGTTCTCTTCTAGGGCTAAATTTCTAACCCTATTGTAACAGTGTGTTAGATAGCATCCAGATTGCCTAAGATGTAGAGACCAACTTCTGGGAGAAGACACTCTGCTTTCCCACCCATCCCCCACCCCCCACCCCGCCCCCTGCCCCCACCACATGGGTGGGAACAGCCTCCTTCAATTGACTCCTTCATTAGCTGGAACAGGCGACATCTTTAAAATCAACAGACTGGGACAACTTCACTCTTTTTCTTCCTGCATGATGACATTAGAGGCGGAATTTCTACCCAAATGTACAGCCAGTTCATCAGGTGAAGCTCCGAGGAGCCAGAGCTCTTGGGACTCAAGGCCAAGGAGGACTTTTGGCTTGGAATTTGGGATAGTGATAGATAGGAAATGAGCTAAGGTGTAATGATAATACCCTTCTCCTCCCCAGAGTATCAAGTGGGTCAAGGAGGTAGATTATGTGCCACATATTGGGCGATATGTTGGAATATTTGTTTTTATGTTACTTTTGAAGTAAATATTCCTTTATAAAAAACAAGTCAGCTGTTAAGAGTTTAAACGGAAGTGGGGTATAGGGGAACTTCTTACTTCAAAATAAAAACATCGGGGGTCAGTAGGGACCTATAATCCCCTCAAGGGTACTGTAAACCCTGGATTTATGTTGGATTTGATGAACTAGTTGGGAGCAATTATTATTTATGGCACGGTAGATGTGTGCTCTGAATGGTAATTCCTTTAACTGTGAGAATAAAAGTAATGAATATTCTATACTGATTTCTCAGTACAACCTGTATAGAATGCCAAAATTGAGAAATGGGATGGTTTTTCTATGGTAGCTAATTGGGACATGCATCCAGTTAGATTAATGCTGTTGGGCTGGAAATAAGTCTTGTGTTTATGTTTTAAATCCATGCGTTTGTTTTTTATGTTACTGCCATATTTATATTTTGCTACATTTCTTACATTATATTTTGTATTGCATTTCTTACATTATGATTTTGGAAAATATTGCATAGAACTGCTGCTGGATTTGGGAGTGATAGAGTGTGATGAATTTGTTCTATTAGGAGGCTAGATCCTCTGATGCAAATGCTGCAAATGATTTTACAAATCATAGCTATTGCTTTGAAAGATTTACTCTTTTGGTTAATGACTACATACATATTCAAATGTGTACACTCTTATTTTGAAAGAGTTCATTTGAATTTGGTAAGAGTATAGTAAACTTGGGAAATTGGAAATGCTATCAGAAATCATTATCAAAAATGGTAAAGTGTCAAAGGACTAAGAATGTTTATAAGTTATTTAAATATGAAAGATTGCTTATACTGCATTTAAATGATCAAGCTGGTGATTTTTCCTTAAAAACCCAAACCTCACTGCTCTTATCTATTCAAATGACCTTATCTTTGGTACTGTTAAATGTGTTGGTGGGTATTGGTGACTGGACAACTTAGAGCCCTAGCAATTGCCTACAGAAGCTTTCACTGATGTGAAGCATTCCATTATGTGAAGTACTGTGAATACCCTTCCCTGAGTAGATGTGAACTTCAGTGACCAAGAGCCTATTTCAGGAGTATGAAAAAGGTCAAATCAGGACAAGTCAGGCCCTGAAAAAATTTTGACAGGAATTTTTCAGAAGTACATTCCAAATTATGTTTTGTATGATTGCACATGTATAATCCATATCAAATTGCTTACCATCTCAGAGAGGGGAGAGGGGAAGGAGAAAGGGAGGAAGAGAATTTGGAACTCAAAATTTTTTAAAGCTAATGTTAAAATTGTTTTTACATTCAATTGTGAAAAAAATAATTTTAAAAAAAGTACAATCCAATACTATCCTAGGAATGTCCGGGCAATTTAGAAATTCATCTAAATCTAGGCTGAATTTGTAACCAAGATCTATAGTACTTTTTACACCTTTGGTAGAACAATTACGGCTTTTTCTTCTTTTTCAGCTTCAGGCCAGCTTACCTGTGCTGAAGATAATTCTTCCTTACCTTTCTCCAGGGCTTAGAATAATGAATTTGAGGAGGAATTGGTGGTAATTCGTATCGATTGGTATTTTTACTGCAGTCTAAAAAATGGTTAAAAAACATTTTAGTTGAATTTTTTCTTTAATGGAGCAACAAGATTATTATACCAACCTCATCCACCAGGTATACAATGTTGGGAAACTAAACTAAAACAAAGAGGCAGCTAAGTGGTTAAAGAGTTAGAGTAATAAACTCTAAAGTTAAAGTCAGGAAGTACTGATCAACTGTAAACCATAACTGATGCCCTCACTCATCAATGCTGGCCAGCCAGTTCAAAGAATCAAGACTTCCTTCTGACCTATGGCCATAGAGTTATGCCTAAAGGTTCTCAGATTGGGAGCGCAAGCATTCACAATGAACCTCCCATGCCTACAGTCTCATGAAGGAAGTCCCTTCCTGGGAAGGACATATGTTATGACTGAGTAGTTCACAGGAATGTGTGGTAGCTCAAAACCTCAGGGAAGCCTATTCAGTTGATTGTAAAGACTGCTAGAATAAGGGAAGGTATTTGGTATAGAAGAGAGAATTAGCAGGCATTCTGACCTTTATGGTCATCCATTTGCATTGTGTACAAAAACTTGAGATGAGGATACAGATGAAGTAAATAACAAGACTTATTTTGATCACACAAAGAATGGTGAGTACACACTCCAGATAAATATATGGTTTCAGAATATCTACTCTGTAACAGCTATGGCCAAAGGAATCAGACTATCAACTCACCAACCGACTGGCCAAATAAAGTTCCAATTGCATTTAAACTAGATTACCTTGATCCCAGAAAGCACTGCTAATCTGCAGAGCCTTTGGCTACCGATAAAGAATAAGGGGCTGAACATTCTGGAGAGCAATTTGGAACTGTGCCCAAAGGGCTGTAAAAATGAACATACCCTTTGACCTAGCAATACCATTTCTAGGGCTGTATCCCAAAGAGATCACACAAGTGGGAAACAGACCAGTATGTACAAAAATATTTATAGCGGCTCTTTTTGTGGTAGCAAAGAATTGGAAATCAAGGGGAAGCCCTTCAATTGGGCAATAGCTGAACAAGTTGGGGTATATGAATGTAATGGAATACTATTGTGCTATAAGAAATGGGGAAGATACGGACTTCATAATAACCTGGGAACACATGATATAACGCTGAGTGAGGGGAGCAGAAACAGGAGAACATTGTACACAGCCACAGACATATTGCTTCTATGACAACTAACTTTGATAGACTTGGCTCCTCTCAGCAATACAAGGTTCAAAGATAGCTCCAAAAGACTCATGATGGAAAAAGTTATCTACATCCAGAGAAAGAATTACAGAGTCTGAATGCAGATTGAGGCAAACTATTTGCCCTCTCTCTTTTTTTTCTCTTCTTTTTTGGTTTTGTTCCTTCTTTCTCAGGATTCATTGCATTGCTCATAATTCTTCTTTACAACCTGACTATTGTGTAAATAAGTTTAATGAGAAGGTATATGTAGAACATATATTGGATTCCATGCTGTCTTGGGGTGGGGGGTGGGGAGGGAGGGGAAAAAAATTTGGAACTCAAAAACTTGTGGAACTGAGTGTTGTAAACTAAAAATTTTAAAAATCTTTTAAAAATTTTTTAAAAATAATAAGAGGCTAGAGATTCAAACATTTTAATACTTGATCTCATCTGTGCCTGCTGAACTGAATTCTATAGCCCAATTAGGGGCAATGTCTTCTACCTTATTCTTTCTTGTGGAAACTGTTATGGCAACTGAAATAGTTCTTGTTGTATGGTTTGCTATATTTTCTGCATTAAAGATAAATAAAAAGAACTCCATAGCTTGAATCAACTAAGAATAATTAATTGTGCTACTGATTAGCAAATAAAAATTGAGACCCTAGAATTAATACAGGTTTAACTTCAAATAATTGTTCTAAGAGCATAAAACAGGAATTATGGAAGCCTATAAACAACTTTCTTTTTAGTTCAACTGATAAAATTAAGAAAAACAGTTTAATCTAGAATAAAAGCCATTTCCAGACTTTCCGTAGGAAAGTGGCTAGAACAAAAATTAAGGACTTCCTTGAGAAAATGGATTTGTTGGAAAGCAAACAGCTAGTTAAGAGCATTGCCTTCCACTATCCCTCAATGATTGGCACTATGACTCATCTAAGAACAGTGTTCTCCTTTCAAGGATTTCAAGAATTTTCAAGTTATTGATCACAGGAAAGAAGACCTTTCCATCCTTGAGAGAAATGATCAAGGAAGAAATCCAGTAATTTAAATAGATTAATTGACCATTATTCTAGAAGGCTGAACCCAAACAGTGTTTTCTTTAAACATATTACAACCTTTTCCTTGTTCAAGTTATCTCAAACTTGTTGGTATAGATGTATGTCAGAGGACATTGGAGGTGGGGTGGGGCGGGGGGTGGGGGGAAAGTGGTAGGAAAAACTATACCAGTTGGATATTTCTAATTCTAAGCTAAAAGTGGCTTGGATTTAGAACATTAAATTAAATTAAGTTGTTTCTGATGGATTTGTACCTAAAATATGTAGTAGTAGTAGTAGTAGTAGTATAATATATATTATATATTCTTCTTCAACAGCTTTCCTATTCTAATGAAAACTGTTCATATCCTTTGACTATTTATTAGGGAATAGCTCTTATTATCATGTATTTGTGATAATTCCCTATATTTTTTGCATGCCAGGCTTTATCAGTGATGTCTGATGCAAATATTTTTCCCACTTGACCATCTTACATTCTACTTTAACTGCGTTGATTTTATTTATACAAAAGCTTTTTAATTTTATGTAATTTAAATCATCTATTTTGGTCTTATGTGGTCTCTATCTGTTGTTTGGTTATGAACTCTCTCCACCAACCCACCCTACTGAGCCATAGTTGTTTTGAGAATCAAATTATACAGTGCATGTAAATTGTTTTGTAAACCTCGAAATCCTCAAAAATATAAGTGTAAGATAATACTATTGCCTCTGAAAGATCTGCCTACTTCTTGTCCAGGTAACTACAGAGATTTCTATGATTTTCAAATTAGTTTCAGAGATACAGATAGCTTAGTGTGGATTTGGACAAGGAAGCTGGAATCACAGAACAACTTAGTATTTATTTCAGATCTACATACAATTTGATAGATTAATTAGAGACAATTATTACCCACAATATAGTTGATCTAGATTGTAGATAGTAACTGATGAATAATAGCACCGCACCTTTGCAGCTGTGAAATATTCTGTCCTGAAATTTTGGTTGCATCCAGCATGAAATTGCAAAATTAGGAGACACAGGTTTTTATCATGTCAAGAATCAGACGATCTTAACTGGACTAATGCTATTTGATTGATGGCCAAATGTTCTGTTTTATATTTTAATTGTCCGTAAGATTGTTTTATCTTAAGGCTATGTTAATGACTTTCAAGCATTACGATTATATTATAAGGCTATGTGCTTAATACTTGGGAATGATACCTAGAGTGTGATGCATACATAGCATTAAGGGGTTGGGTCCTCTTTGATCTGAGTGCTATGATTAATCAAATATTCATCTGGAAGAACACAGCATTCTCTCTTGCCAGCAACTGAAATGTGTACACACTATTATATCAAAAGTTAATTTGGTTTTAGCGAACAACAGAAGAGATCTTGAGTGGAAAAAAATGTTAAATAAAATTAACCATATGGCAAGCACCAACTAATCATTATCTCAAATTAGTGATTCTCCAATAGCAATGTGGCAACAAATTTAAAAATTAGCTAAAATATCAGGAGACTGAAGCAGATGGATGGATGGATGGATGAATGGATGGATGAATGGAGGGATGGAGGGATGAGTAATTGAGAATTTAGAAGACAACACATACAGGTGAGCTGGAAAAGAAAGGGGAAGGCAGCATGGCATGGTGACAGTCAGGAAGTGGTTTACCTATCATAGCCTAGCATCCCAAGGACAGAGCCCAAGCTATAGAATTCAAAGCCTATGAATAAATTGAGATCAGAAATGAATAGATATTCAGTGGCCATTTAAACACGAAAATGAAAGAATTAGGTTCAGACATTAAAACTCCAGATAAGCTATGACAAGGAAGCTACATATAATAAATAAAATATAATGTACAATAAATGTATAATAAAAACATATCCGGATATATCTCATATCTGGATATAATAAAACTTATATATACAGATTACCAAAAAATATATGAGTCCTGCACCTCCCTTCATACCAGATGGAAAAATGGTAATTGCATAATCAATTTAAGAAGTTTGATTGATACTGTGAGTAGGCAGTGCCTCTTTAAAACGTGAAAACAGTGCAATTCATAGGGTCTTGGAATATTTGGAATGTTGTAAAAATGTTAAGTAACCTATCCATACTGTATGCAAATAATGAATTTGTTTCCAGGGAATCAGAACATGTATTATGCTACCACCAAAAAGCCAATACCTGGTGATTTTAATGATAACCACAAAGTTGTACCTTTAGTTGTATCTTAGCACTGAAACCTCCTATGTGAGGTAGAATTTCCTGAGACCATAAATTGACTTACTTATTTCTTTATGATCTCATCCCAATCCTGATAAAAGTGCTTACATTGACAAATCAACAATTCATCATGAAAAAAGAGACTTGTCACTGCAAATCTATGAAAAAATCAATCTGTGACTTTCTCACTCAGTCCTTACAGAGAAATTAAATGTGGAACAACAATATCCCTCCCCAAGTCCCTGATAGGAAAATTGGAAGATCAAATGTATCAAGCTAGACGGGACCCCAAAGGTGAGATAGTCCAACCCCTTATATTTTTTTCAAGAAAGTTTTTATTGATATTTTTTGCTTTTTACATCATCATTTTCCCCCATATCCATCTCCCAGAGCCATTCCATATATAAATTATATTTTTAAAAGAAAAAAAGAGGAAAAAATCAGAACAACTTATCAATATATTGGAAAAGTCAAAAATATGTGTAATGGGCAGCACCTTTGGACCTCCCACTAGTGAGAAGGGGTAGATTAGAAACATTCTCTCATATATCTTCTTTCAATCTTGTTCTTTATAATTTTGCAACATTTACTTTTGATTTGTGGGTGTGTGTAGTTGTTCTTTCCATTTACATTGTTATAGTCATTGTCTATATTATTTTCTTGGCTCTATTGCACTCTACCTCAATTAATATCCATCTTTCCATGTTTCTCTGTATTTATGACATTCATTATTTCTTACAACACAGTAATATTCCATTACATTCATGTTCCATAATTTGTTTAGGCACTTTCCAATTGATGGGCATCTAATTTGCTCCAACTCTTTGCTATCACAAAAAGTACTGCTATAAATATTTTGATGTATGTGTGAACTTTCTTCTTATTAATGGATTCCTTGGAGATGTAGGGATTCTTTTGATCAGCACTTTGTTTTCTGTGTTTAGAAGTTCTGGGAAGTTGTCTGAAAAATATTATTTCTTGCATTATGGTGTTTGGGTTTTTTGACTTGTCATATTCTTGTGAGAGACCTATAATTCCTGGTATAAACCCCGGAATGGAATACCTGGGTCAAAAGGTATAGACATTTTAGTAGCTTCATATGGTCAAACCTCGAGGTTGTTTTGACTTGAATTTCTCTCATTATTAGTGAATTGGGACATTCTTTCATATGGTTATTAATACTTTGCAATTCTTATTTAGAGAAATGTTTGTTCAGATACTTTGACCACTTATCTATTGGGGAATGGCTCTGTGTGTGTGTGTGAGCGTGTGTGTGTGAGCGTGTGTGTGTGTGTGTGTGTGTGTGTGTGTGTGTGTGCATGTGTGTGAGAGAGAGACAGACAGACACAGAGATGAAGAGAAAGACAAAAAGACAGTGAGAGAGAGAAATTTTTGGATTATTTATATATCTTGAATACCAAACCCTGGTTAGAGAAATTTGATACAAAGATTTTTTGTTCCCATTTGACCTCTTTGTTTTTATCCTAGGTGCATTCATTTTGTTTGTGCATAAGCTTTTCAGTTTCATATCATCAAAGTTATCTATTCTATCTTTTGTAATTGCCTTTCTTGTTTGGTTAAAAATAAATCTCCAACCTATCACATAACTGTGAGAGATATATGATCTGCTTCTATTCTAATTTTGTTCTAATTGTATGATCTTTAATATTAAGGTCATGTATCCATTTAGAAAGTATTGTGGAATATGGTATAAGCCACTCTGCTATTGCAATCTGAGCAAATTTCTCCTTTCAGAGTTTTGATCTCCAGGGCAATGACAGGTGGAGGGGGAGAAGGAGAGTAGTCAGGCTATAGAGTTGTACTCTATTGCAAACTCAGACACTTGTCCTGGCCCATTCCCTCTGTTCTTCCACTCTACTTGAGTTCTGTTGCAGTTACACTGAGACAGGACTATTGCAGTTTAGATCTCTAGGCACCAGGAAGAGTACAGGGGAGTCAGGGTGTGGAGTCAATTCTGTTGCAAGCTTGCGGGTAGACTTGTGCAGCCTTGCTTCCAGAAGTGTGGTAATTAAGAGCCGTGTGACCTTGGGCAAGTCACTTAACTCCTATCTACTTCGGTTTGCTCATATATAAAATAGAATTAATAATAGTTCCCACCTCCCAGAGTTGTTGTGAACATAAAATGAGATAATATCTTTAAAGTGCTTTGCAAACCTTAAATTGTTATATTAGTTATTATTTTCTGTGTCCATGGCCTGGTTCTTTGTGGTCACAATTAATAAAATTCACCTGGACTGAGCAAGAAAAATGTAAAGTATTGAGCTAATTCTTCAATATTCTTCAACTCTTCGAGGTTCTTCAATGTGATTCAACAACTCTGTGTCTCTCTATCTCTCTCTTTATCTCTCTGTCTATCTCTGTCTTTCTGTCTCTGTCTCTCTGTCTCTGTCTGTCTCTCTTTCTTTCCCAGCTTTTGCTATTCTCTAAACCTAGGTAAACAATAGTTATGCCTTATATTTTCTGGCATGGTCCCTGCTATCATTGTTACTGTAACTAATAATAGGCCACATGAGATTGATCATTTAATCTGCAAAAATCTAAATATATATAAATATGTGGATATTTAGAGTTATATAAAGCTAAATATAGAAAGATGTATATAACAAAGAACAAAGACAAGAAGCATTTACCAGGTGTCAGGAAGGCACTGTTCTAAATGATAGAAACATAAAGACAAAAATTTGGCCTCTGCCCTCAAGGAGCTCCCATTCTAACGGAGGAGATGACAGACAAAGAATATAGCTTCACATTGCTAATTGACACCCCTCATATCCTCAGTACCCATAACAGTGAAGAGAGGTGACCACCTTGTTTGGAAGAATACCTCTATCTTCTTCTTTCTGGTGCTTAACAATGACTCAAGAAAGCAGTGTTGTCCAGTGCAGCAAAGCCCTGGGTTCTAATCCTGTTTCTGCCACTTACTGCCTATGTGACCTTGAGTGCCCTCTGAGTTTCAATCTCCTTCTCTGTGAAATGATAGGGTTGAACTCTGACCTCTGAGGTGTCTTCCAACTCTAAAACTCTGATCCTATGATTCACAGTAATCACGCTGAATTTATATTTGCCCAATTGCACAACTTATAACTGCCCTATGCATTATGTATCTCTGACAAGCAATATCCAATTTAACATTGGTAAAACTGTCATTGGGCCATTGCCAGACCATACTTGAAACTGAGCTCCATACACAGTGTGACATTTTAAAAGTTTGAGAGACATAATTTCTGGGTAATTAGTCATTTATTAATAAAATTTTGCTAATGTTTTTTTTATTTTAATAAAAGAGGTCAATGGTAGGCTCCAGTACCAAAGACAATCATGGCAGTGGGCTTAAGGCTATATGCCCTTCAAAAAGTGGGTGTTCGGACAGCTAGGTGGCACAGTGAGTAGAGCACCAGCCCTTAAGTCAGAAGGACCTGAGTTCAAATCTGACCTCAGACACTTGACAAATTCACTAGCTGTGTGACCTTGGGCAAGTCACTTAACCCCAATTGCCCTGCCTTCCCTCCTGCAAAAATTAAAGCAAAAATTTGGGTGGGTGTTCCAGAGGGTATCGATCAACTCTGATTGGTTAACAAGTAATGAGAAAAAATGAATATTATGAAGGACCTATTCTAATGAACTTTGATCATATCATTCACTTCTAAATTACCCCTAGCCTTGGGCAATCTGATCAAAGAATTTAGCCCCACCCAAACCTGAGTAAAGCATAATGGCTTCCCCACCTTAGATTAAATTCCTTGTAAGCTTGGGTGAGGTCTGACCATGATTGAGGAGAAAGTTATTTCAACCTTCAGAGATTGAGCTTTAAAATAAGGACTTTAGAAAAAGGAGGAAACTCTGGATCTCCTCAAATTATTGGTTGTTAATGATCATTTCTCTCAATAATCTCTGAGTTTCTTTTCACTAACAGCCTACTTCAAAATTATGAATTCCAATTTGTGTATGGGATAAAAAGTATCATTATCATTAAGTTCTCCACTGCTAAATGAAGTAACTTTCTGAAAGTTATGACTCTTGTGGTACAACTGCTCCCCAGTGTGAAACACAAAAGGATTGGCCTGGATTGGCATGATCCAGCATTTGTGCCTGAGTAAGGCAACTGACCAGATCTTTAAGAGTCTGTTCACACTTCTCACTCCAACAATCTTCAAATCCTTTCAAGGAGATCAGATAGAAAGAACCTTCTTGCCTTTCTGCTTTCATTTCTCCAGTCCTCTACCCATAAGTGAGATCACTGAGTAGCTTAATGACAACAGCATAATTCATAAACGTTGTTCAGTGGCCACCAAATCTTTTCACTCCCAAAGAGTAGTTAGACATGGTCAACTGATGAGTACATCCAACTTTTCAGGAATTCAGTCCATGTTGTGAAACTATGTCACCTACGTACTTTAAAAAAAATTTTAAAATTAAAAAAAATTTAAATTTAAAAGCATTTAAATTCACCTAGTAGTGATGGAATATAGAATCTGGGAGCCCCTTTGAATTCTCCTTGAATCTTCCCACTTGATGAGGCATTTGCCTGAGGCCCAAATCTCTTACTCTTAACCTAGCCTAGTTCTCCATTGTCTGGCTACTTCCCACTTTTGATCCCATCAAAATCCCATTTTCTTGATTCCTGGAGTCTGACCTCTAGTCACCCCAGTCCCATCAAGATCCTCCTTAGACTCCTCAAGACCCTTCCTAAACCCCTTTTCTCATCACCCCAGAACCACTCCTAGATCCCTCCCACAGTCTTTCTGTATATAAAATCCATCTTGCCTCCATGAAGAGGCTTAAATTAGTTTTCCCAATTCCCTAGCGCCGAGAGAATCAAAAGAATTGGGCATACACTTCCAGACGGGACATCTGTCCTTGTCCTCCATGCTTCAGAAGCTGTGCCCAGGTCCGTGGCCTCCAATATAACCACTGGACTGAGAACTTGAGAGTGTAAGGCTGACAGACTCCTAGCTGTCTGACTTACTGGGACCTGAGAGGTCAGACCCAAAAAGCACTTATGAAGTACTTGGAGAGTGACCTCAACTGTAGGGTCAGAAGGAGAAGAAGAGGCTTACATACCTTCCAGTCTTGGCTGAAGAACTTGGGATTAGCATTTGTTCTTGGTCAGGAGCCATAATGTTGAGGTTTGGGGTTTAGGGATCCCAAAATACCAACATGCCAGGTCCTGCTCGAATGAATTCGACTAAGCCTTCTTTCAGCCAAAGAGAAAAACAGTTTATTGAAGATTTGCCATAATAGGTAGATTCTTAGGGAGACTGAGTATTTGTGACACTAGTGCCAGTGGGCGAGATTGAATCTAAGCTAAACTACGTTGAATCTGAGTCTCTTCATGGAGCAAGATGGATCTTACATACAGAAAGACTGTGGGAGGGATCTAAGGGTGGTTCTGGGGTGATGGGAGGAGAGGTTTAGGGAGGGTCTTGAGGAGGAGTCTAAGGAGGATCTTGATGGGACTAGAGTGACTAGAGATCAGACTCCAGGAATAAAGAGAATGGGATTTTGATGGGATCAAGGGTGGGAAGTTGTGGAGGCAATCTGGAGATAACTGTCAATGGAGGGCTAGGCTAGTTTAAGGGTAACAGATTTGGTCAGAGGTATTTGATGGGACGTAGCCAGACAATGGAGGGCTAGGTTAGGTTAAGAGTAACAAGAGATTTGGGCCTCAGGCAAACATCTCATCAAGTGGGAAGATTCAAGGAGAGTTCAAGGGGCCTCCCAGATTCTGTGCCCAATAGTAGAACACCCAAAAAGTACTCCATATGAAACCATGAGCCTGTATTTCAAGCTGCTTATTTTAAAGTATATGTTAAATTCTTCACATTACTTTCAAAACTGTTCTGTTTGTGCTTCCTTCAGAACTTTCTTCTGTTCCCTCTTTTTTAAATGTTACAAAGTCTCTATTTTTTTGGCATCGTCATTGCTAACCCCCCAACTCCTCCCAATTAAAAACTAAGAGAGAGAACATAACAAATAAGTTTAGTTATAACAAATGAGCTTAGTTATTTATAACTTACAACCTTATAACAAATACATATTATATATGACTATAATATATTTAACAATTTAAAACAACCTTATAACAAATAAGCATAGTTAAAACATCCACACAATGACCATATCCAAAAATGTACATTCCTTTCTTCACTTCGAGTCCATCCCTCCCTGTTAGAAGGTGGATAGCATGCTTTATTATAGACCTTCTGGAGACAAAGTGGACAAAAGTTCTTAAGTCTTTCAAGGTTGCTTTGACGCGGTCAGAGGTGGGAGGACAGGTTCAAATGTGAAAGAATTCACTTAGACCTCTGTAGCCACTGGGAGCTTTATTTATGCAAAAGCAGCAAACCTGAGATTTAGCAAGGAGCTAAGCAAAGGCCCTGATATGGGAAAATAACCAGACTTATATAGACAGAAAGTTAGACAGCCTATAGGATGATGATGCAATTTTTAGGGTTTCTTATGGAGGTTTTAGGGACAGGCTAAGCACAAACGAGGTAAGGAAAATGGTTCCTTACAAAATAAGGAAAAATTGTCATGACACAGGATGAGGAAGATGAATGACAGGATAGGGAACACAGGATGAGGGGGACAAAAGCAATTCTTTTGGTACAAGTAGTATGGTTTTTCAAGATAAGGGGGAAAGGTCATCAAGACATCCTCAAGTTACAGGATGGGCTACAGAATGGGCCTCAAACCCCTTCAGAGAGCCTGGGAAAGTGTTCTTTACTAACTTTTATGAGACCATTTCTATCCACATCAGCTTTTCTCTAGTGTTGCTATCCTTGCAGAGATCATTCCCCATGGTTCTGCTTAATGCACACTATATCCGTTCATACTGATGAGATTCTCTGAAATGATCTCTTTTATCACTTCTTATAGAATAGTATTACATTCTATTCACATTTCATGGTTTGTTCAGTCATTCCCCAAGAATTTAGGAGGCAACCTAAGGCATGACCTTAGGTTCTAGATTTCTGCTTTTATTTTTCCCTCTTTTAATCTCTCCTTCAAGATCATGAAGTTTGTTCTGCTTATGACTGTTTTCTCCCCATTATTATCTTCCCTCTTATCCAATCTTCCTCCTTGTCTCCACTTGTTTCTCTGTTGAGTTGATATATTTCTACATCAAACTGTACAACTCCTTGTCCATTGTAAGTAATTTTTAGGTTCCATTTGATTCCCACTTCCCCATCCCTTCCTCCATGTTTGTATAATTTTCTTCTCAAATATTCCAATTAAGAGAAATAGTAAATTCCACCCCCTTCTTCCTCCTTTTTATTCTAGTATATTCCCTTGACTCTCTTCACTTTCCCCTCTTCAAACACATTGAACAGAAATCATCTACCCCCAGGACCTCTGCTTTTCTTATTTAGCTTCCTCAATACCCTTTGAAGATGTTAAGGTGCTGAATGGACAACTTGTTTCTACTTCTCAATTAGAATGGTGATACTAGGGGGGTGGAGCCAAGATGGAGGCTGGAAAGCAGGGACTAGCTTGAGCTCCCCACCAAGTCCCTCCAAAAACCTATAAAAAATGGCTCTGAACCAATTCTAGAACTGCAGAACCCACAAAGTGGCAGACGGAAGCAGGGCTCTAGCCCACGACAGCCTGAATAGTTTCTGGGTATGGTCTATCCCAGACAGAGCTGGGAGTGGAGTGGAGCAGAGCTGAACGGAGCAGAGCCCACCATGGGCGGCGCCGACCAACCAGACCAGGAGCCGGGCGGAGCATGCCCTAGCACCCTGAATCAGTGAGCTGCAGCAGTTACCAGACTTCTCAACCTACAAACACCAAAGACAACAGAGTAGGTTAGTGGGATAAGCTGCTGGTGACAGACAGGGAGTTTGTGGTTCAGCCGCCATCCCAGGGGGCAGCGGAGGTGGGGCAGCTTTAGAACTAAGGCTGCAGTTGCTTCTGGCCCCAGGCCCACCTGGTGGGAGGAATTAAGTGGAGGATCAGAGAAGGAGTGAAGAGCCTGCTGAAGATCTAAGTCCAGTCCAGGTTGGGGGTTCTTGGGGAAGGAGGAGTGCTGGTGAGGCAGCGCATCCTCCCAAGCGTGGAACATAGAACTCTTTAGACTACAAGCAGTCATATCCCACTGAAAAACTCAAGGGTCAAGTAAGTTGGCTGGGAACATGGCCAGGCAGTGAAAACACACCCAGATTCAGTCTCAGACTCTGGAATCCTTCTCTGGAGACAAATAAGACCAAAACATACAGTCAGAAGAAGTCAACAAAGTCATAGAGCCTACAACGAAAACCTCCAAGA
>CM053624.1:227638456-227687054 GCA_028646595.1 Phalanger gymnotis | reverse complement strand
GATAGGTTAGGAAGAAGCAAAATATAGTCTTTCACAACATGAGTATTGTGGAAGGGTTAAACATAATGATATGCATGTGTCCCATGTTCAATTGCTTGACTTCTTAAGGAAGGTGGGTGGGAAGGGAAGAGGGGAGAGAATTTGGAACTCAAAGTTTTAAAAAATAGATGTTCAAAAACAACAATAAAAAAATTTTTGCATGCAACTAAAAAATAAGATACACAGGCAATGGGGCATAAAAATTTATCTTGCCCTACAAGAAAGGAAGGGAAAAGGGGATGGGAGGGGAGTGGGGTGACAGAAGGGAGGGCTGACTGGGGAACAGGGCAACCAGAATATACACCATCTTGGAGTTGCGGGGGGAGTGTAGAAATGGGGAGAAAATTTGTAATTCAAACTCCTGTGAAAATCAATGCTGAAAACTGAATATATTAAGTAAAAAAAAAGAATGGTGACACTATATCATTATACTTCCAATTGTTCAAATCAATCCACCTTTCTAGGTTGCTCTGGACTCTGTGTTTCATATTTTCTGCTCTGGTCTTTCCATAAGAAATGCTCAAAAGCCCACTCTGTTCCATTAAAAGTCCATTTTCCCCCTGTGGAATTGTACTCAGCTTTGCAGGGTAAATTATTCCTAAGTATAAACCTATCTATTTTGCCTTTTGGCCTATTTTATTCCAAGATACCCTCTCACTTATAGTAGAAGATTCCAAATCTTGTGTGATCCTGACTGTAGTTTCTTGGCACTTGAAACTTCTTTCTGGGTACTTACAGGGTTTTTATTTGATGTGGAAGCTCTGGATTTTGGCTATTATTTTCCTAGAACTTTTCCCTTTAAGGTTCATTTTAGGAGGTAATCAATACATCTTTTCTATCATCACTTTGTCTTTTGGCCAGCTTCCATTTATGATTTCTTGAAATATTGTGTACAGGGTTTTTAAAATTGTGGTTTTTAGGTAATCCAGTGATTCTTAAATTATCTTTCTTTGACCTGTTTTCCAGAACATTTTTTTAAAATATCAGATATCTTACATAATCTTCTCTTTTTTAACTTTTTTCATTTTGTTCTAATATTTCTTGTTATCTCATGGAGTCCTTGGTTTCCTTTTTTGATATATTCTAGTTTTCAGGAAATCCATTTCTTGGATAAAATTTGCCACTTTCTCTTCTAAGGTACTTATTCTCCTAATTCATTTGTTAGAGCACTTATTTCATTTTTTAATCTCTTCCTTCATTTCTTCTAGGTATTTATATCATAAAGGGGAGGAAAGGAAAAACAGGAAAGGAAGGAATGAGGGACTTACCAAACAGGAGAGTGGGACCCCGGAGAGGAGGTTTCACCAGGGTGAGAAGACGACATCTAGCAAAGTGAGTCACGAATTCAAGATGCTCTAAACCGCTTTTAGGCAGCAAGCAGTTTTCTGTATTGGACTTGTATAAAAGGATATTATCAGTTTTCCTTGGTGGATGAAGACAAGGGAAGCCATTAAGAATTATGGAACTCCTCACTATCTGCCTTCCCACCATGGGGAAACCTCCTCCCTGAGACTCCACTCTCCAGTTTGGTAACTGCTTCTCCCAGACCACTCCTTGGAAAGGACTATCAGCCATGCTTATGTCACTCACTACCTGACTCACTTTCCAGACCTCTTTGACAACTGCCTTCCCCCTACATAGGTTCTCTTCCCTTTCTCCTTCCCTCCCCTACCCTCGCCCCACACACACTTTGCCAGCATTCTTTTATGTGTTGTCCTCCCTCATGAGAATGTAAGCTTCTTGAGAGTAAGGACTATCTTGCCTGCTTGTGTTTGTATCTACAGAGCTTAGCACAGTGCTTGGCATATAATGAGCTACTTAGTTCTTTTAATCAGTAGTCTACATATCCCAATTTTCTCAATCGTATTGCAAACTACCACTATGGTTAGCATATATGGACTGGGGGCTCCATGATGATAAAATTGTCTAACAGTTCTCTTAATTGGTTTCTGAGATCTTTCATCTCCGATAGAGCCATCTTCCAAGATTTCTCTCCAAAAGGTGGAGAATCATTGAGACAGATTCTATGCATTACTGTATGGGCACACTTCCCATCCCACTCATTCAGTGAGAACACACCAACACTCACAATGAGCTTCGTCCTTATCTTTCCATTCTTCGGGTACCAGAAAATCATCAAATTAAACCTGAACCAAAGTCAAGTATATGGGGCTCTACTCTTGATGTAAAGGGTCAGAGTTCCTTTGGAGTTCCCTGTCACCACTGGCTTATATCCTTAACTTCTAAACAGAAGACATGGAATTTTGTATCATGAAGCCCTTTGGCAGTCTAGTGAAGCCCTCCTCAGAATAAAATTTTTAAATGCATTAAATAAAATACATAGAATTGTAAACAATACCAATTACATTAAAATAGTTGTCAAAATATTTTCTTAAAAACGAGTTCCCAAACCCCAGGTTAAGAACCCCTAATATAGAGAATGCCCCCAAATCATAAAAAATGTAAAATAGGAGACTGGAAAAATAGTGTTATCAGAGAAAAGTCCAAATTGCTTTGGATGTATTAAATATCAGATAAATGTAAATAGTACATCCAAGAGGAGATGATTAACAGACACATCCAAATATGGGCCTAGACTTCTCGAGAGAGGTTAGGGCTAGAGACAAAAGTTGAAGGCAGAGGATGTGCCAAGGATAAGGTTAGGAGCTGGAGAAGTAAGGAGTGAACAAATCATAGACCTAGCACTAGAAAAGACCCCAGAGGGTGAGTACATACATATATATATATATGCATATATATACACACACATATATATACATATATATGTATACATGCATATACCTATACATACATACACACACACATATACACATAGGTGGGATAACTAAAGCCCAGGGAGGTTAAGTGACTTGCCCAAGGTTACACACATAATGAGCATCAGAGGCAAGATTTGAACCTAGGTCTTCTTACTTCAGAGCCAAAGCTCTTTCTACTACACCATGCTACCTCCCTAATGAAAACTAGGAAAGAAAAATGTCCTAGAAGTCAAATAAAGAGAAAGTGCCCAGAAGGAAGAAGAAGAATATCTGACATGCTAATACTCCTTTAAGATTTGCAAGCCTTTTATACTTCACAACATTCCTGTGAGGTAGTGTTGTCCCTATCTTACAGATGAGGAAACTGAGGCTGAGAAAAAAGTTAAATAACTTGCCCAAGGTGGTACAGCTTAGAAGTTGCAATGGGGGTTCGGGGAGCGTATTTGAACCCAGCTCTCTGCTGACTCCAAGTCCAATCCTATTTCTATCAAGTCACAAATGTTGCAGAGAGATCAAGCAAGGTGTGGACTGAAAGGTCATTAAATTTAAGTATAAATCTGCCATTAGTGATTTTGATAAGAGCAGTCTCTGAAGCTTTTGGGTAGTGGAAGCCAGATTGCTGAGGATTGAGGAAGAAAGGGTGTATGAAAAGCAGAAGCCATAGAAAGATAAGCAATCCTACAAGTATAAAGGAAACATACAAAGGATCACAAGAGCATGAATTTCTAAAATAGGAGACAGACAGAGAAGAGAGACAAAGTGAGACACAGAGAGAAAGAGGGAAACAAAATAAGAAAGACAATGAGACAGAGAGACAAGAGAGAGAGATGGGGGGAGAGGAGAAAGAGACAGAGAGAGAAGAGAGTAAAAGAAAGCAGAAAGACAAAGTGGGAAAGACAGAGAAACAGAGAGGAAGAAAGAAAAAGAGAAGATAGAGTAAGAAAGAGAGAAGAGAAGCACCAGAGTGAAAGAAAGAAAGAGGATCCCATCAACAATGAGATACACATGTGGATTATGATAGGTGGAGTGGCTGATAATCAAAATGACTGCTCAAATTCAACATCTGGTCAGCTCTATGCAACCAGTCACCTCCCCAAACCAGAGGGAACTAAACAACTGTCAGAGGGGTTGGAAGTCATGGTGGAAAAGAAGGATCTGAAGGTTCAAGAGAGCCCAAAGGTTCACTCACTCAGGGCATGGAAATTTCTTACACACAAACACACACACATGTATACATATTTGTGTGTATCTACATACTCATGTGTCATTGAACCTCTCAGCACTCTAGTCAACTCTCTCAGCCCTGATTGCCGAGAAGGCGCTATCCTGCATAGGTAGAGGGAATCTCCTCGCCCCATAGTTTCCTATGCTAATGAAATCAAAGTCCTGATCCCTGTCCCTTTACATACTTCTGCACCAGAGTCAAACTGAGCTCATTGAATCACCCCTCTTTTTGATTTAACTGGCTGCATCAGCTCGCAGTTTTGGTGATAGGTGTTACACAATCACAGGCTGAAAAATACAATAACTAAAAGTAATTGGACACGATACTGTTGAAGCCCTGGAACACAGAACATTGGTGCTGAAAGGGTCCTTAGAAGGTAGAGAACAGAATCCAAAGCCCTTAGAATGTAGACCGAAGAACGTCAGGGGACTTTGGAACACAGAATGTAAAACGTCAGTACTATAAGAGACCTTAAAATACAAAGCATTCAGAGACAGAGAATACCTTACAGCACAGAATTCCAAATCTGAAAAAGTCTTGAAAGATTAACCCTTTCCTTGTACAGAGGGCAAACTAAAGCCTTCAGAGGTTAAATGACTTGCCCAAGGTCATAAACTAAGTCAGTGTCCGAGCTGCAGACTGGAACCAAGGTCTGCTTACTTCCCAACCGACATTCTTTCAGCTGCACTGCGATGCCAGAAGTCAGTTCAAGGAATGCAGTATGGCAGATTAGAATAGCTTTAGGGTTCAAAGACACAGAAAAGTCAATAAAGAACAACGGACTTTTCTTAATAGTTGGGAAAAGAAACAACAGGAAGAATGATTGGGCAAGAAGAGGGGTGTAGGAACTTTTTTTTCCTCCAAAGCCCTCCCCCAACACACATACACAAACCAAATAGGCTTGTGAAATAACACAATTCTTGCCCAATGATATTTTCACAAGGATAAATTTGTCCCATCAGTAAATTTGTGTGACATTCCTTGTATCACTTTGATGGAAGAATGGGAATGGAGAAAAAGAAGTTCATTGTATAAGAATTTTCCAAGGCATTCTCCCTTAACCCTCCTCACTACCCTGCCCCACCCCAGGAACCTGATAGAAATCTATCAGAAGGGCCAAAAACAATTTTCTTGGGGAAGTAGTCATGACTTGGCTCTATTTGTTTCATTTCCTTGATCTAAGATTCAAGACCAGGCAACAGAGTGGCATTGTTTGCCAGTTGGGAGTCAGGATAAGGAGAAAAAAGAAGAAATCTGGGGACTATGAATTGCATAGAGAGGTTGGAGACAGTTGGATGCAGGTGACTTGGCACTGCCTGAGCCAAACCAAAGGGTCTCACCACCCTTACCTTGTTCTTCAGCACTGTACAATGAGCCATAGACTCATAGATTCAAGCTATTAGAAAAGGAAGGGGTCTTATATATCATCCACTCCAACCCACTCATTATGCAGATGAGAAACTAAGGCCCCCAAAATGGGAAATGATTTGGTCATACAAGGTCAAACACATTGGTCCTGAGTCCAAATCCAAGGTTCTTTCAACTCTAACAGGATGGATCCACTGCCTATACCTCAGGGCCTAGGGACCACCACCAAAGTTCATAGAAACCATCCATTAGGGCCCAGGAGAGGGATCTCTCTTGGCAGGGGAAGAAATGGTGGTCTCAATTCTTTGTTGCCCCTATACCCTCTCTTCTATACAGCAAGGGTCTGTATATATGTAATACTACACATTCAAAAACATGTCTCAGCTGATTTCAGATAAGCCCTATGTAAAGGTCACCATTTGAGTGGCAGCTGTCATGAGGAGCCCTGAGAAGTCTAAATTAGGGAAGCTTTAGAGGGCTCTCCAGGAAGCAGGGGTGGGCTGGGCTGGGCAGGCTGTCACCAGGAAGAACTCACACTCATCTAAGTAAATAATGGGTGAGTATAAATCACTCGGGTGAGTGGAGACTACAAAGCACTCCCAGCCCAGAACAGGTAAGGATGGGATGGGGAAACAGATGGGCCCTAGGATCAGATCTGAGCCCAGGATCTGAGGGGCAGGATATGGGAATGGGGATGGGGATGGGACTTCCAGACTCAGAGCTAGAGACATCAAGCTTTCAAAGGTTAGAAGGGAGAGAGAGATGCAAAGCAGCTATGATCTAAGGGGGTTGAGAAGCATGGGACAGAGTGGCAGAAAAGAATATAAGTCCCTTGAGATACTAAGTAGAATAACGGGTAGAACTCTGAGCTCAGATCCTGCCTTAATCACTTACCAGCTATGACTCTGAGCAAGTCATGTAACCTCTCAGCCTCAATTTCCTCATCTGTAAAATGAATGAGTTAGACTTCATGGTCTCGAAGGTCCCTTTCCAACTCTGAATCTATGGGCCTGTGATCACCGTGAAATCTTTGCTCTACACAATCATTTCTCCTCCTTTTCTAGTTCTCTCTCCAGGCTGGTTCCACAGGGCCTCACCTCTGGAGGGTGGAATCCTTACTTCCCCACTTCAGGCTTAATTCTAGGTTTCTAAGGTTCCTTTCAGCTCTAAATCCTATGACATGCCTCCCACCTCTTGGCAAAGAAGTGGTGGAATACCAGTGCAGAATGAGGCATACCTTTTCAGACATGGCCAACACGTTGATTTGTTTTGTTCGACTCTACTTATCATAAAAGAGGGCTTGGGATTCAGTGGTATGGAGGGGGTCGTAGCAGGGGAAAGGAAAGTAGTTAGTGACAGAAAGGCCAAAAAAAGAGCATTGATAAAATATTTTTAAATACATAGAAAAAAAGAAGAATGATAATGAACAGGGCAATTTTGTTAATGTCTTGTTAAATTTAATAACCTCTCTAAGGATAACTATGTAAAAAAGGTACATTTGGATTCAAGGTTTACCATACATTTTTGTTCTTTGTATAGGAAAATGTTTGTACTTGTTGACAATTGTTAAGTTCATAATAAGAAAAAAAGAAAATTTAGAATGTAAACAAATAAATCATATGGTCCTATGATTTTTTAATGCCACCGTATCTTCTTTCCAGATCATGAGGTCCTTCCTAGTCCTTGTCGTCGTAGGAGGAATAGTCTGCAGCTTCCATGGTAAGTCTTGATCCCTCCCTCTTGGATTCTGGTCAAAGCATTTTATTCTGCCCACCTTCCCACCCTACCCATCCATAGTGCAACATGGGGGCCACAGACCCCCAGGTTGGACAGCTCCTGCTAAAGGCTCTCTTCCCCCAGGCTCCTGATTCCTTTTGGCTTTGCCTGTTACACAGCCCTTACAAACCTCCTTTGAATACCAGGGGTCTGAGGATTTTTATGAGGTTTAGTGGGGGAGGGTACCTGGGGTGGAAAGAAATGTTGTAGAGAATTTTCTCTGGGCTTCAGGAAAAGGGATCCCAAGCTCTAAGCTCCTAGTCACCCAAGCTGGTGGTACAACAATGTGGATTATGTGACATAGAGCTTGGCATGACTGTAACAGGGATTTCTTGATAGATCTGCAATGCCCTAACAAGACATGCCGCAGGGAAACTTAGAGTACTGCCCTCGTAGAAAGCAGAAGGGCAGCCATGACTGGGCAATCAAACATTTCTTTGTTTCCCTATCTTCTAGAAAGGCATTGCACTAGAATTATATCTATCACACCTCAGATGTTTGTAGTCTAGGGGTACAATCATTTTGCTGGTTGCCTGATCAGAGAAGGTGGGGGTAGTGGGAAGTCATTTCTTCTCAGACTGGTGGATAATAGCTTAATCTCAGCCAGTTTCACTTCCCTCCCCATCAAGCACTTATTACATCAACAATCTCAGATAGCAAGCAGTCATTTATTAAAGCAAACAAGTAAAATGGAAATCTGGGGAGCCATTCAAATTAGTTTAGGTAATATAATAATAAATAAGCATAAAAGGGCGATGGGACCCAGGAGTGAGATGAAACCTCAGCTCAAATGGGAAGATAAAAATCTCATCCAAAAAGCAGGCACTGGGAATCAAGTGACATTTTGGGGTGCCAGCTCCTCCTCACATGCCTATGGCTCTTGGAGCCACCTGTTCACTATTCAAAGTTTCCATCTTACCTCCTCTCTCCATAGTCTCTCTTCTTCCTCTGCTTCTCTCTCAGAAATCCACCAATCAGGAGTCTCGTCTCCCTGTATGCATGCAGTATCATAAGGCTATCCTTTGAAGGTGTGCCTGAGGGTGGGAACACACTAGAAAGCTTGGTCATCTTTGTCATCTCCACCTCCTTCCTTCCCAATGTCAGATCATCTGTCAAGTCCAATCTGTTATAGTTCTGAAATGTCTCTTGTACCCACTCCTTTCTTTCCACCCCTGCCACACTACCTGCATCATTTCTCGTCCAGTAACAGCCATTTGGCTGATCTCCCCAACTCTATTCTCCCAACATTTCCAGTCCATCCTACACATACCACCAGAATAATCTTTCTAATACATAGCTTTAGCCATGGCCCTGCCCTGATAAAAAATGGCCAGTGGCTCCCCGTTGTTCACCAGAAAAAATATGAATTCCTTATTTGGGGGTTCAGGACCATTCACAGTCTGGTTTCAGTCTGGTTTCCAGCCTTCAAAGTCTCCTCTTCGCACAATCTGGCTTAGCCCCCCTAGGTTACCAGCCATTACCTGGTCTTGTCCTGTCTGCTCTTGACTCTGTGCGTTCACTCAGGCTGCTCTCCACATCTGGGGCAGACTTGCCCCGTGCTCTTCTCTCCACCTGCTGAAAACCTATCCTTCAAGATAGAACTTCACAGACGCCTTCCCTCATAGCCCCAGCAAGAATTCAACTCCATTAAACACACATATAATAAGGGCCTACAAGGTGCGCTCTCTCTGCCTGCCTTCCGGGCTCTCCATCAGGCACAAAAATGAAGCAGTTCCTTCTCTCAAGCAGCTTATGTCCCACTGGCATTGACTTCTTCCTTGAATCTCTCAGACCTCTCTGTTGACCATATCCTGGGCACTTGAATCATTTTCCGACTTGTATTATAGCTATTGGGGGGTATATCTCTTCCCCTCCTGCTAGACTATGAGTTCCTTAAAAGCAAGAAACATGCTGTTTTGTCACTGCACCTACTCGAGTAGGTTGAATGGATGGAATGCAATTGAGATCAGGTTTCTTGAATGTTTGAGTGTAAGAACACTTTTTGGTGTATCAAAAAAATATTCCAAATGCCTCATGATAGTAGCTGTACCTGAGACACACTTAATAATAAAATAAAGTGTGGCGAGACTCTGACCCCTTTCTGTAACTCTTCAGCCCCCACTCACCCACTCCCCATACACACAGCTCTCACAGTCCCCAGCTCACAGTTTGAGAACCATTGCTGGAACTTCACTGGACTTGTGATCAGCATGATCTGAAGGGTATCTCTGACACTAACTGGCTCTGTGACCCTGGTCAGGTCACTTAACCACCACCAGCCTCAATTTCCCCATCTGTAAAATGGAGATAATAATAACACCTGCATCCCAAGGTTATTGTGGCAATGAAATGAGATAATACCTGTAAGATGACTTGCACAGGACTCTATGAATGCTGGCTGTTATTATGACTGCAAGTTTCAAAAGCCGTGTGTAGGACATCGCAGTTTGTCTAAGCTGTTCCAGGAACAGGATAGATCAAGAGACGGTAATAATTAAAAATAGATCAAGGGATGATAATAATTAAAAATAGATCAAGGGATGATAATAATTAAAAATAGATCAAGGGATGATAATAATTAAAAATAGATCGAGAGGTGATAATAATTTTAAAATAAATTTTAAAAAAACCAAGGAAAAGGTAATGTCCTAGAGTAGGGGTGATATAGAAGACTGGTAGACCAGCAATCAGGGAGACCGAGGTCCTTTGCAAGTCAGTTCAATTTGATAGCTTTTCATTTCAACTACATGCAAATATTTGCCTTCTCTGAGCTTTACTTTGTCCATCTGTTAAATAAGGGACTTGGGGATGTCCAAGATGATTTCTGGCTATTTAAACCCACTTTCTAAAAATTGTTGTTGACATTCAGTTGTTTCTGACTCTTTGTGACTCCATTTGGGGTTTTCTTGGCAAAGACAGTGGAGAAGTTTGCCATTTCCTTCTCCGGCTCATTTTACAGATGAGGAAACCGAGGCAAATAGCATTAAGTGACTTGCCTAGGGCCACACAGCTTACTCAGTATCTGAGGCCAGATTTAAAGGTCTTCCTGACTTCAGGCCCAGCTCTCTGTGCACTATGGCACCACCTAGCTACCCCATACTCTAAAATACCGTGACTGTGATCTCATGGACCATCTGGTTGTAACTTCACATCACACTTCTTCCCTTCTAACTTTACTTGGCTCATCTTTGCCATGGTTTCTAATATTTCTCTGAGCTTAAGGGGGGAATTTCTTAGCCTCTCAATACAGGGTCCTCTGACCCAGTGACAAGAGGAGCTGTTTGAATTAAACCAAATGGCTCTGCCACCTTTCATGAAGTTGGTCCTATAAGGACCCCATAACCTTCCACAACACAACTTAGGGATGAAGTAAGTAGAGCACTAGGCCTGCCGTCAGGAAGATCTGAATTCAAATCTAGCTTCAGACAGTTAATAGTTATGTCAACCAAGTGACTTCATTTCTACCTACCTCAGCTTCCCCAACAGTAAAATGCAAATAATAGCACCTTCCTCCCAAGGTTGTTGTGAGGACCGAATGGGATAATAATTATATCGTGCATAGCACAGTACCCAGCACATAGTAGGTGCTTATTAAGATTTTGTTTCCTTCCTTTCTTCCCACTAGATACCTTTGGGGAATATTTCTCTTCTGCTTTCTCTTCCTCAGAAGTCTTCGCATTCATAGAGTACTTTGTAGCTTTGAAATTGCCATCATATCCTTTATTCATTTGATAATGATAGCTGTGATAGTGTGCCCCAGCCAGACATCAGAACAGCTAAGAGGCCCTGAGGCATGGATTGTTGGAAAGGAAAGGCCAGATTTCTCCCTTCTCCTGCCTAGAGGTGACAAACCTCAGAGCCAAGACCAGGGAATCAAAGAGGAGAAGTTTCTGTCAATGCTAGCCTAAAGGTCATTGCCCCAGTCTTTAAAAAGCACTAGAACAGTCCCCTAAAGAGAGACCAGGACCACCCACACGAGCCACTTGCTGAAGGGGGTGAAAGAGTACAACTGCCCAAAAAAGACCAAGCCCAGAGAGTCCAAGACTGAGCGACCTTCCTGGCCCAGGTGGCAGGAGTGCAGAAACCAAGTGACCTGTCTGGCCTAGACTGCTGGTAGCTGTGCCCAGTGTCCAAACAATCTGCCCAGTCTGGCCCAGCACTATAGTGACCCAACAAGTTCCCAGCTGAGTTTCACACAAATGGAAATGACATCCCTGCAAGGAGTCAGCCCTCCTCAACTGCAGAGAAACCGATCCATTACCAACATCGTGTCCAACAGGAAATCTCATGAGCACCCACCAAAGAAAATGAGGTCCTCTGTGGACTCTCTATAGGCTTCATTTCCCTCATCTGTAAAATTAGGAAGTCCAACTAGATAGCTATTATTTTTATATGCTTTTTATTGATATCTTCTGTTTCTTACATCATCATAATTATCCCAATAATTCCTCCCCCTCTACCTGCCATAACAAATAGAGTGCCATCCCATATAACAGGGCTGTCCAAAATGCAGCCAGCAGTATGATTTATGCAGCTGGCCTACAAGCATAGAAATTGACGTAAATGCTTTAGTGAACAAAGCCGAGCTACCGCAGAACTCTCACTAAAATGGCAAATCAAAATATATTGTCTATTGTTCCAATAAAAACCTAAGGTTGCACAGCCCTGCCATATGACAGTATTTTTGGAGAGGAAAAAATCAGCACAACTGATCAATACATTGAAAAAGTCCAAAACCATATGCAATATGTAACACCTAGGAATCTCCTACTTCCCTGAGTAGGTAGATGGGGGGAGGGGGTGTCCTCTCATATCTTTTCATTGGATTCCTGATTGAGCTTTCTAATTTTGTTACACTGACTTTTGTATTTTGGTGTGTCATTGTTCTTGACATTTAAATTGCTGTAGTTACTTTGTATGCTTTCTAATTGTCTCTGCTCACTCCACTTTGCATCAGTTCATATAGATCTTTCCAAGTGTCTCTATATTCATCACACACATCATTTCTTACAGTATTCCATTACATTAAAATACTATACTTTGGTTAGCCATTCCCCAGTCGATGGGCATCTTCTTTGTTTCCAATTTTAAGCTATCATAAAAAAGAGTTACTATGGATATTTTTGGAATATATGGGAACTTTTTTATTACTTATGGCTTCCTTGAGTTATAAGCCCAGAAATGGAATCTCTGGTTCAAAGAGTATAAACATTTTAGTCGTTGTATTTCCATAATTCCAAATTGCTTTCCAAAATAGTTGTGCCATTTCACAGCTCCACCAACAATTTATAGTGTGTCTAGCTCCTTTAGGAATTTGAATGCTTAGGCAGTTAGAACATATAAGTTTTTTATTATGTTATTTGTCATTTTTGGTTGCTTTCATAATAGAGCTTCCATTTTTATCCCTTCTTATTTTTTCAATATTTGTTTTTGCTTTGTCCGATTATATGACTGTTACTCTTGCTTTTCAGGACTCACTTGATGCATAGCAAATATTTTTTCCATCTTCTAAGTTTTATTTTGTTATGGTTTTGTTTTTTAAATATGTTTCTTGTAGGCAACAGATTGTAGCATTTTTTTCTTATCCAATCTTTTTTCATTTTCTTGAATTATTTTATCCATTCATATTCAAATTTATTAGAGTTAGGTTTCTATTTTCCTGTTTCTAATATCGGGATTTTTCAAGTTATAATTTTTCCTCTCTTCTGCCATAAATACTATGCTATGTTCCTTCAGTTACTTTACCTTAATCATTTTTTTTAAAGAAAGTGAGAAAATTATGTTTCAATTTGCACTCAGAGTTAAATCAGTTCTCTCTCTGGAGATGGATAGCAGTTTTTCGTCATGAATCATTGTATTGATCTGAGTGGCCGAGTTTTTCCCAGATGATCATCATTACAACATTGCTTTTACACAACAATCTCCCGATTTTTCTCACTCCATTTTGCCTCACTTTATATAGGTCTTGCCACGTTTGTTTGTTTTTTCCTGAAGCACCCCACTTGTCATTTCTTATAGTACAGTAGTATTCCATTGCAGCCATGTGCCACAACTTATTCGTCCATTTCTCAACTGATGTGCAGCCTCTCAATTTCCAAATCTTTGCCCCCATAAAAAGAGCTGCTATCAATATTTTGTATATATAAGTCCTTTTCCTTTTTCTTTGATTTCTTTGGGGTATAAACCTAGTTCTGGTATTACTGAGTCAAAAGGTATGCACAATTTTATAGCCCTTTGGGCATGTTGTTCTTTGGGCCAAATTGTCTTCCAGAATGGACCATTTCACAACCTCGCTAATAATTTGTTAGTGGACCTATTTTTCCTCATCCCCTCCAGCATTCGTCATTTCTGATAGGTGTGAGGAGGTATCTCAGATTCATTTTGATTTGCATTTCTCTAAAGGAGAGTGATTTAGAGCAGTTTTTCATATGACTATAGAAGGCTTTGATTTCTTCTTCTGAAAACTACCTGTTCATACCCATTTCTAGTGGATGTAGAAGAGTTTTGTGTTATTTAAATTTCTTTTCATTGTATTTGAAGGTCTTTCTCCAGATCACTTGTAGAACTTACTTCTTAACTGAATGGTTAAATTTAACCACTCTGTCTAGAAGTTTGCAGGCTTGAGGTTTGTTTGTTGTTGGGTTGTTGTTTTTTTTTTTTTTCTGGAGCTAATCTATAAATTCTTTCTACTAGTTTTTCATTTTACACGTTCAGAAGTTCTGAGACGTCTACTTGCATTATTTTTTGTTATACTTGTTATAAATTATTTTATTATAGTTTATTATATTTTATATTATAATTATAATTATATTATATTATTATATTATAATTATTATATTATATTATAATCTTATAGTTTATATTATAGTTGTCATAAATATACTCACATTGTCTAGGAATAGACAATTGGGAAGCTAGGAACGTTTTAATTATATTTTCCATTTATTAGTTCTGAATAAATGGGTACGTCCCTTGAACAGAGTAAGGGGAGTACAAAGACGCAGACGGATGCCAGCCCTTTTATTGATTCCCAATTAGAATCTCCCCAGGCTCTTCATTGACTAGATGCAACCCCCTGACTGCCTACATCATGCCTTCCTCAAATGGCTGGTTTAAGCCTGTAACCTTTCACCGGACCAGAAGCCTGGTGTCTACCAGATTCTGCTAAAGCTGGGGGCGGGAGGAGGGGAGGTGGAGGGATACTTTCAACTCCATGGAAACAAAACTTCTTCCACAATTTTTCACATAGTGTTGAGTTTCTTAGTCCTGTTGTGTTTTCTGGGAAACCTATGATCTTTAGGTTGTCTTTGAAATAAGTATGCGTTGTTTGCATAGCGAGCATATTTTCTTTTAATGTTATTGTTTTTTGCTTCTCTTCTTCTGGATTGTCCTTCACTTTTGTATATTTGTGTTGCCAATCTATTGTTCCCTCTTTCATTTCTCTTGTGAGATTTGCCATTACAGATCCCAGTCTTTCTATTCTGCTCACTATTTTTGCTGTGCAGGCCACAAATTCTGCCCTCAGAATTCTTATTTCCCTTTTGAACTATTGAGGAACAACATGTTGTGGATTCCCATTCTCCTCACATTTCCCAGGGTACTCTGTGTCATCAAGTGTTGAATTATTTTCCTTTCCTTTGCAGTATTTATTCATAGATGTCTGAACTCAATCACTAGATCCGGAGACCATCTTTCCTCTTGTTAATGTTTTCTCCATTGATTTATGTGCTTATGTTCAAGGTCTTTAAGTTCTCTTCTCCCTAAGATATTTTAAAATTTCAATTTTTTTCCTGATTTTCCCATATTCACTTTCTGACTCTGTCCCCTTTGATGATGGTTTCCTTAGGATTTGGATCTCAAAGTGTCCCAGCCTCCTCCCATGCTGGACAATTCACAATTCACCAGGCTATTTCTGTCCTACATGACTTTTGGATGGTCAGAACGTGTCCCAGCCAGATGTTATGTTCTTTCCCTCTGGTTTAGTGGAATGATCCACAGCCCCCTACACATGGTGTCCTATTTCACTCCCTCTCTCCTTCAGTTTTGTAGGTTGGCCCCTACATTTTCAGAGAGCTGCTTTCCTGGTGCTATGGGGCTACCCACTCTGGCACTGATAACCACGGAATCAGTAATTCAGAGCTTCTCAATGCTGGTCTTACAAGTACCCACCACCCACCCTGCCACCCTTGGCCCCGAAAGTTTTTGCTCCTGGGAGCTGCCAGTGCACTGGCTGTCCATTGCAGCCCATTGCAGAGAACTGCATCCTGGAGGCAGGGTCTCCCCAGCACTAAGGAAGAGGGAGAGGGTGTGGAGTGTGGGATTGGGTTTCGTTGGGTCTACTAGTGCAGCTTCACTGCTGGCAGCAAGAATAATGGGGGAAGGCATACTGAGTGAGTTCAGGCTTAGTGAGCATCAATTCCTAGGTGTGGGGGAAAGGTTACCTTCTTTTGGATTCTGGGTGTCCTAAACCAGGGAGGCAACTGAAGTCACTTTATTTTCAATTGCATAACTTCTGTTTTGGAGGTTTGAGAGCTCCCAAGGTGCAGCAAAAAAATTCTAGTGCTCTGTCTTGTTGTTTTTTGTGACCCCAACTTTTAATATTCTTTGTGTGATCATTACTATCTAGGCTCCCCTCTAGCCCTAAATTTCAGATGCTGTGATATGTTAGATGTGGAATATGAACATCTCGATTCCTTTGGAGTTTCATCAGATAATTTGCTTCACAGGAACAGCCTACAACTCCTGAGCTGTGGGCCACCAGAGCTCCCTATATAGACCCCTCACTCCATCCTTATGGAAAGGAAATACCTTAGAACTACCATTCTTTCTGTGTCTTTAAGCCTTTGTCTTTAGAGTCTGAGTCTTTAGGAGAAAGTCCACAGGGGATGCTAAGTCTCCGTTAGTATTTCATTATCTTAGTGTATTCGAAACAAGTCATTCCTCATGTCTGGGATGTGGTCCCTCCTCCTCACTGTCCCTCAGAATCTAAATCTTCTTTCAAGGTTCTATTCAGGTGACACCTCCTTCATGACATTGTCCTAGATTCCCCCAAAGGTTAGGGCTCTCTCCCACTTTAAATTACCTGCAATTATCTTCTCTGTGTACATGCTATACATTCCATTGTCCTAGCCTTACTCCCACCCCCAATAAAATTTAAGTTCCTTGAGGGCAGGGACTATTTTATTGCCTGTATCCCCAGTGCTTAGAAAAGTGTCCCGCACATAGTAGGTACTTTAGAAATTGAACTGAATGGAATTTAATCCTCACAGTAAGCCTGTAGAGTTAGCCTTGTTTTTCAAGTCAGGAAAATGGCTCTCAGAGAAGCTAAAGGACTCTCCCCAGGCCCACCCCAATGAGTTATAGCAGTAACCATTTGGAGATCTCTCAGATGTCCAAAATCCTAATCCTCCTCCACATGTCACACCTCATAGCAATGCATCTCTTCTTTCTGTCCCTTCTAGATGTGCTTTCTGAGGAGCTCTCTGGCATTGGTACCCTTTTCTCCAGTAGTGGGAACAGGCCTGGAGACAGCGTGCGGGCCGTGAAATTATTCTTTGGAACAATAGGCCTCTTAAAAGGGTGAGTGGAACCAATGGAATCCCCAGGCCTCTTCCACCTGATCCGGCTTACTCTGCAACCAATGAATCTGGTTCTTCACTGCAAAGACCCTCTGTTCCAACTTCCACTCCTGTCCATAGTCCACCTCAGCCTTCCCGCAACAATGGCGAAATGTATAAACTGACTTTGTAAGGGCAATGAGCACTGGACGGAGAGTCAGGAGACCAGGGTTCTGGCGTAGGAGTCCCAAAGGTCCCACTCATTTTCTGTGTAACCTTGGAGAAGGCATGACCTCTCTAAGTTTTGGTTTCCTCATCAGTCTAATGATGAGATTGCATTAGATGATTTCTAAGGTTCCTTCTAACTCTGATATTCTAGGAGTCTGGTCCAATATTTTATGTTCTAAGGTCCCTCTCAGCTCCAACATTCTATGTTCTAAGGTCTCTTCCAGTTCTGAGACTCCATGATTCCAAGTTCCAAATCACACAGGATTCTATGCTGTTTTGCACATGGACAGAACCTCTGCTTTCTGAGGACTTATAATCAACATAAATGTGCTGACATAGGACATAAACTACAGAACTAAACTAGGGGTGGTTCATAGGCAACATGTGAGAAAGTTTTTAACGTTGGAATTGCCTGGGTAGGAGAGCACATGCATGGGAAAGGACAGACTTGAAGGCCCATCACCCTCCCCATTTTCCAGGCTGTCTCCTCCCATCCTGGGACACACAATAACACCAACTTTAGAGAATCTCAAGCTTAATGTGTGAAACCACAGTTCCTCTAACTGGCTTTCACCAGGCAGTTAGGCAGACTCCCCACTCATACACATATAGCCACTATTCTTTGCCCTTTTTATAAGAAAGTCTCAGTTTCCCTCTTTTCTTTTTCCATTTCCTGCCCCCCCCCTTAGCCCTAGGCCATGAGGGAGTGAAGGAATAAAAGAGCAAATGATCACAGAATCAAAGAATGTTATCACTCACAGGAGCTTTGAGATCCTTGAGTCTAGCCCCTTCATTGTGCAGATCATAGGTAGAGCTGGGAAGGACCTCAGAGGCCATCCAGTCCACCTCATTTTACAAATGAGGAAACAGAAGTTTCCAAAAGCCCAAAAAAGAAGCACAAGAAATTTAAGTTCCTAGTTCAAATACAGTTAGTAAGTTGAAGGACCAAAATTCAAACCCAAGTCCTCTGACTCTAGATAAGTTTCCTCTGTACCAGGGCTGTCCGAAATGCGGCCTGGAGACCGCATGTGGCCCACAGAGTGATTTATGCGGCCCGCCTACAAGCGCAGAAATTTATAAAAAATGCTTTAATAAACAAAGCTGCAGAGCTCTCACTAAAATGGCAAATCAAAATATATCGTCTATTATTTCAATAAAAAACTAAGGTTGGACAGCCCTGCTCTATACCATCTGGTTTCATCGCCTCAGAAGGGGTAGACAGATGATGTGGCAAGAAGGAATAATGGGATGTCCCTCCAGGCAATCATTTCTATAGTAATGTATGGTTTATGACATGTTTTCTTCCCAACAATCCTGTGAGGTGAGTAGCGCACGCATCATCACCCCCATTTTCCAGAGGAGAGAAGTAGAATTGAAAAAAGGTGTTCCCAGAGTCACTGCTCACTCAGACACACACACATAGCTAATAATCATCAGAGCCTAGATCTTTTGACTCCAAGTCCACGCTCTTTCTACTACCCTGGGATGTCGAGTATAAAGTGAGAAGCTCCGTTTTTTAAATCAGTGATAAGACGTATTCCCAGAAGCATTGCTCAACCTGAAGCTCAGAGTTCTTCTGTGTCCCCCACTAAGCCCTCTATCATCCATTACTTTTGGGTGTTTTCTTTTGGGCTTTTTTTTTGGGAGGGGGGAGTTGGCAATTGTGGTTAAGTGGCTTGCCCAGGGTCACACAGCTAGTAAGTGTCTGAGACCGAATTTGTACTCGGGTCCTCCTGACTCTAGGGCTGGTGCTCTATCTATTGTGTCACCTAGCTGTCCCATCCTTTACTAACTCTTAATAGTCATGTTAGTCATTGAGAGTACCTACTGAACACACTGCAGGGATTAGCCACACACCAGGGCCCAGACAAATTTAGAGGATAGGGCACAGAGAGATCCCACCCCTCATGGCAACTGAGCTTAAAAAACAATTAAGAATTACTGATGAAGAAAAGAAAGATGAATATGGAAGATTTAGAGAAATGTGGAGAGACTACAGCAGAGTGAAATAAGCAATGATGCGCATGATGACCATAATAATAAAGTGAAAGCCAACTTTGAAAGACCTAAGAACTCTGACCAAAGCAGGTGTCAATCATGACTTCAAAAGAACTGGATAAACCTACATGTGGCAACAGACTAGTGGTATAGGGTCAGACGTGACCCTATTCTCACATATGACCAGTGTGTAGAATGATTTTGCTTGACTACACATATTTATTACATTGGGGGAGGGAGAAAGAGAATGATGGGTTAGTGGATAATGAAAGACATAAGGGGGAAAAGAGCATCAGGAGAGAGAAAGAAAGAGAGAAGGAGAAAGAGAAAAGAGAGAGAGAGAAGGAGAGAGAAGAAAGAGAAAAGAAAGAGAGAGGAGAGAGAAGAAAGAGAGAAGAGAAGAGAGAGAGAGAGAGAAGGTTGAGGGCGGTTTTCAGTACCTTAAGGGGAAACTAGACATTTTCTATACCTTCAAAGCAAGTCATTTCATGTCACTGGCCTCAGTTTCCTCATATGTAAAATGAGGGGGAGGGCCTTGAACACTACAACCTCTAAGGTCCCTTCTAGCTCTAAATCCTATAACAGAACCATAGGGACTTAGCATCCACCCTTTACGATGGGTCATCACATAGAAGTCACTCTGCGAAGGTTTGTTAATAGTAGAATACTAGAACCACCAAATGCCAGAGCTTGAAGAGCCCTCGGAGTATAGAATGTCAGATATGGGAGAGCCCTTAGAACATAAAACAGAATATAAGGGCAGGAAGGGCCCCTAAAACATATAATAGAGAATAAAATAAGTGAGAATTGTGATAGACCTTAAAGATCATAATATTCAACCACCTCACTTTGTAGGTGGGAAACAAGTTCATTTAAGAAACTTGCCTTGATGATGAATAGAATTCACATTTATTTAGTGCTTTTATGTTTGTAAAGTGTTCTCTTCACAATAAGTTTGTGAAGTTGGCAGTGCAAATATTACCATCCTTAATTTTACAGATAAGGAAACTGAGACCTAAAAAGGGGAAGTCACTTGCCCAACATCACCCAGATAGTAAGAGTCAGAACGAGGATTTGAAACATGGTCTCTTTGCTTCAAGTTCAGAATTCTTTCCACTACAATGTCTTATAAATGTCCCTATAGATAAGACATTATTAAAGAATTTCTGGCAGTGCAGTTGAGGCTGTAGAATGGTCTTTCCTGGAGATTACCCAGAACAGAAACTACAAACAACCCCCAACTTCTCTCCCCTAATATACTGTCCAGTTTGGGGAAGCGTTTCCCTATCCAGAGACAAAGGCTGGGGGAGATAACTCTGGAGTTCAAAGGAATTTTAAAGTTTTCCTTTTCTTCCAGCATACAGGTAAAACTGGATGATGGATGGAGTTCCAGATATGGAGTCTCAGGGGGCAGTGAGCATACTATTACACTCCATGACGGGGAAGGCATAATAAGACTGTCAGGCCAGGGTGGGCTCTGCATCCGTTACATGGAGATCAAAACCAGCACTGGGAGATATTTTAGATATGGGAAGCCTGTCGGCTTCGCTTTTGACAATTACCCCCCTGACGAAGACATGGAGCTCAGTGGCATCGAAGGTTTATATGGGAGGATGTGTATCAAAAAACTGAAAGGCAAGTGGTCATACGTATCTGCCACAACTGAAACATCTGACACAACTGAAACACCTGCCACAACTTAATAAGCTGAAAAAACATCGGGGTGAGCCCCCCACTGAAGTCGTCTCAGCTGGGCCTACTGAAAACACCTAAGGGCTTCCCGAGATACCTCAGCTGGGTCCCTACTGAAGACACCTCAACTTAACAACCCCGCTGCTTAGCACGCTACCACTACTGCCCACTACACTCAACCATCTGTGCCTTCTAGGAAAAGATCTAAAGCTGTAGGTACCCTGAGTTCTTTTTTTTAAAGCTGTAAATACCATGACCTGAGTTACTCTTCCAGAGACCTGGAGCCAATGGCTGGCCTAAGGACTCTGGGATCTGGGAGGGAAGAGGGTGCCCATGACCCAGAAGCTGCTGGTCTAAAAGTGAAGGAGGAGAGGAGTTAAGATTGTGATGGAGGAGAACACCCTGAGGAGATTTAGGAGTTTAGCCTGCCAATAAAGCTTCTGCAAAAGCTGTGTCCCAGCATGTAAAGTGTGTTCTTTGTTGGGAAATAAATTTGAGGATTATGGGGCAAGATGTGGTAGCAACGGAGGTTCTCACTGTGATGTAGGGAACCCTCAAAACAGGAAAAAAATGTTGTCTGCTGTGGAAAGGGGAACTGAGTCAGGTTAGGAAATAGTAGTCTTTGATTGCTTCCTGTAGGACCAAAAGGCCACGAACGGTCTGTGCTCAAATCCAAAGAACATTCGGGTACTTTCCACAGGTCCATTTTCCGAACTTTGGGGTATCAGAGCAGTGAGGGTAGAGTAAGGAAACCAGGGTTCAAGTCCTGATTCTGACATTTACTAGAGCTGTGGGGCCATGGTAGACTGACTCTAACCACCCTACCCCACCCCTGACTCAGTTTCCTCATCTGTTAAATGGGGGCAATAATTTTGCACTGAGCTACCTCATAGGGTTCGAAGGAGAATGCTGTGTAAACTGAAATACAAAGCAAATGGGAGCAATGGTGGCAATTTGTGACCTTCCCTTTTAAATACATTATGAGCCCCCCTCTTTAATAATAATAGCATTTATATAGTGACTACTATGTACAAGCCACTGTGGCTAAGCACTTCACAAATATTAGCTCATTTCAGCTTCACAACAAGCCTGGGGAATAGGTGCTATTGCTATCATCAAACAGGAGTTAAACGATTTGCCCAAGGTCACGCCACTACTACATGTCTGAGGTTCAATTTGAACCCAGAACTTCCCATCTCCGGAACCAGCACTGTATCAGCTGTGCCACCGGCTGCCCCCTCCTGTGGGCAAGATTCTATGAGAGTTGGTGTGGGCAGAGGGTGTGTGGAGATGCTTGTTGTAGTTTTCTGAGAGTTCTGTGTGCCCACATCCAGCTCATTTCCCTGTTTTCTTCTATTTACAATGAGCGTCAGGCTGTCATACAATTAAATAATTAACCTTTTCTGAGGGTGAAGTCTATGATTTGGCCACCACACGCCATTCCCCTCCTCACCTCTAGCACTCTCTGGCTGGCATCTACCCCAACCTAAGCTGGCCCCAGGTTCACAGGTATTTAGAACTATGATCCTACAGCAGAAGTTCTTAACTTTTGTACCATGGAGCCCTTTGGCAGTCTGGTGAAGCCTATGGCGCTGTCTCATAATAAAAGTTTGTGAATGTATAACATATGATACATAGGATTAAAAAAAGAAACCAGTTATATTAAAATAGTTATCAAAATGTTTTTTAAAAAATAAAAAAACAAGTTTAAGCTTTAAAAAAAAACCAAGTTCACAGACCCCTCAGTTAAGAACACCTGATCCAGAGTATGCCTCAAATCATTGAAAATATAAAATCTGATCTCTGTCCTTCAAGCTGCAGCACTAGGTTTCTTTCCTCCTCCTTCATGAGCCCCCAGCCATAGCATTCAAGGATTTGTAATGACAGAGGCAGCTAGGTGGCACATTGGATAGAGTACCAACCCTAGAGTCAAGAGGACCTGAGACCTCAGACACTTACTAGCATGTGACTCTGGGCAAGTCACTTAACCCAATCACTTCACCTAAAAAAAAAAAAAAGAATTTGTAATGACAGCAATGGGTTCCATGCTGGTCTGGCCATAAAGAGAGGTATAGTCAACACCTAAATTGTGCAGAGCTTGGGGACAGCCTCCTACTTCTCACCTAAAGGGACTAGACACCCCACTTCTTTCTAGATTTGTCTTACTCCTCCAACCTGCTCTCACACTGCTAGCAGATCTAAGTTCCCAGTGAAAGACTACTACCACATGTTACAACCAAGCTCTCTCATATGTTAGAGGTAACCCTGTTGAGGAAAAAAATACTTCTACTCACCATTCTGGCTCTTGAAGGCCCATCTAATAGTTTTCTTTTCATTTATTTGTTTTTAATATTCTTTTCTTTTTAAATTTTGAGTTCCAAATTATCTCCCTCCCTGAGTCTTGTACCCAGTGCCAGTAAAGAGTCCCCCATAATCTCTTTCTGACCAGTTGTCTGACCCCCTTACTATGTCTGGGCTGAGATAGTAATTCCCAAAGCTGCTGTGATAGCGCCATGCCACATATGTGAGTGGGCTCTAGACAAGCCTCTACCCCAGTGTCACAGACTTCTCCTGCTCACCCCAACCTTTTGTTGGCTCTGCCACTCCAATCCATAATAGGGATAAGCTAGAAGCCTTCACAATATGATTCAAGATAGGTAAGGATGTTCATCACCACCACTATTATTCAATATTGTACCAGAAATGCTTGTTATAGCAATAAAAGAAGAAAAAGAAATTGAAGGAATTGGAATAAGCGATAAAGGAACAAAACTATCACTCTTTGCAGATGATATGGTGGTATACTGAGAGAATCCTGGAGAATCAACTAAAAACTAGTTGAAATAATTAACAACTTCAGCAAAGTTGCAGGATAAAAAATATACCCACATAAATCATCAGTATCTCCAATATATTGCCAATAAAGCAGCAAGAAAGAGAAAGAAAATTCCTTTTAAAATAACAATAGACAATAGAACCCAGGAACCATATGAACACAATTACAAAATACCTTTTCACAGAAATCAAGTCAGATCTAAACAACTGGAAAAATCTTAATTGCTCATGGGTAGGCCAGCCCTATATAATAAAAATGACAATTCTACCTAAATTACTCTGCTTATTTGGTATCACACCAATCAAACTACCAAAAAAATATTTTATAGAACTAAAAAAAAATAATAGCAAAATTCATCAGAAGAACAAAAGGGAATCAATAAAAAAATGTGAAGGAAGGTGGCCTAGCCACACCATATCTCAAACTGTGATATAAAGTGATCATCATCAAAACAATCTGGTACTGGCTAAGAAATAGAGCGATGGATTTGTGGAATATATTAGGTACATAATACATAGTAGTAAATGATTATAGTTGGGACAGGAACTCACTATTTGACAAAACTTCTGGGAAAAATGAAAAAAAGTACAGCAGAAACTAGGTATAGAGTAGACCAACATCTCACACCATATTACAGTATCAAAATGCATACATGATTTAGACATAAAGGATGATACTACAAGCAAATTAGGGGAGCATGAAATATTTACCTGTCAGGTCTATGGATAAAAGAAAATTTTAGGACCAAACAGGAAATAAAGAGCATTACGAGATATAAAATGGCTAATTTTGATTACCTTAAATTAAAAGTGGACTGTACAAACAAAATCAATGCAAGCAAAATTAGAAGGAAAGCAGAAAACTGGGGAGGGGGGAATTTTCCATGTACATCTGATAAAGACTTCACTTCTCAAAGATACAGAGAACTGAGTCAAATTTATAAGAATACAAGTCATTTCTCAATTGATAAAAGGTCAAACTATATGAACAGGCAGTTTTCAGATAAACAAATCAAAGTAGTCTATAGATATATGAAAAAATGCTCTAAATCACTATGGATTAAAGAAATACAAATTAAAACAACTCTGAGATACCATCATATATACCTATCAGATTGGCTAACATGATAGAAAAAGAAAAAGATTAATGTTGGCAGGAATGTGGGGAAAATGGGACACTAATGCACTATTGGCAGATTTGTGAATTGATCCAACCATTCTAAAGAGTAATTTGAAACTATGTTCAAAAGGCTATAAAACAGTGCTTGCCCTATGATCCAGCAATACCCCTACTGGGTCTGTATTCCAAAGAGATCAAAAAAAGAAATAGTAAAAGGGCCTATTTGTACAAAATTTATAGCAACTCTTTTTGTGGTAGCAAAAAATTGGAAACTGAGGGGATGCCCATCAGTTGGGGAATGGCTGAACAAGTTGTGGGGTGTGATTATCATAAAATATTATTGTACTCTAAGAAGATTTCAGAAAAACATGGACTTCCATAAATTGATACAGAGTGAAGTGAGCAGAACCAAAAGAACATTGTGCCCAGTAACAGCAATACAATACAATGAAGAACTATGAATGACTTGGCTATTCTCATAATACGGTGATCCAAGACAATCCCAAAAGACTCATAATGAAAAATGCTATCTGCTTCCAGAGAAAGAACTGATGGAGTCTGAATACAGACAAAACACACTATTTTTCACCCTTTTCCGGGGGCGGGGAGGGGTTGTTCCACAAAATGACTAATATGGAAATATGTTTATCATGATTGCATATGTATAACCTATATCAAATAGACTTCCATCTCAGGGAGCGAGGAGAGGAGGTAGGGAGGGAGAGAATTTGGAACTCATAATTTTTAAAAATAAATGTTAAAATTATTTTTACATGTAATCGGGCAAAAATAAAATATTATTTAAAATAATAGTGATATCCTTCAGCTGCTTTATAGAGTTAGGTACATGGTCTTTGAAAGCCCGGACCCAATCACAATAAAGGGGCCATAATGATGGGTTTAGCTGTTAAAAAAAATTTTTTAATGGTCATTCCAGGTGATTCCTGTATGAGGCACACAAATGAGTCCTTTGAATGAATTAGAAAAGAATAGAGTGCATGAAATTGGATATGTCCCTTGAGTAACCTTTAAAAGTCAGTTCAAAGGAGGCAGAAGTCAGACTCAAAGAGTTCCTAATGAAAACAAGCAGAAGACACATGGAGCTGGAAAAGGGGAGCCTATGAAAAGGGAATGTCCATTAATTGGGGAATGGCTGAACAAATTCTGGTATAGGGATGTCAGGTAATATTATTGTATGAGAAATGACAAAAGGAATTGATTCAGAGAAATTTGGGCAGTTCAATACAAGTCCATTAATTCAAAAGTATCTGTATTAACAATAGCAAAACTTAAGTTAATTTACTTTAATCCTGCAATTTTTCAAAAATCTCCTGTTTGTGTGAGCACTTCTTCCACTTAAAAAGATTACAACCCACTGGAACTTAGTATGTGATCCCATAACAGGCTTTTCTAATGCCCCAGAAGTGATTAGGGCTAATGGACCAATGAGGATATGGGGAAGGTGGGAAATATGTAGAGGCATAGAAATTGTGTGCAGAATACATGCATCAGAGAGGTCAGGTTTCTGGTTCTTCTACCCTTCCTTTCTCAAGTTCTGTAGTCTTGTGACGGGGAAGGGAGGAGGAAGGGAGAGATATCCTTCACATTCCACTTAGTTTTCCTTCCAAATGGCTAGAGCAGAGTAGCACCCTACAAACCACACACATGCACACCCCTAGAACTTTGCAGACCTAAAGAAGACAGGAATAGGTACGTGGGAAGTGGAGTCAACTGTAGAGAACTCAAGGTGGGCAAGATTAGGGTAGCACAAGCAGTGGCTCCAGTGATATCGCTCAGTGCCAGCTCCAGCATTTCTTGCCTCTTGTTTCCCCAGAGCATTTGAAGAAAACTTGTTAAATCCTTTCCACACTAATCATCCTTCCTTAAGCTGCCTAGAAAGAGACATCTAAAAAGCCAGGGTGGTAAGGGGAGTTGACCCTACCATGACAAACCCTGAAACTTTTCAATTTGAAAGCTCTTTACAATTTTGTCATTGGCTATTTCCCAAATCAAATTAATTTTTTAAAAGTTGTAGACCTGAAAGTTTGGTTCAAGGAGGCAAACAGGCTAGGTGATATGTAAATTCATATTGTTTATTCCCTTTTTAAAGCTAACGAAGCTAGCAAATTTGTATGTGCGAGGAGCCAAAACCTAAGTTTTGACTACCTGAACAAAAGAATGACCAGCCTTAAATATGTTTTAGAATAATCCCAACTCAGGGTCTCTATGACACTCAAATTTATGATCTTCATATATGTTTGAACATAATATGAGAAAAGGAATTTTCTTAATTGAATAGGTGGTAAATACAATAAGATAAGAGAGTTGACAAAGGGTCCGTCCATTGAAATTACAACCCAGAATGTCTGTATTTTCTTTACCACTAACGTACCATAATATAGTATATATCCATAAAATATTAAGACAATAAAAAGTTCCATTATTTAAGATAGTGTCGCGGATTAAAGGTCTCATCCTTAATGGCCATAGACAGGAAAGAATGCTCTCAAGTCAGCCCCATCTGGCCTTGTTGACATAGGAAGAACAAAGAAGCTATTAGGTCCAGGCTCTTCTTCTGGTTCAGGGTCTGGCCCTTACTGAGGTTATTAAATTGATATTAAATGACTATCAAAGTAACTTGTCAAATCCTGTGAATAGGACAGTGGGGAGGGAGGGTAATGAGATGAGACCTTTCCAAACACAGAAAATTGGGCATAGAAGTAGACACGAGGGGGGTGTCCTGTTGTGGTCATCTTTTAGCATATTAACTCCATATTTGTACTTTTTTAAATGGCGATGCCATAACCACTCACTTGGATGAGGACAATGGGAGGAAGAGTGGATTACTGCTGTGATGTTGGAGCGCCCTCTGGTGAACAGAGAAGGAGACTGCAGCTGATGGGGAAAGTTCCCACTCAAGGCACTTGCCATCTTATCTTCTGACGCGGTGGGGAAGTGGTGCCACCTAGTGGCCACGTTATACGCTATAATCACTCAGCCTGGACCATTGTATTAGCTCAGCTTTGAGACCGGAATGAAACCAGGTACTAGTAGAACAGGTAAGAAAAAGAGGCTTATTTAGCCTTAACAAGAGGCAAAGATTTAGAGCAGGGAAAGGATATTCAGACGGGTGCAATGCTGATTCAGACGGAGGCGTCTTCCTTATCTCTGCGCTACCTGCGATATGACCATGATGATGCTGATGATGATTATGATGATGATGATGATAGCCAACATTTATATAGTGCCCACTGCTGCCATAGAAATAGTACTTAGGCGCTGTGCCAAGCGCAACAACCCTGAAGGCAACAGAGTCAAGCGACTTGCCCAGGGTCAAAGAGCTAAAGAGGGTCTGCTAATTCTCTCCTTCCTTCCTGTTAAATTTGGGTGGGTGATGGACTCTGTCTCTTGTCTGAGGATCGGCCTCACTAAATTTGAGGCCAGGTTGGAACTCAACTCTATCCGCTGTACCATCTAGCCGCGGTGATGGTCAAATATTTGAGATAATGCACATCCCTCAAGCCCTGACTTTTTATACCTACGCTACCAGGAAGCTCTATCAATACACCAGCTCCTGAGGGAATTCAGGAAAAACTAGCCTAGCCTACATGTGGTAGGCCCTTGGGACAGTGCTCCTACCCAATTAATGGACAATTTGCTGCTTGTGGTGGCTTATAAAAAGCAGAGGAAGGAGCCAGTATGGGTGAATATAGCTCAGGAAGCAACGCTGTTCACACATAGGCACCTACCACCTCACACACAAACACTACCTGTCACAAGTCTTTGGCAGGTCCAAAAATTCATCGCCTCACAGCCAATTGGAGAGATGACTTTCTCCAAACCTGGTTAGGCTGATCCTCAAACAAAAGACAGGGTCCATCGCCAAACCCAAATTTGATAGCAGGGAATAAGCATTTATTAAGCACCTACAATATGCCAGGCACTACGCTAAGAACTTTACAAAATTATCTCATTTGATCCTCACAACAACCCTGGGAGATAGATACGACTATTATTCTCCATTTTATAGTTGAGGAAACTGAAGCAGAAGTGGTTAAGCGACTTGCCCAGATCACCCAGCAAGGAGGTATCTGAGGCTGGATTTGAACTCAAGTCTTCCCAACTCCAGGTCCACCATTCTATTCACTGTGTCACCTAGCTTATTAACCCTTTAGCCTTCCCACTCTGGTCTTCCACCACCCTTTTCCCACCTGACAAAATTCTACCCATTCTTCAATGTTGAATTCAAACGCCACTTCCTCCAGGAAACTTTCCCTCATCTTCTGTGTTAGCCTAATAAAGATAATGGTACTTAGGTTTCAGTTAAGTTGTGCAGATAGTGTTAATAGGGGAGGTATACAGTTATAGGGCAAAGCAAGGTGTCCTACAGGCATAAATGGGAACAAAAGTCAGCCAGCAGCCTCGTGGAGGAACCTAAAGATCCAGGATACCCCTTCATTAAATAATTAAATCAATTCTAGTTGAGTCAGCCAGGTGGTCCAGTGGGTAGAATGCTGGACTTGAAGTCAGTAAAAGCTCGATTCAAATCCTGCCAGGTGTGTGACCCCGGCCAAATCACTTCACCTCTCTCAGTCTCATCATATATAAAATGGGGATGATCACAGCATCTACTGCACAGGACTGTTGTGAGGCTCAAATGAGTTAAGATGTGTAAAAGCAATTTGCAAACCTTAAAGCATTATATAAATGGTAGCTACTACTATTATTAAGTGCCCTCCCTTACTATATGCCAGGCACTGTGCTAATTGCCAGGTACACAAAGAACGGAAAAATGAGTCCTTACCTTCAGTGATCTGTGTTGGTAAGCAAAATGGCCTTTATTTTCTTTGAGTAACTCAGTGTATTTCATTAAGCCTTACTAGGTGCTAAGCCCCAGGCCCAAAGCCCTGTTAGATGTGGAACCTATGTGGGTGTGGATTGACAACTGAGGTGGGGCCCAAGGCTGGCTAAGGGAAGGTGTTAACTCCAGAGCCATGCCCCATTAGGTGTTAACCTAATCTATGTGGATGTGAACCTCCCAGGGTCCTAAGGGGAGGGGCCAACTCAAGAACCAATAAGCTCTGGTCATTCAGACGCTTGATGGCGTCAAAAACTCTACGAGGAGAGAAGACAGCTTGAAGATGGATTTTCTGTTGGAGCCAGAGACAGCTACAGCCGAAGCTGAAGACAAAGCCGAACCCAAAGCAGGAGCTGCAGAAGCAGAGTCGCCGTGTGTGTGTGTGTGTGTGTGTGTGTGTGTGTGTGTGTGTGTGTACCAAGGAGTGCTGAGCAAGCACTTGAGGCCAGTGGGTAATCTTCTTACCAAGAGAGGGGAAGCATGAATGTGATTTGGTTTAATACCATCATGCTTTTCTGTGGCCTCCTGGTTACTCTTGTGAGGTGAACTTATTGGGCCTGGAAGCTTTTGATCAAAATATCAAAATGGGGAGGCTGGTTAGTGGGTCTGTTACTTTGGAGCTTGAATAAATGCTTTAATTCTTCTGCCTTCTACTTAGAGAATTCCTTATATCCCGCAGTTCTGAACCATTCAGATATATATATGATTCTCTTTGAAATCATAAATTCTGCCTTCATAATACATGATCTCACGTTCTGATAGTGGAGGAAGGAACAGCATGTAAATTAAATATGGCATGTAAATTGGTATGTAAAATTAAGGGTAAAGTTTACTATTATAAAAAGATGTGTATGGATATGTATAAATTATGTAGATATAATTAATTGAGTGTATGTCACATATAAAAATTATATGTATACATATTTGTATGTGGGGGGAAAGAGATTATAAAACTTTCTCTTCAGTTGTGTTCAACTCTTATGACCCCATTTGGGGTTTTTTGGCAAAGATACTGTAGTCTGCCATTTCCTTTTCCAGCTCATTTTACAGATGAGGAAACCGAGGCAAACAGGATTAAGTGACTTGCCCAGGGTCACACAGCTAGTAAATGTGTGAAGCTGGATTTGAACTTGGGAAGAAGAATTGTCCTGATTCCAGGCCCAGCACTCTATCCACTACACCACCACTAAAATTGGTCTCCTTATCTCACCTAGACTGGAATTGCAAGGACTAGTCACAGCCCAATCCTACTCTGATCAGCAGAAGAGCTTTGACCTGCCCTGTTAGGTAACGCTGTAGCCCCCTCCTCCTGGGAGCTCACCATATTAATCCCAAACTTGGTACAGACAGACTATTGGCTTTACCACTGCAGCTCAGAACTCCAGAGAGAATTCAAGTAGAGCCAAGCAGCCTCAGTAGCAGAGATTACTGGCATGGACCACCAGTCTCAGCAAAATATAATCTGAAGAAGTATATACTGGATCTACTATAAAGCTAAACTGCTGACCAAGTCTTTCATGACACATTTTCATCCTCTTATCTGTGATAGATGATTTATTGGACTCTTATTTTATTCCAATCAATATTAATTAGTTAGATATGATTCCATAGGGGTAGTGAATATAAGTTCCAATACTAGGCCTCAGTGCTGTGAACTGCAAATTGTAAGTTCACCCGCTTAATCACAGGAAGCTAACTAGAGGACCTCCACCCTTATTTTTCTTTGTTTTGATAACCAAGCCCAGAATTCAATTACATGGCAGAGGTGTACAGTTACAGGACAAAGTGAGGTATCTTATAGGCCTAAATGGGAACAAGGGTCAGCCAGCAGCCTTATGGAGGAACACAAGGACTCAAGATACCCTGTCTTTGTTGTCCCTCTGTCCCTTGTCATCCCTCTATTGCCCAACATGGGGAGATGACCACGACCATGTAGCCAATGAGTGATCCTGGTTGCTGGACTGCAGCTTGCCCTTCTACTTGCCTATCAGCTCCTACAGATGTTTTGACATCTGTTCATCAGCCCAAACCCATGAGCCTGCTCGTCGACTTAGGCAGGACATTCTAGAAGGTCAAGATAGGTCTGTTAAGGTCTGCTCACTAGCCCACATGTCAACCAATGGGATTCTACATTTTGCGTAGACCTTCCAAGAGGGGCAAGGGCAAGATCTATCCACCAACCAGACTGTATTTTTGGCCTACTTCTCTTGTATTAGCCAAGTATCAAGCACTATAAAACCAAGGTGCAAGAAAAAGGGGGCATCTTAGATCATGAGGAAGATCTGAGGTATACTCCATTACAGAGGGCCATGGACCTTTCAACAAAATGCCATTGGCTCAGAACTCTGCCTCAATGATTTCTCTTGCAAATTGGACAATTTCAAAAATCTTCACATATCACTGTGGAAAGCAATATCATAAGATGTTTCAAAGCCCTATCTGAAAACTGCAAACTCTGTTCCTATTTCTCTTTGGAGAGAGTATTTTTTATTGTACTTTGTAATAGCTTATGATCCAGCCTCGATGCCCTTGATAACAACTTTTTTTTTAATTTCAGTACCAATAGGAAATTGCTTGTAATCAAAGTTCTGGGGTCAACCTGTAACTCTCCCTATCATGTTTTATAATAACAATAAAAATATGTGCCTTATAGAATCAAAAGAAAAATCAGAGTAAAGGTCATTTCTTCTCTACCCATAAACAGTGAATACAAACCAAAAATTTGAGTCACATGTATATGTCTCTGCCAATTAGAAGGTAGCATCGGTTCAGGATTTGGAGCCTCTCCATAGGTCAACTGCTGTCCCTAGAATCCCTTCAGTAATCAATGGCCTGTCCCACTCTGGTAGCTTTCATAAAGCATATAGTTTGACCTGGTGGACTAAGCATGTACTCTAGGTATTACACTGTACTCTGGCCATAGTAGAGCCTAAAGAAAGATTGCAAAAAATCTCTAGACATTCCACCTGTCCTTAACTCTCTCTCAACCTGAGAATGGAATGGTGCCCCTAGAATCACTTTGAGCTTTGACAAACCAGCTTTGGCTTTATCTTGCTTGGTTCTAGGTCTCTACTGAACTTCCCAGACATTTCCAGCCATTCCAGTACAAATATATCCCTCTTTTCCCTCTCCCCAAATCCCCATTTATTTGGTGTCTTCTTCCTTTAAAATGTAAGCTCCTATGAACTAGTTCAACCATTTAGGAAAGCAGTTGGGAACTATGCCCAAAAAGCTATAAAACTACGCATATCCTTTGACCCAGCAATACTACTACTAGGTCTATACTCCAAAGAAATGAAAGAAAGAGGAAAATTACCCATATATAAAAAAAATATTTGTAGCAGCTCTTTTTGTGGTCTCAAAGTATTGGAAAGTGAGGTAATGTCCACCAATCGGGGGATGATTAAAAGTTGTGGTATATGATTGTGATGAAATATTGTGCTATAAGAAATGATTAAGGAGAGTAGTTCGGAAAAACCAGGGAAGACTTATATCAACTGATGCGAAGTGCACTGAGCAAAACAAAGAGATAGAAATGAAGAGAAAGCTGGCCTAGGTGTCCAAGTTTATAGAGCTAGTAAGGAACAAGAAGTCATTGGAGGAGCTCTCCAGTGAGAGGAAAGGGCCCAAGGGGCAGAGAATACTGAGGAGCTGAAGGATGATACCAGGACTTGCGGGATGATAAGGCTCTGGGGCATGATGGTGAAGTCCAGAGGAGTTCAGTCAGGTGGGGAATAAAGAGATATAGGAAGAAATCAGAATAAGAGTTGGGTCAAGCAGGTCCAAGGTACACAGCCAGGATGGAAAGATATCTTAAAACCACATGATATGAGGAACAGTTGAGGGTATTGAGCCTGGATAGGAGAAGACTTGGCAGAGGACATGATTCTTATCTTCAAAGTCCTTCATGTGGAAAATATCATAGGATTTGGAAAGGGAAGAGACCTTAGAAATTGAGTTCAAATCTGGCTTCAGACACTTACTAGCGGTGTGACCTTGGGTAAGTCATTTAACCTTGTTTGCCTCCATTTCCTCATCTGTAAAAGGGACTGGAGAAGGAAATGGCAAACCACTCCAAGCATCTTTGCCAAGAAAACCCCAAATGGAGTCACAAAGAATCAGACATGACTGAAACAACTGAACAACAAAAAGTACAAACAAGGGGGTGCTGGAGCCAGCTCAAACTGCATGGAAGATCTAGTTAATATTCCATGTGAGCATTTACACTTCAGAAATTGGCAAACACTACAAAGCAGGGATTGGTTTCTTGCTTTATTGATTGTCTGGACTTAAGAAAGTTATGGAGAAAGTGTGAATAATACAGATCAAACTTAAAGTATGTCGTTCCTTGCTTTTTTCTCAGAGATCAAGTTGTTAAATATTTCCCAGCACACCCCTGAGGACAACCATTTCACTTTACAGATGAAACTTAAACCAGAGAAGTTAAGAGATTTGTCTCAGTTCACATAGCCAATATGTAATAGATCTAGTGTTTAAACTTAATTCCTCTGACTCCAAATCCAGTTCTCTCCTGAGTGGAAAACTTGAACTAATTGGTAAAAGTTACAGGGAAGCAGATTTCAGTTCAATATAAGAAAGCACAGTTTCACAGTCAGAACTTCCCAACAGCATAACCAGGTGCCTCAACAAGGTAGTGACTTCCCTGTCATTGGAGATATTCAGGAAGAATATCTCTATTAGAGATATTGAAGAGGAGGTGAGGGTGGAGGAGGTGAGGGGGTGCCAAGGTTTGAAGGTGAGCTAGATGACCCCTGAGCTTCCTTTCAGCCTTGAGATTCTCTTGTCCTATAAATATTGGGCTGGGGGTTTCAAGTTATGAATTGAGCCCTGGATCCTAAGACTATATACCAATTCTGTGTTTGGTTGATGTGGAAGTTCCTCCAAATGGTCTTGGTTCCCCTTGCCCCAGTGGGATTTCCAGCCTGACTGCCATGATTACTTAAGAGCTCTTGTGGTCAGGAGACCAACTGGGCACTTCCTAATTCCTTGGAGGTTTCCAGAGCTGAGTCATTCTTAGTGGTGTGATGGTAAATATCTAACAACCATCTCTTTAGGGGAAAGAAAACTATGAACATGACACACTTTGAAATTTAATCTGCATTATTAACATTTTCTACATCATTTCCTTAAGTCTTCTTGTTGTTTCGGTTGCGTCTGACTCTGGGTTTTCTTGGCAAAGATACTGGAGTGGTTTGCCATTTCCTTCTCCAGCTCATTTTACAGAGGAGGAAATAGACATACAGGGTTAAGTGACTTGCCCATGGTCACACAGCTAGTAAGTGTCTGAGGCCAGATTTGAACTCAGAAAGACTCCAGGCCTAGCGTTCTATCTACTGCTCCACCTCGCTTCTCCTCCTTAAGTCTAGACAGTCAACGAAAGCAAACAATCAAGCCCTACTTTGTAGTGTTTGTGATTTACTCTTCAGTCACACTGAAAGTTTAATTTTCACCTGCTGACTCTAGCATACTCCTGGTCATTTTCCATCTTACCATGAGGTGGTAGCAGCAGTTGTGACTTCTACGAATAAAGGAACTGAACAATGGACCTACCTAAGAATGGGGCTGTGCTGTCAGAGGTAGGTCAGACTCTTATCTTTCTGATTGGGTGGAGAAGCAGTCAACATTGCTATGGATATGTTTCTGGAAAAGTCTCTTCCTCTACCTTCCCCCAGCCCTCTGACTCCAGTCCATAGAACTCCTCCATCCCATTCTCCTAGCAATGCTCCCCTCTTAAAACCCAAAGAAAGAAAGTGTGGAAGGCAAAGAGGGGACTTCCTTTGCTAGATCTGTTCTGGCAGAGGACGCCCTATTCTTGAGAATTGAATAAAATTTATTTCTGTTCCCACCCAGGGATGGCTCCTTATTATAAATTAACTTTTTAATTTGTGAGGGTCTTTCATCCCATACACCTACAACTATGATCCTATGAACTGATGATCTCACAACCACCAGAATCCCTGGCCCTCCAGCTTCAAGACACTGCTGTTAAATAACAGATTTCCGAACTTCCCTTTTGTCAAATGTACCAATGTCCTCCTGTTCACCCAAGCTAGCGACCCAGATGCCATCCTTGACTCCTCCCTCCCCCTCATACCTTACATCCAATCTGGTGCCAAGCCCTGTCAACTTTGCCTTCATACACATCCCCTTCTCTCCTCTGACACAGCCACCACCCCGAGGCAGGTACTCATCACCTCACACTTGGACTATTGGCATTGCCCGCTGGTTGGTCTTCCTGTCTCAAGTCCCTCTTCCCCAACTCCAGTCCATTGTCCACTTAGCTGTCAAATTAATCTTTCTAAAGCAGAGATCCAAAGACGTCACACACACACACACACACACACACACACACAAACACACAAACACACATCCAGTGGCTCCTCTCATCTCCAGGATTAAATATAAAATCCTCTGGCATTCAAAGCCCTTCACAACCCAGACTCCTCCTGCCTTTCCTGTATTCTTACATCTTATTCCCTTAACTCCACCCCTGTTCACTCTAGAATCCAGTTTGACATCCACTGGCCTCCTTGCTGCTCCTTGTACAAGACACTCTATCTCCTCACCCCAGGCATATTCACTAGCCTTGAAATGCCCCATGCCTTCAATGTTCTCACTCCTCCTCTCTGCTTCCTGGCTTCCCTGACTTCTATCAACTTCCAACTAAAATCCCACCTTCTACCAGAAACCTTCCCCAACATTAATGCTTTCTCTCCATTGATCATCTCCACTTTGTCCTGTTTAGATCTTGTTTGTAATAGTTGTTAGCATGTTGTGTCCCTCATTAGACTGGGAGGACCTCAAGATCAGGGACAGTTTTTGCCTTTCTTTGTGTCCCCAGTGTTTAGTACCTAGCACATGATAGGGACTGAAAAAATGTTTATTGACTGACTGACCAAAGCAACTTTGCTTCCACAGCTTCTCCTAATTCCTCTGGAATCTTTTAGGATAATAGAAATAAGCCAAAGGAGAATCTTTCTTCCTCTTGCTCCCCTAACATCAGCACCTCAAGCTCTCAGGTGTCTAAAGGGAGATTTTTAATGTAATCCCTACTTTGGCAAGCTTCTTTTTTCCTTCCCATCATCCTCAAATCCCTCACCCTCAAATGACAGCAGATGAGGACAGAAAATGCAGGGGATCAGAGTGAATTACTCCAAACTGTTCATGTAAAGGGAATGGTTAAAAAGTTTCCTGTAAAAGAAAAAAGGGGAAAATGGGGGGGAGTTCTTGTTGTCCCACTGAGCAGGGTATTTAAAACCAAAGGATTATACTTGTTTTGTGACAGTTGTGTTAGAACACCATACCAGGTAACCCCAGTGAGATGGCAGAGACAGTGAACTCACAGTGTCCTGGATGGGAGTCACATGGCCCCCATCCTAGGGGATAAAAGAATCTTACCCTCTCTCTCTTCTCTCTCTCTCATATAACAATGAGTCAGAACATATGAACTGCTTGTGTTTTGTCCTTTGACAAGGACCATGACATCACGGAAATGATGACATGACTTGCAGTTGACTTTGATTTGGGTGAGGAGGGCTGTACATGGTCACCAGCCCCAGTGTCTCCTTCAGAGCCTTCTGGGTGCAGTGGCCTGGTATTCATCAAGACGACTGGAGATGGCCCAGCTATGAACAACTAGAAAGGCTGTGGCAACCTAAAAGAAGCACAGAATGAACCCAAGAAAGACCTACCTGAGACACAGCATGGATGAAAAATCAGGGCATGAGTTTCAGGAAGTCCGGGTCACAGGGAAGTGGGGGGAAGGAGGGAAATAGTTCAAGTAATGTCTAAGACCTTTAAAGTAACCCCCTGTGATGTTCCTGTTTGTCTAACAATTGACAAGGAAGGAAATGTCGCCTCTTAAGGAGTTAGAACTAAGAACACCATCTATTGCACGGTGAGATTGTATTAAATCCCTGCTTTACGACTGCAGTGTTTGAGGGCTGAAACGTAAAAGACGCCCAATAACTCCTATGCAAACAACCTCAGGAGACAGCTGTTCCTGCAGGGAAAATGAAGTTGTGAACTGAGTTTGGAGTTGTGACAAGAGATATAATTTCTGAGTAATTAGTCATTTTATTAAAAATGCCAGTATTTTAATAAAAAAGGTCAGTAGCACTCTTGAATGCCAAAGATGATCACGGTGGTGGGGTCAAGGTTTATATGCCTTGGAAAAGGCATGTTCCCAAGGGTGGCAATCAACTCTGATTGGTTAACAATTAATGAGAGAATAAATATTATAATGAGTAGCTGGACCTATTCTAGTGAACTTTGATTATGTCATTTACTTCTAAATTATCCAGCCTTGGGCCATCTATTCGAAGAATTTATATCCATTCAAACCTGAGTAGAAGGTTGGGTGGAATCTGACCAAGGTTGAGGAGAGTTAATTCAATGTTATTATCAGTAGTGTCCCTCAAGAGACTTTGAAAATGAGGACTATAGAAAAAGGAGGAACTCTGGATCTCCTCAAAGTTATAATACTATATCTTATAAATTCCAATTTTATGCAATAAATGTGTTCAAATATGAGAGTGTGTTTCCCTTTGGGTCTAATGTAGTCAGGAAGAATCTATGAATCTTAATGGAAAATGCAATCCAACTTTGATGAATTTATAAAACATTGTATATGAATGATTTTATAGTTCCTCTCCTAGGCCAGCGACTCAGAAGAGCTAAGAGTTTAAAACATTTCTGAGTCACACAAAGTGCCTGCTGCAATAATCCTTGGATAACGATGGTTTTTAAGGGCTTTAACTCCCTCTAGGGGCCAGAAGGAATATTGCACCCTGTTAAAGAGTAGCCCCAGTGAAGGCAGCTTTGGGAATGTCACCTGGTGGTTAGCTCAAAGATCGCATCCTGTGTTCATTCAGACCCCTTAACTGGATTTTCACCTATGTGGTCACACCAAGAGTCAATATTACAAGCAAACGTGATAAAGATTTTTACACTGTTGTTTTTCTGGTTCTCAGTCATAGGCAACTCTTTGTGACCCCATGGACCCCAGCACACCAGGCCTTTCTATCCCTCACTATCTCTCAAAGTCTGTCCAAGTTCATACTCATTGTTTCCATGACACCATCCATCCATCTCATACTCTGATGTGCTCTTTTTTTTCTGCCTTCAATCTTTCCCAATATCAGGGTCTTTTCCAATGAGTCCCATCTTCTCATTATATTGTCAAACTATTTAAGCTTCATCTTCAGTATTTGACCTTCCAGTGACTATTCTGAATTTATTTCTTTAAGTATTGATTGATCTGATCTCCTGGCTGTCCAAAGGACTCTCAAAGTCCTCTCCAGCACCACAATTCAAGAGCATCAATTTTATGGCACTCAGCTTTCCATTTTTTTTTTTGACCAGGAGTTTTTTTTTTAGACTTAGCTATAAGAATAATTTAAAATGTGCCCATCAGTGGACTCGTCCATTGTGATGCTACAGAAGTCTTGATCATCAGATTTTTTTTCCTTTGTCTTTTTTCTTGTGTACTTGTTTACATGTATGTATGCCTCAGCTTTCCTTATAGTCCACCTCTCAAAGCAATACATTGCTACTGGAAAAACCATACCTTTGACTATATAGACCTTTGTTGGCAAGGTGATGTCTCTGCTTTTTAGTGTGCTGTCCAGATTTGCCATAATTTTCCTTCCAAGGAGCAAGAGTCTTTTAATTTCATGGCTACAGTCACTATCTGCTGTATATTGTCAACTTATTTAACTTATATGCAAAGTATATCAGGTGAAATGCCAGGCTGGAAAAATCAAAAGCCAGAATTAAGGTTCTGGGAGAAATATCAGCAATGTCAGATATGCAGATGATACCACTCTGATAGCAGAAGGTAAAGAGGAATTAAGAAGCCCCTTACTGAGGGGGGAAAGTATAAAAGTTGAATCTAAGCTTAATATCAAAAAAACTAAGATCTGGGCAACTGGTCCCATCACTTTCTGGCAAAAAGAAGAAAAAGAAATGGAAGCAGTGTCAAGTTCTATATTTGGGGCTCAAAGATCATTGCTGTTAGTGGTTAAGTCCAGAAACAGTCTACTGTTGCTCAGATTCAGACCCAAGTCAGAACTCAGATTGGGTACAACAACTAGATCTTGCCTCACAATAGATCCCTTTGGAAACACTGAATATTTTCAGGTCCCAAGCCTTGGCCGTCTTCGAAATCCTGGAAAAATGAAATGCTCAATATCCTAAGAAAGCAAAACAAGGACCAGCCCACACTTTCCTCCAGAAGTGTGCAGAACTTGGCTCTAATATCAAGGCTGAAGTCAGAATGTAGGCTGGAAAATGAGCAAACAAAACACAAATTGCATTATAAAAAGCTATTTATGACAGGGACACTTAAGACATAAACCCAGAAGCAGAAAATAACTCCATAACACCAATAAGCAGAGCAAAACAAAAAAAAGGCAGCTTGAGCACAAATTCAACTAGAATTTTTGGAAAAGATGAAGCAAGAATTTTGAAATATTTTTGTCAATGAAATGAGAGCACTGGGAGGGGGAGGTGAACGGAAAAGAAATCAGTATGGAATAAAGAAATGGAAAGGAAAAGCTTGACATAGGAAATACAAAATCTTGCCCAAGCAATCAACTCCCTGAACATTATTAGAATGGACCAAATGGAAGCCAATGACCCCAGGAAACAAGAAATATTAAAATCAAGTCAAAAGACTGGAGGGAAAAAAAGAAAATTATGGCATCTCATAACAAAAACAACTAACCTGGAAAAGAGATTGAGGGGAAAAAAATTAAGAATTATCAAATCACCCAAATGTCATAACCAAAACAATAGTTTAGACATCATATATCAAAAAACGTCAAAAAGGAAACTGTCCAGATCTCTTAGAACCAGAAGGCAAAGTAGAAATCAAATCCACTAGACATCTCCTGAAAGGAACCTCAAAATGAAAACTCCCATGAACAAGATAGCCAAAATCCAGAGCTTTCAGGTCTAAGAAAAATACTGCAAGCAGCCAGAAAGAAAGAATTCACGTGCTGAGGAGCCACAATCAGGATCACATATATGACATAGCAGGTACCATAATTAAGGAGCAGAGAGCTTGGAATACTATACTCCAGAAGGTAAAGGATCTTTATTGAAGTAGATAACTTCCAAGCATCCATGACGAAAAGACCTAAAGTGTGTAGAATCTATGAAGTTCAAACACAAGAGCGAAGAGAAATATTAAATGATAAATGTGAACAACGATAAAGGACTAAACAAGGATACATTGCTTATATTCTAATATGGGGAGATGATATGTATGTCCCCTGTGAACCCTGTCACCATCAGGGGTCACAGAACGAGTCTGATTAGAAGTCCTAAGAGTGGGTCAGTTGTGTCTTGGTGACCTTAAAGAATGTAGAGGAAAGAGAAGGGGGATATACTTGCCTTTCTAAAAGCAGATGTAGCATTAATTTAATTATAGTTGCAAAGTAGGATATGGAATGGATTGGGTGCATTTAAAAACCATATACAGGCTCATAATAATGTAAATAATGTGATCACCTTCAATTTTTCTTTATATAACACTAGTTTCAATAACCTCTCCCACATCTATGGATGTATCTTTAGGAGACTCTTGGGAAATAACAGTCAAACTGTTATTCTGTGAACTTCCCACCGTTATTGTTCATCCTTTGTTTTTGAAGAGGACCAATGACATCACAGGGTGATGTCTTGACTTGTGCATGAATTGATTTAAGTGAGTCAAAGTTGCACAAAATCATCAGCCTTACTTTCTCTCTTTGAAGTCCAATGGTAAGACAAAGATCAGAATGACTGGTGATGGCCTGAGATGCAGGGGATGACCTTGGGGTCTTCAATGTCTGACCAAGCTCTAAGCTCTCCACAGCTCCTGTTTCAGCCACCTTCTGGCCATCAGAACAAAATGTTCTCAAACACCATTCCTCTGGGCAAAGTCTTCACATCTTGGGGTAGATATCCCCCTAATCCACTGATGAATTTGACAGCTCTTGGTTACCCTCAACCTGGTTTAGCCTGTCTGCCAAGATGGTTTTACCAGGGTATGGCCACTGCACATGCTACAGCTTCTTGGAGCCACAATAAGAGCTCAGTGAAGGTTGTCACCAAAGGTGAATGAGCAGCCCCGGAAAGGGCTCAGCAAGCCTTCATACTGAAGGTACTAGTTCTCCCTGAACGCCCCCACACACACCCCAGAGTTACCACTAATGTCTTGAGTAAAACTGTGGTAAGTCAAAGGGAAAGAACTAAGAGAACTGTTTTAAATGTTATCTGGTAAAGGAACTTCATGAAAAAAATTCTTGAGAGATGTTGGATGCAGAAAGGAATAATGTCAGCAATAGCAACAATCGTTAGGTGTGACTCTGGCTGGGATATTTCTCATTATAAATAATTACTTACAGCCAGTAACCTTGATGTTTATTTAAACCTAAGAGATTATAAGATTTAAGGAAGACTGTGAGAGAAAGAAAGAGACAGAGAAACGAGCAATTGCTTGAGGGAAAAGGAGGTTTCTTCAGTTTAGTAAATAATATGGTCTGCCCGCTTGGCAGTAAGTGCTGGCCCCAGTGGCAGAGCAGCCCCTGGCTCAGGCAGCCGCAGTCACAGCCACAGCCTCCTGGTGATCTCCTCACCACCAACATGTCTCTTTCCAGACAACTGACCTTGGACAAGGTGGACCTGAAGGGAAAAGAGTCATCATGAGGGTGGATTTTAATGTTCCCATGAAGAACAAACAGATAACCAACAATCGGAGAATCAAGGCTGCTCTTCCTAGCGTCCATTACTGCTTGGATAATGGAGCCAAGTCCACTATTCTGAGAGCCACTTAAGCCAACCTGGTGGTACCCCTGAGCCTTATAACTAGTCCTTGGAGCCTGTGGCTGGAGAGCTCCAATCGTTGCTGGCAAAAGATGTTCTGTTCCTGAAGGATTGTGTGGGTCCAGAAATGCAGAAAGCCTGTGCTAACCCACCCAATGGTTCTATTATTTTGCTGGAGAATCTTCACTTCCATGTAGAAGAAGGAAAGGGCAAAGATGTTTCTGGGAACAAAATCAAAGCTGAGCCAGACAAAGTAGAAACCTTCCAAGCATCCCTCTGCAAGTTAGGGGATGTCTATGTCAATGATGCTTTTGGTACTGTTCACCATGCCCACAGGCCCATGGTGGGAGTGAGTCTGACCCAGGCGGCATGTGGTTTCCTCATGAAAAAAGAGCTGATTTATTTTGCCAAGGCCTCGGAAATCCCAGAGAGGCCCTTCCTGGCCATCTTGGGAGGAGCTAAAGTTGCCAACAAAATCCAGTTGATCAACAATGTGCTAGATAAAGTCAATGAGATGATCATTGGTGGTGGGATGGATTTCACCTTCTTCAAAGTACTCAACAGCATGGACATTGGAACTTCTCTTTTTGATGAAGAGGAGGCCAAGATTCTCAAAGATTTGATGTCCAATGCTGAGGAGAATGGTGTCAAGATCACTTTGTCTGTAGACTTCGTCACAGTGGACAAGTTTGATAGGAATGCCACGACTGGCCAAGCCACATTGGCCTCTGGCATCCCTGCTAGAGGGATGGGTTTGGACTGTGGCTGCAAAAGCAGCAAAGAAATACGTGGAAGCTGTGGCCCAGGCCAAACATATTTCATGGAACAGACCCATTGGAGTACTTGAGTGGGAAGCCTTTGCTCAGGGAACCAAAGAGCTAATGAACAATATGGTGGAAGCCACCAAGAGGGGCTGTGTCACTGTCAGAGGGGGTGGAGAAACTGCCACTTACTGTGCCAAATGGAACAGTGAGGACAAAGTCAGCCACGTGAGCACTGGGGGTAGTGCCAATCTAGAGCTGTTGGAGAGCAAAGTTCTCCCTGACGTGGCCACCCTGAGCAACGGATGCCACTGTCCTGCCTGCAGGTTTCTGGGTACAACCCTTCCAATGTGACACTGCAGTGCTTCCTGCCCCTTTCCTTGGCATTAGGCAAACTTCTTCCTCAAGATTCAACCAGTGACCATAAGATGGGGCAATGAGAGCCCCAAAAGCAGCTCAACTTTGTATTTTCTGAGTGTGCCTGTTGTCAGATTTCACTTGAACTTAGTGTGTCTAAATCATTGTTGTAATCTATACAGTGTATACACACACACACATACACACATAGTGCCTTTAGAAAGAAAAAAAAAAGCTAAAGCTGCTGTTAGCCAAAGTCTCTTGAAATAGTTTGCCGTGTTCGGCTTTGTCAGCAGCTGTATTTTTCATTACATAAACGCAGTATGGAATCAAGAAGAAACTCCAGTTTGGGCGGTGGGGGAGGGGAGGTTGACCTGTTAAATAAATATTTCATAAAAGTGCCAGCTCAAATAAATAAATAAGTTATGTGTAATAAACTGGGGTAAGGGCTCAAAGCCAATTGATTAGTTAATAAGAGATGATACAATTTTAGCATTAACAAGGAAATATCAGAACATGACTCTTTGACAGCTTAGAACCTGGGATGAGAGTGAATAAGGAAAAATAAGCTAGTAGCAAATATAGAGAAGGGTGATGACCACACATAGCCTACACATACTGGAGGAGAACGAATATTGACCCAAAAACCTTTGTATATTTAAATAGTTTTATTGGTGGTTGCTAAATAGAATACATTTCTTTTAATTATTGGAAAATTTTAAGTTAGATATCTGTTTTTCTTCCTTTATTCCCTCAACAAGCATTGAGCACCTTTGGGTCTCTGCCTTAGGTTTTATGATTTTATGAGAGTGAGAAAACGAAAAGAATCTGCCCTCTATTTAACCCCACCCTGACTCAGTAGAGGTGGAGCAATCAATGGGTGTCTGCTTTTCCTGGGAGCCTAGTACCCAACCTAACATAAGGGCGTATCAACACCAAAGAAGGGATGATGGGCGCGTCCAGTCAAGCTCTTCTGCTGGTGCCCCTCTTGCTGGGGCTTCTGAGCAAGCCCCTCACAGGGAGCAGAGTCACCTCTTTTCTGCGTGCTAGCTCATCAGGTAGGACACTTACCTGAGTGGGAGGTTGGGGGAGAGGAGGAGGAGATTAAACCAGGGTTAGGGGAAAGAGCTGGAGACCTTGGTTCTGAAAGTGGAACAGGAGGTGAGATGTCAAAATCCAGGGACTGATGGACAGGCTACCTGGGTGCTCAAAGAAGAGGAAGAGCTGAAGCCAACCAGTCCTGTCTACTCTCTTCTGGCAGTGTGTGGACGCCCCTCCCAAGGCAAAAGCAGAATCGTCTCAGGGCAGGATGCCCAGCTGGGGCAGTGGCCTTGGCAAGTCAGTCTTTGGGAGAATGGAGAACACGTGTGTGGTGGCTCACTCATTTCTCCAGATTGGGTGCTAACAGCTGCCCACTGTATCGATACGTGAGTATCCACGCTGGTCTGGAGGGGGAGAGGGTACCCTATAGTGGGTATTGAGAGCTAAGATGAAGAAGACCATAGCTACTTCTCCTCATCTCCAGAGTGAGGATAATCCTGGGTTTAGGAACTGAGATTCACTTCTATATAAGCAGGACAGGCTTGACATGACCATAAGCCTATGGATGGATGTTCCAGGGAGCAGCTCTCTTTACAGTGTGGCTTAAACTCCACGGCTATCCCTTTATGACAGAGTATGGGTCTTGAGGAGGAGGGTCCAGATGGAAAGACATTTGTTTTGCCAAGAAGTCCTCCTTGAATCTCCCATGGCTCTCTCTCTTCCTATCATCCCAGCTGAGAAACCTACCTCAAATTTTACTGAAAAAAAAATTGAGGCCACCTGCCAAGACCTCCCTCTTTTCCTCACCTCACATCCATCACCTAGATGCCTTCTGCCACTATCTCCTCCTTCATCCCTGTCTCACGTGGAGTGGCCCTACTCCTTGCCAAGGCAACCCCCTCTAAGAGCACAAGTGACTTCCATTCCATCCCATCTTCTCCAGCAGACTGCCCCCTCTATCATACCCATCCTCTCACTTTTCTTCTCCCTGGCTGCTTCTTTCCATTTCTACAAACATGTCCCACCCTCAAAAAATCTTCACTTGATCTATACATTCATTCTTCTTATCTATCATCCCACATCCCTCCTCCTTTGTGTGGCTAAACTCCTTAAGAAAATTGCCTACACAGTAGATGCCTCCTTTTTCTTTCCTCTCACACTCTTCTCAGTTCTCTATTGTCTGGCTTCCTGCCTCATCATTCAACCAAAAGTGCTCTCTCCTAAGTTACTAACAATCTCTTAATTGTCAAATCTAATGGTCTTTCCTCAATCCTCATCCTTCTTAACCTCTCTGCAGCCTTTGACACGGTCAATTGCCATCTTCTCCTTGGTACCATCTTCTCTGTAGATTTTTGTGGGTCTTCTCTTTCCTGATTCTCCTACAATCTGACTGCTCCTCAGTCTCCTTCTTTGGGGCTTCATTCAGTCATGCCCACATCTGTGGAAGTCTCACAGGGCTCTGTCCTGGGCCCTTTTCACTTTTCCCTCCTTCCTAGTTTACTTGATGATCTCATCAGCTTCCACTGATTCAATGATCATATCTATATCAACTATTCTCAAATCTACTTTTTCAACATTAACCTCTCTACTGACCCCCAGTTTCTTCTCCAACTACTCACTAGACATCTCAAACTGAATGTCTTGTAGATATCTTAAAATCAACATGTCCAAAACTGTGCTCATTATCTTTACCCAAAATCTCCTCCCTTCCAAATATTCTTATTACTATCAAGGACATCATCATCTTCCCAGGCATCCAGGCTTACAACGTAGATGCCATCTTTGACTCCTCTCTATTCTTCCCCATATTCAGTCAGTTGCCAGATCTTTCCGATTTGATCTTCTTAACATGCCTTATATACGCCCCCTTCTCTCTTCTGACACTGCCACTACCCTGATGCAGGTACTCTCACCTCATGGCTGAACTATTCTAAGAGCCTGCTGGTCTCTCTCACTGTCATGTCTCTCCCCTCTCCCCATTCCAGCCCACCCTTCACTCAGTTGTCAAATTAATCTATCTAAAGTGCTAGCCTGACCTTGTTACTTCTGTACTTAGTAAACTCTAATAGCTCCCTAGGACCTCCAAGATTAGATATAAAATTCTCTGTTTGGTATTCAAAGTCCTTTAGAACCTTCCCCCTCCTTTCCATTATTCTTACGTCTCACGCCACCCCCCACTCACACGCCCTGTACCCTTCAATCTAGTAACATAGGCCTCTGTGCTATTCCTTGTTCAAGGCATTCCATCTCTTCACCCAGGGCATTTTCTTTTTTTCTTTTTAAAATTGTTATTTATAATGAGATATAATATAATAACCCAGGGCACTTTCCCTGACTGTCCCCCATGCTGGAATGCTTTCCTTCCTGGCTTCCCTGGCTTCCTTCAAGTCACAGCTAAAATCTCACATCTACAGAAAGACTTTCCCAGTCTCCCTTTATGCTGATGCTTTCCCTGTTGGTTATTCCCAATGTACTCTGCATATAGTTGTTTGCATATTCTCTCCCCCTATTACACAGCGAGCTCCTCCGGAACAGGGACTTCTGCCTAATTCTTGGTATTCTCAGTGCTTAGTGGGGTGCACAGAATATTGGTCGTTATTCAGTCACATGGGACCTTCATGACCCCAATGCAGAATATAGTAGGAGCTTAATAAGCGCTTATTGATTGCCTGACCTGAAAACACTCACCACAACTCCAATCTGGTGATGACTTCATTCCCTGAGTCTTTTATTGCGGCCCTGCTGAACTCAAGTAGTTTCTATGGAGCAATCAAAGGGTTGGGGCCAATGTTTAACTGGCTGAGGTGGGAGGGTGGGGGAAGGAAAGTGAGAAAGTATATGAGTACTTTTAAGTTTATTCTGCAACATTAACACTTTCTCAAGTCTAGACAATCAACTTAAAAATAAATCAAACCCAATTGGTAGCAGTTGCTGATTCTCACAAGCTGGTCAGAGCTGGCTCCAGCCTTGACTGAGTTTTGACAGAAGTGAAGGACTCTGAAAGGCAGAGAGAAGGATAGAGGGAGCATTTCCAGAAATAGAGATCAGCCAGGCAGAGAGTTCCTGGAGGAAAGCCCCGTGTTCAATTCTAGCAACAGGCTCTCCTGGCTTAACTCAGATGTGTGCTCTCCTGGCTCAAGAAAAGCCAGAGGACACAAACAATTTCTGAACCTTTTTTTTTCCTGACTAAGCTATACAATCATGCGTCTCTCATGGAAATTTCATTCCTTGTTTCCGTGTTATTGTTGTTTCTGGGGGAGGAACGGTTCCCTCCTTACCTTATCTCCATATCACAGTTGTTCCTTAGGCTGTGTCTTTGTGGCTTTCTTCAGGATTTATGGCGATAGACGATCCTCCTCAACGCTACTGCCTTCCTTCTGTTGGTAATCTCAAAATTATCTCAGGTGTATTTTCCCTGACAAATGATTCCACGTTGTCTCCCTCAGCAGGCTGTGAACTTCTTGAGAGGAAGGACTGTATTTGGCCACTCTTTGTATACCCAGCTCTTGGTCCACTAACTGACGTGCAGTGGTCACTTGCTAAATGTTTATTGATTGTCTGACTTGATGTCAGAGAGACCTCCCAGCTCTAGCACTTATTAGGTCCCTTATTCTGAAGTCGTCTAACTTCCCAGCATTTCAGTTTCCTTATTTGTGAAAACAGAGATTTAAAAATGCTTCCATTGCCTCCTTCGGAAAGCTGCTGTGAAAGACGCGTTTTGTAACCTTTACTAAAGCGCCGTGGAAATGCCAATGGAAAAGTCCCGAGTAATGTGCAAGAGCGATGATAATAACACGGCTGGCTCTTTAAGCTTTGCAAAGCGTTTTACGAGCTTTATGAACAAGAACACGAACTTTAATAACTGCGAACTATGAACACAAAAGATTACCTTGGAGAAGTCTGCCCCAGGACCAAAACTACTTACTGTAGGAGACAGAAGTCTCCTGGATCCGTTTTTTTTTCTTGTTTTTTTTTCCTTTTTTATTTATTTATTTATTTATTTTTTAAATTGATTTTTGACATGTTTGGTTTTCAGCATTGATTTTCACAGGCGTTTGAATTACAAATTTTCTCCCCATTTCCTCCCCCCCCCCACTCCAAGATGGCGTACATTCTGGTTGCCCTGTTCCCCAGT
>CM053624.1:227622015-227637956 GCA_028646595.1 Phalanger gymnotis | reverse complement strand
GGCCCTGCTTCCCTCTGCCACTTTGTGGGTTCTGCAGCTCTAGAATTGGTTCAGAGCCATTGTTTTATAGGTTTTTGGAGGGACTTGGTGGGGAGCTCACGCCAGTCACTGCTTCCCAGCCGCCATCTTGGCTCCGCCCCTCCTGGATCAGTTTTAAGAAGGAGCTTAACACTTACTGTGTCTGGCCAGAAAACAAGCTGACCTTCAGTTTCCTCACCTATAAAACAGAAGCAATTATGGCGCCTGTCTCATAAAGTTGTTGTGAGGGTATATAAGTATTTCAATGTAAATATATATGTATAGAACATCTACAAACTTTACAACATGTGGGAATTCCAGTTATTATTATGCTAGCATTAAAATTTTATTCTCGGGGGCAGCACTGGCCCTGGAGTCAAGAGGACCTGAGATCAAATCTGACCTCAAACAGTTGGCACTTACTAGCTGTGCCACCTTGGGCAAGTCACTTAACCCCAATTGCCTCCTTCCCTCCAAAAAAAAAAATGATTCTCTCTATAAGAAAAGTGAGATCTCAGAGTCATGCAGTTTTTATTTTAAGTAAAGTTTGGTTTTCAATAAAAAATAATTTTTTTTTTTAAAAACAGATGACCTTATATTACTGAGCTTGGTCATTAGATCTCTAGATCTCCAAGCTGGAAGGGACCTTAGCTGTCATCCATTCAGAGCACTAACTAGGAGTCTTTGCACCAGGTGTTGGGGGGAAGAGGGAGGATTGTAGCGAAGGGATATAGGGGGAAGAGAAAACTCATGTGGAATGCAGCTACTGGAAGGTGAGAAGCATGTCCTGGGACAGTGTGAAATGATGTGATGGACAGAGCATTGGACTTTAAGTCAGAAAGACATGAATTCCAATCTGGCCTCAGCCATTTACTAGCTGTGTGACCTTGGGTAAGTCACTTAGCCCCTGCCTGCCTCAGTTTCCTCCTCTGTAAAATGGAGCTAATAATAGCACTTACTTCCCAGAGTTGTTGAGAGGACCAAATGAGACGATACAGGTAAAGTGGTTAGTGCTATATAAACAACAGTAACAGCGGTAGCTAACACTCAGACAAAGCCTTTCACCCGTCAGAGTCACTGATTCTGTCAGTTACTTGTCTTCACCATGTCACTGCTGCTAGATGAATTGTTCTCTGGAGAAATTCTTGCCCACATGAGAAAGCTTCCAGGCCCCAAAGTTCTACTGTTTCATGTTTCCTACCCAAGACATTTAATCCACACTGACCATGCCCTCAGCCCAGCACTGAGGAATTCACTTATGGCCTAAGCTTTAAAAATGTTTCCAAGATTAGGTTTCCCTGTGATGCTTCCCCCACCAACTCCAACTCCAACTCCAACACACACACACACACACACACACATGCACACATGCACGCACACGCGCACACGCACACATGCATGAGTACATGCCCACACACATGCATATGCAAATGCACACACACATGCGCACACACACGCACACGCACACGCACACGCACACACACACACACACATGCATGTGCACACACACTCTCAAGCCTCCAAAACTATCCTTTCTTTCTCTTTTCACCCCCTAGGTCCCTGGTTCCCTCAGATTATTCGGTATTACTGGGCTCACTCTACCCATACCTAAGAAGTGATGATGCCAATGCACAGACTCAAGGTGTGGTCCAGGTCCGACGACACCCCAACTACCAAAACGAATTTGGACTTGGAGACATTGCTTTGGTTCAAATGGACTCATCGGTCAACTTCAATGACATCATGCTCCCCATCTGCCTCCCAGACACTGCAGACCGACTAGTGGAAGGGACTCTGTGCTGGGTGACTGGCTGGGGACAGACTGGGGAAAACCAATGTAAGAGTGGGCCAGGGGAGATGGGTCTCTGTAAAAATAATCTTTCTACTTTCCCAGGCTCGTGGTCTTTCAGGTAGCACAGCAGTTATCTATCCAGGTGAAAGACAGAGCCCTGGACCTTAGGCCTCATGGCCTCAAGCAGCTTCCCAGGAATCCAGCTCCTTCTTAAAACTGATCCAGGAGACTTCTGTCCTTAAGATCCAGAAGTCACCTTCCACTACACTTTTTTGGTTTTGGTGAGGAAATGAGGTTAAGTGACTTACCTAGGGTCACACAGCTAGTGTGGTTGGATTTGAACCTGGGTCTTTTGGCGCTCTATCCACTGTGCCACCCGGCTGCCCCACCTTTCCCTACTTTCAAAATCTTTAATGGTTGTTGGAGCTTGAAGCACTCAGCCTCCACCTCCTGACTTCCCTGCTTGGCTCTGCTGTGTCCAGTCCCTCATTCACTCTCCCCGCTCCTCCCGCTGTGGACACTGCTTCTGGAGCTTAATTCCAGTCCTGAATTTGCCCTTTTACTTCTTTTTATAGTCCCCATACCCTTCAGATCTCAAGTTCATTTTTAAGAGTTTATTCACAGAGGGGAAAGAATACATAAGTTTTGAAGTAACACGCCACTAAAAGTTCACTTTTTTATAGCCTCGTGGGGTCACAGAGGACTTTGCTCTGAACAAGTCCATGAGATGAATCATCCAAAAGTTACTATGCCCAGCATACAGATGAGGAGAGCGAAGTTTAGTGAGTTATCCAGGGTCATATAACTAATAAATGTCAGAGTCAGGACCAGAGGCCAAAACTTCTGACTTCTCACCATACTGCACTGCCTCTCCAGAGAAACGATGACAGTGCAAACACAGTGCTTCTCTCATCGCAAAAAGAGAATGCCCTCCCCTACTGAAAGTTCACAGTGTCATGAGAAGCCAGCTAACGCTGCTTCCAATGGTCTTTCACACACAGGCCCATCTGCAGGAAGCCTTCCTCACTCCCTGACTTCAATTGGATTACCTGGTCTAGGTGTCACACTCAGAGGAAAACAAACCCCCCGCAGGCTGCACGTTCACCTAGAAAACTTCGAATTAACAGTATCAATGTTGCAACGTCTATTTTGTGAAACATTTCCCAATTATACTTTAATCTGGTTCAGCTGTTTGCAGCCTGCAACAATGAGTTTGACATCTCTGGCTTAAAAGGTCCCTTTGAACTCTTAAGTCTTAGGATTCTACAAAGTCGTGTTAAAATTATTTCTATTTACTCTAAGTGCATCCTAGAGTACAACAGGAATTTAAAAAAGAAGTTCTTTATAGCCAAAGCCCTTAAAATCACAGCATGTCAGAGACCTTAGTGATCATCTGGTCTAACTTCCTCACTTTACAGGTGAGGAAATAAAGGGAAGAAAAAGGGTGGGAAAGGAACTTATCCAAAATCACAGGCTGGCTAGTGGCAAACCTAGGCCTAGAAGCAGGGAGCAGCAATGGCCCGTCTAGGGTGCCATGCTGCAGCGATGGAAGGTGAGGGGGCCCTCCCTTCGCCTTCTCTTTTACCTGAGTGCTTAATCCATCCCACCATCTCTGAGAGCTTTCTGCCTTCAACCATTCTCTCTGTCTTTCCTTAAATGGCAACCTCTCTTTATACACTGGTTCCTTCTCTGCGGCCTACAAACATACCCAGATCCTCTCCAACCCTTAAAAAGCCTTCCTTTGACCCTACCACCCCCTTTAGCTATCTTTCTCCTCTCTTTCAGTCAAGTTCCTAGAATAAGCTACCAATATTCCCAGTCTCTACTTTCTTACCTCCCACTAACTGCTCCATCCTTCAGTCCAGCTTTGGAGCCCACTCAGAAACTACTTGATTGAAACTGTTTCCTAAATCCAATGGCCTTTTTTCATTTTTCATCCTTCTTGACATCATTACCACCTCCTCTTTCAGGATGCTCTCTCTTCCACAGGTTTATATGACATTGTTCTCTCCTGGTTCTTTTTTTACCTGCTAACCCTTCCCAGGCTCCCTTGCAGAATACTCCATAGGCAGACCCCTATGCATGGGCATCATCCAAGCCTCTGTCCTGGGCCCCCTTCTCTACTCCTCCCAGTAGACTGTTGGAGGGTGGGGATTGTCCTTTGCCTTTCTCTGTATCCCTAGGGCTTAGCACAGTGCCTGACACATAATAGACACTTACTGACCGACTCACTACTCTATTAGTGAGCTCATCAAATCCTATGAGTTCAACTACCATCTCTACATAGAGGACTTCCAGATCTTCATATGCAGCCCTTATCTCCTCCCTGAGTTCCAGTACAGCGTTTCCAGCTACCTGATGGACATCTCCACCTGGATGTCCCATTTGGATTGCAGACTCAGCACATCCCAAATGGAACTCATTCTCTTTCCCTCTATCCCTTCTTTTCCACCTCCTCATCTTCCTCTCCCCACCCCCTGCAGTCTCCTAACATCTCTATTTCCATGAAAGACACCCCAGTTCTTCAGATTCCCTAAAGTTTTCAAATTTGAAGTCATTCTTGACTTTTCACTCTCACTAACCCCCATACCAAATCAGTTGCTAAAGCTTATAGATTCTACTGCTAAAATACCTTCTTGTATCCTTCCCCTTCTCTCCACAATCACCCTAATTCAGGCCTCCATCACCTCTTGCCTGGACCACTACAGTAGCTTCCTAAATTGTCTTCCCATCTCCAATCTCTCCCCTCTCTAATCTGTCCTCCATACCACTGCCAAATTGATATTGCTCAAGTGAGGTTCTGACCATACCCGTTCCCTGCTCAAGGAGCTTCAGTGGTTCCCCAACACCCCCAGGAAAAAATGCCTCTGTATGGCATTTCATTTAATAGCATTCACACCTAGGCTCTGGCCTACTTTTTAGGATGTTTCACATTACTCCCTTTTCCATTATAATTTGGGGATTCGATCACTTAAATAAGTATTAACTGTCTCCTGTGTGCCAGACATGGCATTAGAGAAAACAAATACGTGAAATGGTCCATGCCCTTAGTGTATATGCTGACAAGTATAAGACATATGCAAACTAAATTGGGTGGGGGTGTGGGCAGGGCTATGGAAGGGGAACTGATGAAAACATTAACTAGAAAAATCAGTTTAGTTATTCTATAGAATGTGGTGCATGAGACAAGCCTTGAATGGAGCCCCCAGTGAGAAGGTGAGAAGCGAAAGGGTCCCAGGAATGTGTGAAAGGCCACAAAAAGGCAAGAGAGGTTAAAGAAGGAATATCATGCACAGAGAACTGTAAAGAGACCCATAGAACTGGGATATAGACCTTACTAAAGGATGTGTGCCTCATACAGACATGAAATCAGTCTAGAAAGATGCATTGAACCATTCTGGAAAGTAATTTGGAATTCAGATAAAAAAATTGACCAAAATGTCCAAAGCTCTTGAAGCAGAGATCCCACTAACAGCCATAAGCAGGCCAAAGACAAATGGCTCCCATATATACCAAAACATTCATAGCATCTCTTTTTGTGGTAATAAAGAACTAAAAACAGTGGAAAGCATCCCAAGATCATGTAATGGCCAAACACTTTATGGTACATGAGTATTATTATGCTGTTAAAAAAAAAAGTATTAAAGTGAAGGATTCAGAGAAACATAGGAAGACTTCTATAAACTGTTGCAGTGAGGTAGAAAGAGGAAAAACAATATGCATAATGACTAAAACTAAAAGGACAAAAAAACAAACCCCAATGAATAAGCTTGAACTTGGAGAAGAGCTGTGAAAATGCACTTTCCTTTCTTATTGCAAAGGTGGGGGACTTTAGGTGTGAAATAGTACATACATTGTTAGACATGTTTGGATATATTTGTTGGTTTTGCTAAACTATTTTTTTTCCTTTCCTTTTTTAATCTTTGTTACTAGAGAAGACTCTGTGTCTAGGAAGGAGGGCTATATGAGGAAATGAATGTGACCTAAAAACCAAAAAAATCCACTTTTTAAATGATAGGTTGTAGCTGGATCATGAGGAGCTCTAAATGTCAAACCAGAGGATTTTTGTATTTTATCCTGGAGGCAACAAAAAATTACAGACATTTCTTAACTAAAGAGATGAGGCAGCCAGATCTGTGCTTGGGGAAGGTCTCTTTAGCAGTTACGTAGTGAGTGGCTGAATTGGAGAAGGGTCACACTCGAGTGGGAAGGGAAAGTGAGGAGTCAAAGATGATAGATAGATAGATAGATAGATAGACAGACACACACACACACAGACAGACAGACAAACAGGCACACAGACAGACACATAGACAGACACAGACAGACAGACAGATAGATAGACAGGATAGATGAGATAGATAGATAGATAGACAGGATAGATGAGATAGATAGATAGATAGATAGATAGATAGATAGATAGATAGACAGACAGACAGACAGGATAGAGACAGACAGACAGAAAGACAGACAGATAGGATAGATAGATAGATAGATAGATAGATAGATAGATAGATAGATAGATAGATAGATAGATAGACAGGATAGATGAGATGAGATAGATAGACAGATAGAGACAGACAGACAGACAAGATAGACAGACACACAGGATAGAGACAGATGGAAAGACAGACAGACAGGATAGATAGACAGATAGATAGATAGATAGATAGATAGATAGATAGATAGATAGATAGATAGATAGATAGATGAACCTGGATGACAGAAAAGACGGTAGAACCATCAACTGAAATAGGAAAGTTAGGAAAAGGAGAGTGTTGGAGGAGGATGGGAATAATACTCTACCCACTACACATCCCTTGTCCCAGGGTAATTGAGACTGTAGAGAAGTGACTGTGATGAAAATAGAAATATGTTATCATGATTCCCAGAATTTAAATATATTTGTATTCAATGATTAGCACAATAACAATCATAACTAGCATTTATATTGCACTTTAAAGTTTACAAATCACTTTAAATATATTATCTCTTGCCATCCTCAAACAAACCTAGAAAATAGGAAGGTGGGGAGGAGAAAAATAAGCATTTATTAAGCACCTATTGTGTGCTGTCACTATGCTAAATGCTAATATTTACAAATATTATCTCATTTGCTATTGTCATCCACATTTTACAGATGGGGAAACTCTGGCTGACATGTTAAGTGCCTCCCCTAGGGTCACACCGACAATCTTTCAGATTTCCAGTGCAGCACTCTGTCTGCTGCCTAGAGTGAAAACACATTGCAAAATCCTACAGAAATTGTATGGATGACTGAAAGCTTCTGGAACAGATAAATAAAAGGTACCTAACTATTCAGTGTGGCATACTGGCAAGAGCCCTGGCCTCGAGGCTAAAAATCACAACTTCCTGCTCTTCCCCTGTATGCCCTTGGCTAAATCATTTCACCTTTATGAGTCTCTCTTTCTTCATTTGTAAAGTAAGGATAAAAACTTACACTACTTACCTCAGAAAAAAAATACTATTGTGAGAAAAGCTATCAATCACAGAACTATACGTGGATTTACAGCTAAAAAGGAAGCTTAGACATCATCTAATCTAACTCTCTTATTTTATAAATGAGGAAAATAAGTCTTAGCAAAATTAAGTGATTTATCTAAGGTCACCCATGTATTAAATAGCAGCCAGGATTTGAACCCATGTCTATAAAAGTGTGAGCACAATATTACTTTTACTTAGCTATTATCCACTCCTATCTCAGAGTCAGCTACTTCTTCACTTGTCTATAACATTCTCTCCCTCTCTCATCTCCATAGACCTCCTTCCACCTTTCACCCTACAAGAATTGGAGGTGCCCCTCATCAGCACCGAAGTCTGTGATGACTACTACCACCAAGGATCAGAGGTCTCTGCCTCTGAGCCCATCATCCTGTCTGATATGATTTGTGCTGGCTTCCCTGAGGGCCAGAAGGATTCTTGCCTGGTAAGATGGCTCACTGGGGTGCTCCTGGCATCCTCTCTCATCCACAATATTCCAGATGTACCTATCTCTCTATTGTCCTGCTTGGGAATCACTCATCCACATCTTCTGCTCTACTGCAACTTTAACACAGCATCCCTCCCATGGCCGCTCAGTGACTTGTACTCCCTCTCTAAGTGCTATTACCTACTCCAGTCCAGACTTGAAAAGCCCCATGATCTTCTGCTGAAGTCTTCCCTCCCCAGATTTTCCCATGGTCCAAATTAACCATTCCCTTCACTTCTCCAGGGTGATTCTGGAGGACCATTGGTTTGCAGTATCGACGGAGTCTGGTTCCAAGCTGGCATTGTAAGCTGGGGAGAGGGCTGTGCTCGTCCCAATAGGCCTGGAGTCTACACCAATGTCAATGTCTACAAAAGCTGGATCTTAGATCTAGTTCCAGAAGCTGAGATCTTTGATGCTGCTGAATCCACCAGGTTGTTCCTCCCTCTTCTGCTGCTACCAGCTCTGACTTTATTGGGGAAGCCCTCCCTTGCCTTGGAGATGTGCTAAAAGTATGATCAGTCTTCCACCTGTCACCCCACCCACCCCTAACTCTATATCCCAACCTTCTCTCCCAAAATAAACCTGAAAGACAGCTTTTTTTTAATGCAGAAAAAGACCTAATTGGGGTGAGGAAAGATAGTTGGGTTCACAAGGATGATGTAGGAGCCTAAAAGGCTACGAGATCTTATACTTCATTGATAGAAATAGTGTCCAGAAAATGAGAGGTGATCATCGCACCATCTTTTACCACTATTAGACTACATTTCGAAAACTGTGTCCAATTCTGGGCACTACAGTGAGAAGTACTGACAAACTGAAGAGGGTACAGAGGGTGGTGATTAAGCAGTTGAGTGAACAGATCTAATCTAGATTAGTCAAGTTTGGGGTGGGGTTGGGAGAAATGATCCTTGTTATCAAATATCCAGAGGGCTAGCATTTGCAAGATGGCCCCTCAGGAAGAACTGAGGTCAACTAGTGGAAGATACGAGGGGGCAGATTTTGACCTAGAACAGCAAAGAGAAAGGGAAGTTCATTACAGGATGTTCAGAGCTGTCAAATGATGGAATGAGCTACCTTGTAAGAAGTAAGCTGCCTATTGCTAGAAGGACGCATATAGACTAGACCTCCACTATCTAGGTTTTGTCTTAAGCAACCTCTAAATCACTTATGTTGGTCTCTTTATTGTCTTCACACACACACACACACGCACGCATGCACATGCGCGCACATGCGCACATGTACGCATGCACATGCGCACACGCACACACACCCTGGAATGTATCCCCCATCATTCTTCAATCCAAATCTTACCTAACCTAACCCTCCTGTATGAAAGCCAGCCAGCCCTGATGACTCCAGGCTCTACTGACTTCTCCTTTCTCTGGCATCCTATGGCATTTATGGTCAGTACCACAGAAGCCCAGCCCTGGATCTGTCCAGTCTTATATTACTCTTTTATTGTTTCTTACTGATCATCTCCGCAATTTAAAATATCCCTTAGGTCCAGGACCATATTCTTTGCCTCGTGTGTGATTGGCAAAAGTCTGGCCACATAGTAAGCACTTTCTCCTTCTCTACTCAACTAAACTTTGCCTTAATGTGCTGCATACAGTTGTCTTGGTAGTCTTTATATCCTTTTTCTTGATGTATATAAGACTATATCTGGGGGCAGAGCCAGGATGGTGGAGTAAAGACAGAGACTCACTTGAGCTCTCTCCCAAACCCCTCCAAATACTCGTAACAAATGACTCTAAACAAATTCTGGAGCAGCAGAACCCACAAAAAGACAGAGTGAAACAAATTTCCAGCCCAAGACAACCTGGAAGGTCAACAGGAAATGTCTGTTGCACCAGACTGGAAGAGGAATGCAGTCCAGCACAAGCCATATCAGCACAGACAGGGCCCCAGTGAATTCAGAGCAGGCCTCAGGGGCCTGAATCACAGGCAGCTGTGGTGGTTCCCAAACTTCTCAACCCACAAACACCAAAGACAACTTAGAAGGTCAGTAGGAAAGCTCTGTCAGATCTGGGTAAGAGAGGAGCACAGTCCAGCCATGGCCCCAACACAGCCCCAGCCCCAGCAAACCAGGAGCAAGAATTGGGAATGACTGGCTCAGTAGCAGTGGTAACAGTAGCAGCATCTGCTTCCCGAACTCTCAGCCCGCAGACAGTAAGGGAATCAAACAACTGGTCAAAAGGAGATTACTGAGATCTCTTTGCTGGCACTGAGGCAGGACTCTGTTGCTTTGCCCATATTTGGATCCATGTCCTGGGTGGCAGTCCTGGGGTGAGGAGGAGCACTAGCACAGCAGAGCTTGCAGCAGCAGTGGAGAGGGAACCCTCCCACAGTTCCAGGGCAGAAAAGAGTGCTTGTGGTCACTCACAGACCAGAACACAGGCCAGGAGAAGAGTAAACACCTCTCCTTAGAGCATACTACCTTGGAAGAACAAAACCTATCTCTGAAAACAGCTGCACGAAACCCCTGAAGCTTGGGACAGTACACTCTCCACACTGGAAGCAGAGCCATACCTTAACAAAATGAACAAACAATGGAAAAAAACTCAGACTATAGAAATTTACTTTAGTAGCAAGGAAGATCAAAACATACACTTGGAGGAAGAAAAAAAAAGTCAAAGCTCCTGCATCTAAAGCCTCCAAGAAAAATATTAATTGGTCTCAGATCATGGAAGAGCTCAAAAAGGATTCTGAAAATCAAGTAAGAGAAGTAAAGGAAAAATTGGGAAGAGAAATGAGAGTGATACAAGAAAATCATGGAAAATGAGTCAACAGCTTCCTAAGGAAACCCAAAAAAAACTAAAGAAATAACACCTTAAAAAATAGACTAGACCAAATGGCAAAAAAAGGTGCAAAAAGCCTATGAGGAAAAGAATGCCTTAAAAAGCAGAACTGGCCAAATGGAAAAGGAGATCCAAAAGCTCACTGAAGAAACTAATTCCATAAAAATTAGAATGGAGCAAAGGGAAGCTAATGACTCTATGAGAAATCAAGAAATTATAAAACAAAAGCAAAAGAATGAAAAAATTGAAGACAATGTGAAATATCTCATTGGAAAAACAATTGCTCTAGAAAATAGGTCCAGGAGAGATAATTTAAAAATTATTAAACTACCTAAAAATCATGATCAAAAAAAGAGCCTAGACATCATCTTTCAAGAATTTATGAAGCAAAACTGCCTTGATATTCTAGAACCAGAGGGCAAAATAGACATCAAAAGAATCCACCAATCACCTCCTGAAAGAGTTCCCAAAAGGAAAACTCCAGGAATATTATAACCAAATTCTAGAGTTCCCAGGTCAAGGAGAAAATACTGCAGGCAGCCAGAAAGAAACAATTCAAGTACTGTAGAAACACAATCAGGATAACACAAGATTCAGCAGCTTCTACATTAAAGGATCAGAGGGCTTAGAATATGATATTCCAGAGGTCAAAGGAGCTAGGATTAAAACCAAGAATCACCTACCCAGCAAAACTATGTGTGTAATCAATGGGGGGGGGGGGGATTGACATTCAATGATGTAGAGGAGTTTAATGAGTTCTTGAGAAAAAAACCAGAGCTAAAGAGAAAAATTGACCTTCAAATAAAAGAGTAAAAGAAGCATAAAAAGGTAAATGGAAAAGAGAAATCAAAAGAGACTTGCTAAAGTTGAACTGTTTACATTCCTACATGGAAAGATGATATTTGTACCTCATGAGACCTTTCTCAGTATTTGGGTAGTTGGAGGGAATATATATATATAGATAGAGGGCACAGGGTGAGTTGAATATGTAGGATAATATCTAAAAAATAAAATTAAGGGATGAAAGAGGAATGTACTGGGAGAAGGAGAAAGGGAGACGTAGAATGGGGTAAATTATCTCACATAAAAGAGGCGAGAAAAAGCTTTTACAGTGGAGAGGGGAGGTGAGAGGGAATGAGTGAACCTTACTTTCATTGGATTTAGCTTAAGGAGAGAATAACATACACACTCAATTGGGTATGGAAATCTATCTTACTCTACAGTAAAGTAGGGGGGGAAGGGGATAGGGAATGGGGATGACGGAAGGGAGGGCAGAATGGGGGAGGGAGTACTCAGAAGCAAATATTCTTGAGCAGGGACAAGGTCAAAGAAGAGAATAGAATAAACAGGGAGTAGAATAGGATGGAGGGAAATACTGTTAGTCTTTCACAACATAACTATTATGGAAGTGTTTTGTATGACTAAACATGTATAATCTATATTGCATATTTAATTGTTTGCCTTCTTCAGAAAGTGGGTGGGGAGGGAGGAAGGGACAGAATTTGGAACTCAAAGTTTTAAAAATGAATGTTAAAAATTGTTTTTACATGCAACTTGGAAATAAGATACACAGGCAATAGGGTATAGAAATCTATCTTACCCTACAGGAAAATAGAAGGGCAAGGGGATGGGGGTCAAAACACCAACACACTGGGTCCTGCCAAAAGAATTCAACTCAAGCCTTCTCAGCCAAGGAAAAGGACAAAGTTTATTAAGGATTTGTCATAATGGGTTGTCTTAAGAAATCTTACCATTTGTGATGCTTGTTTTCACAAGTGGGCCAGATTCAAACTGAGCTAGATTGAATCTGAGTGCCTTCATGAAGTCAGGATGAGACTTATATACAGGAAGATAGTGGGAGGGATTGAGGGGTGGTCTGGAGTGACTAGAGGAGAGGTTTAGGGAGCGTCTTGAGGAGGAATCTAAGGAGGGTCTTGATGGGACTGGAATGACTAGAGGTCAAGACTCCAGGAAACAAGAGAATGGGATTTTGATAGGATCAAGGGTGGGAAGCAGCTGGACAATAGAGGTCTAGGCCAGGTAGAGATTTGGGCCTAGATAATGAAAGGCTTATGGCCTTAGGCAAAGGCCGGATCTAGTGGGAAGCTTCAAGGAGAGTTCAAGGGGGTTCCCAGAGACTATATCCTATCAGGTTCAAGGGGGTTCCCAGAGACTATACCCTCATCAGAGGGGAGGAACAGAAGGGAGGGCAGACTGGAGGAAGAAGTAATGAGAATGCATGCAGTTTTGGAGTGCGGAGAGGGGAGAGATGAGGAGAAAATTTGGAACTCAAAATCTTGTGGACGTGAATGTTGAAAACTAAAAATTAATTAATTAATTAAAGTGGGGAAAAAAAAACTTATCTGTAGTTCAGGACTTTTCAAGCTGCAGTGCTTTCCTAGTAAATGAATTGGCCAGACTGGCTAAAACTGTATCCAGGGAAGGCTATAACTCTTTAAAAACAAAAGCCCTGTTATCTCTTCAAAGAATATGCCTCAAGGTCATTCCCCTTGGCAAAGATTGAAGCCTTTTAGATATAAAGACACCTTAAGATACTCAGCTCATTTCCTACTAGTTCTTTTTTTTTTCCACTCTGCTTACCTAGGCAATTTATTGCCTGTGATATTTTGCTTTACTATTGAGAACTGAGATCTTTCCCCGTTTCCAAAAACATTAAGATAATGCTCCTCTAGGTCTGAATGAAGTTGTTTCTGTTCATTTCCTTTTTAATTTTAGAACACCCTAGTTCCTGGGGTTACGTGTAACAAACTCCTGCATCCCCAAAGCATTCTGGTCCATCACCCACCATCCCACCCAGCAGACCTTTCCAGTATAAAGCAGGAATGCCACTGAGACATATTTGGTGCCAGGGTCTCCATCTGCAGCACTGCCACACAACCTTTGGTGTTTTAACCTTCCTAACATGCACAGTCTGATTTGAACCCTCTGACCTTTGTGCTGCCCAGAAAGGTGATAGAGACACAGGTCAAAGCCTAGTCTTAGAAGACATTCCTGTCCCATTTCCAGCCCTCCTGAGATCTTTGTACAAAACCTCTTTCAATAAATCCTTCTGTTGTCAGCAAGTGCTGTGCCACAGGCACATAAATATATCCGTGATAATGTGAGGAAAAGATAAAAAGCACTACCTGGGTTGGCAGTGGGGAGGGGACTGGATCAGGAGTGAGAATTCTAAGGATTCTAAGGTAGAGGTAAGGAAGGAGGTCATTACAGATATGGGAATCAATGCCTGTGCAAAAGGGTGGAGATGGAAGAATTCATAGACTGAATTGAGGGAGGCACAGAGGCCATAACAAGGAAGGTGATAATCACCCTGTCCCTGCCCTGGTTGGACCACACATAAAATACTGTGTTCAGTGCTAGAATATATCCTGAAAGGGGAGGGAATAAGCATTTGTCCAGCTTCCACCACGTGCCAGGCACTGTGCTAAACATTTACCTCTGTTCCTCATAACAATCCTGCAAGGTAGGTGCTATTACTATCTCCCTTTTGTAGTTGAGGATACCAAAGCAAACAAAGGATGAGTCACTTGCCCAGGGTCACACAACTAATAAGTGTTTGAAGCAGAATTTGAACTCAGGTCTTCCTGACTCCAGGCCCAGCACTCTATGCACTATGGCACCACCTAGCTGCCCAGAAGAAGAAAGACAAAATAGTGGGAACACTACACTGTTTGAAGATCAGTCAAAGTAGCTGAGGAGGCTCAGTCTGGAAGAAAGAAGACTCGGCTGGGGTGGTGATAACTGTCCTAGAATATCTATAGGGCTGTCATACAGAAGAGGGATAGGACTTGTTTCCAAGAGGGTGTAATATCAATTAAGTTGGGACTTTTTTACTGTTTTAGAATGATAAATTAATTAAGTCTCTTTGACTGAGCCTTATCAGGTGCAAAGCCCCAGGCCCAAACCCCTAATTACTAGGTGCTAAGTCTATGTGGGCATGAAGCCCCCAGGGCCCGAAGGGGAGTTGCTAAGACCACAGCCAATAGTAGAAGCCTAAGTTCCAGTAGCTCAGATGATAGCTAAAGACTGTATAAAAAGAGGAAACAGAGCTATTTGCTTGGAGCTCTAAGCCACAAGAGGAGTGGCGCTCTGGTTGTTCAGGAGCTCCCCAGCTCCTGAACTCAGATGTTGATGCCTTCTTGGTAACTATGAATTATATTTGGTCTGTCTATAATGTATCTTTGTAATTTGTTTGTATTTGCTCTGAAGTTCAGGGTGCTGGCTTTTTCCTCTGAACTAAGTGAATGATATTTGTATGTTGGATTGAAATAGGATTGTTAACCCCCTAACACTGCTTTCCTTAGTAAAGTGGATCAAAGAACATGTGCTGGCAGCATTCTTGTTGTTGGGCTTGTGTTGGTCTTCCACACCCACAGCAGCTGCTAGCCAAATTGTTGCAACGGAGGGCAGAATGTGAAGTCAGGGCCTGTTCCATTTTTGTCTTTGTACCTCCAGTGCTTATCATGGTCATCTTTCAAATAATAAGCATTTAATGCATGTTGAGTTTTTTGGAGGTAATTGGGGTTAAGTGGAACCTACGTGGAAAACCTGATACAACAGACTCATGGGTAATTTTTCTATCATCTAGCTTCTTTGCCTTCTTCAACCAAACTTTCAGGTTTAACAGTTATGGTGTCATGAACTTTGGATAGAAATGATGGAAACGAGACAAAGCAGTCCAACTTTGCCAACACTTCAGGTGCCACAGGATGTATTTTTCCAGGAATTTTGGCCTTGACAAGGTGGGGGTAAGTTGTCCCCATTCCTAGCTTCCAAAAAGGACTCCCACAAAATTGGTTGAAGTCCGAAATTCCCTTTAAGCTAGCTCTGGGGGCAGGTATCAAATCTGTGGTAAAACGCATATCCGCAGTCAAACGCACATAGATCCCCTGGAAACGCTGATTGATCTAGAAAATTAGCTATGGATCAATCAAAAACTAGAATTAGAAGTCCAACCATTCCTCCACTCCCTCCACCCTATTCCTCACCCCCTCCCTCCTTTCCTTCCCTTGGAGGCCAGATCCAGGGGAGAAAAACTGCACTTTGCCATTACCCCCTCCCCCTCTGCCTCCCAGTACCTACTCTAACCAGAGAGGGGTAACTCTGTTCTTTTTTTTTTTTCTCTTTTTTTTTTTAATTTATTTTTAATATGTTTAGTTTTCAGCATTGATTTTCACATGCGTTTGAATTACAGATTTTCTCCCCATTTCCACCCCCCCCCACTCCAAGATGGCGTACACTCTGGTTGCCCTGTTCCCCAGTTTGCCCTCCCCTCCGTCCCCCCATTCCCCTCCCATCCCCCTTTCCCTTACTTTCTTGTAGG
>CM053624.1:227553492-227621515 GCA_028646595.1 Phalanger gymnotis | reverse complement strand
TGGGCTCTGCTTGGCTCAGCTCCGCTCCCCTCGGCTGGGGGCTGGGAGTTCTGTTCGGGACAGACCTTACCCCGAGACCATCCAGGCAGACCTGGGCTGGAGTCCTGCTTCCCTCTGCCCCTTTGTGGGTTCTGTATTTCTAGAACTGGTTCAGAGCCATTTTTTCATAGGTTTTTGGAGGGACTTGGTGGGGCGCTCACGCCAGCTACTGCTTTCCAGTCGCCATCTTGGCTCCGCCCCCCCCCCCCCGGGGTAACTCTGTTCTGCTGCAGTTGCCTCCTCTCTCTCCTCCTCCCCACCCACTTTCCCCCTTCCCTTAAGGGCTCTGTTTTTGCCTTCTGCCCTATTTCTGCTTCCTTTCCCTTAAAGGCTCTGATTATAGGGAAGATAAATGCATTTTATCCTTACTGCTAGCTTTCCCTTACCTGCCCTAGTCCTCTTCCATCTCCCCTTTCCCCCTTCCTAAGGGATAGAATATGGAGAGTCAGAAAATCGGGAATGCCAAGGCTTCCCCAAAGACCATAGGGGTGCTAATAGCCAACTCATGAAAACTTCTAATTCTCTGTTGTTTAAACTCTGAGCTCAGTCTGTATTTGTTTTCTTAATTGTCTATTATGTGTGTGAGAACATGTGCTGTGAAATGTCTATACTTTGTAAAATCCAAAATGCAGGCAGCCAGTAGGGAAACAGAGACTCTTTTTTTTTTTTTTTGTAATGTCTGGTCTGGCCAACCAGATTTACAGAAACATTTTAACAGATTCTGGGATTGATTATTCATAAAAAGTTTGGAAACTGGTTACTTGGATTCTGGGAGAGAGAACTCCTGAGACTGTAAAATCACTCCAGGGGCACACTCTTGCTGAAACATCCTCCCAGTACTGATCACTTATAATTCCCCACTCTCTCCTCGGAGTTGAGGGAATCTTTTCCCTTAGATTTAAGTGCAAAAAGTTTTTAAGGAGTGAGCAAAAGGTGAACTTTGTTTGAGTTACAATCATTGAGATCTTTCACCATTGTTGTCCTGTCTCTCACCGAGCCAGGGCTGCAGTAAAAGTTAGAGCAGCTAAAACAAACTCCTTTCTTCCCAGATCAGATTAGGAGAAGAGAATGCAGGAAAACTGTAGGGAAGACTTAAATCACCCTTCCCCACCTGGCAAAAGGAGAAGGGCATAAATTCACAGACTGACAGTATCCTGACAGTATTGTGCCCCTGGGTACCTTTGTAGCCCACCCTTTTTGGCAAAGCTTGGAAATGTCACCCATGTTCTATGCATTCTGCCCACTCTGTCCCCAGCAGCTGCAAAACTGCCCTAGGCTCAGTAACTTCTGCAGTTGTGGGTGAGGTAGATGGAATTGGACTTTGGTTAGCATTCTCTTAGCATTCTCTAAACTCTGCCTCCCAGAATTGTCACCACTGGGATACCAGCTTCTGCTCTAGGTAACTTCACACTTCTCTGTTCCAATTGCAAAACTGTATTTTAATCTCTGTTTGACCTGTTTCCTGATTTGTAAAGGGAAAATAATAATGATGGTTGTTATGGGATCAAAATGATAATGATGGTAAAATGTTTAACATAACATCTGGTATATGTTAGACACAACCTTATTATCTCTCTCTAACTTAATGTAATTGTTAACTTTTGAAGTGGTTTTTGAATACTTGAAAGTAGTAAGCTGAAATTTTTTCTATATGTGATAATCTGGAAATGCAATTGATGTCATCTGAAGCTTATTGTTTCTGTATTTCTAAAATTACATTGTATTTCTAAAATTCTCTTAGATTGTGAAATTTGGGAAGACCATTGTGTGGTAAGAAATGATATTACAGCAATTTTAATCTGGTTTTGATATATGTGAATTGGGTTTTTAAAGGGATGTGATAAAATTTGACAATTTGGAACTGTTATATTTGGTTATGACAAGAAATAATTAATAATACTGATATTTACTATGAGAACAGACTTTCCATGTGAAATCTTGTCTATCATGAGAATATATGTGGTGATTTAAAGTTTATAGTTTCAAATGATGAGATGAAAGATTCTCTGTGCAAGGAGATTTAGAAATGCATTCACCTAAATTGATAAATAGATTGTTTCAAGTTTTAAAATGCATAATTATGTTTAGGGCATTATTACGTTTCTAAATTATGTAATTTGGCAAACAGATGTATCAGCAATATTGAAGAAAAATGTGATTTCATAGATAATAATCTTTTCTTTTATAATACTAAAAGTATTGGGCCTTAGAAATTAAAATGTTACCACTACTGATTATGAATTCAGATTTGATTTGCTCATCCAACTAAGTTATACTCACCTGATTGTTAATTAATTAGTTCTGTTTCAAGTTTTAAATACATGATAATTGCTTGTGGTGTACTTATATTTCTAAATTTGTTATATTATGCAACTTGGTTAACATTGCATTCATTGCCTATGCTGTTAGAAAAACAATTCCTCTTATAATCTAGATGTTGTTAGATTAGGAATTGTACTTAATTAAGAAATTGAGGTTGTTAACTGAAATAAGGACTTTTGGCACCATCTAGCTGGTGAATTCTTTGTGAATTCTTATCAATATTGTGTAAAGTTTTCTGTATAGAGGAATTCCTATGAAGTAAGTTTTTAAAGTCCTGGTAAATTTTGTTATTGTGAAAAGGTTAATTTAATTGGGTAAATTTATAAGAAACTAAGTGTCCTATACATTACAACATCTTTTTAACTAAGGAACTTTGAAAAATCTAGGAATTCTGTATAATATTTGAGAATGAAGACATTTTCCACCAACTTAATTAATGAATTCCAGTGTTTTAGGGTTAATTTGCTTTAAGGAGAAAGAAAGAGATGTCTATCATTTTTAAACCTCCTAAATAATTTTCTTCAGAAAATGTTAATGAGTATTCCTTTTAATATCAGGATAAATTTTAAACTGTTTTTAAGGAAGAGAAATAATTCTAGAAAAGTTTTGAAAAATGTTTTTGTGATTTTAAGCAAGAGTTAGAGTTTATCAATGTGTATAAGATTTAATTCCTAAAGTGTCCCTTTCTTCCAGAATGAGTAAACAGTGGACATAAACCCATCAACCTGTGAGGCTGGCCATTAACCTCTTTGATTTGTTTAAGCTGGAATGGATTCCAGCACAGACAGTTATGTCAGTAAAAATTACTAACTTATGAGCTACATTGTCTTATGGTTGAAACGTAAAAGAAGGCCGAATAATGGGTTTGAGAGATTTGTAAAGATAAATAAAAGTTTGACTGGAAATACAAAAGGCAGATAAGAAAGTTCGGGGACAAATGGGAGTTAGCTAAGCCTCCCCTGTCTCAAAAGAATACTAGTTAGAGATGGTTTACGTAAGTTGAGAAAGTGTGAGAAAGTATTTTGGAAGACAGAAAAGTTATGTAGCTTAATTTGATAATTATTAGCTCAATGAAATTTGGGACAGTCCTATCTGAAGGATATTTATTTGCTATTTAAGATTTTATGGGACTACAATTTAATATTATTTTAAGCTCTGATTACAGGGATAGGTCACATGAAGCCAGCAGTAAAATGGCAGGCATTACAGGCTGAGAACTTTAAAGGTAGATATCTGTGCCTGGGAAAAAGTTTTGAAGATGACCTTGGACACGGCCTAGGTAGGATCTTCCTGACTCTATTTCCCAATTCTGCTATTTCCTTTCTGAAAAGGAAAATCCCCAACTGATTACTCCTAAGCCCTGCTTTCAGCATCTAATGGCTATATGATTGGCTAACAGATATGACTCATGCCTGGAATCAAACAGAGCTAAAAAAGTTCTTTCCTTCTATTAAGATATATGACATTGTCCCTCTTTTCTTTCATAGCAAACTTATATTATCAGGAAGTTTTGTAAGCACAATGCTAAATCTACTAGGTAATAGATGGATATTGGAATATCTCCGAGTTATTATAATAGGATGCAGGAATGAATAGCTTACAATTTTAAATAATTTTAACTTATGTTCATAGCCAAATAAAAATTAAAATAATATAGAGATAACATCCTCCAAAAGGAGGAAATGATTAGACTATGTAATAAGATAAAGATGTAATGTGATAGAATATCTAATTAAATAGGACAGCAAAATTTTGAGGAAAATAACAGGATCAGATTGATTCCCCTAAGAATTATATACAGATGTGTATGATTGGCTCCAAAACTTATCAATCATGGAAATTCAAGCCAATAAGTGTGTTTTGGTAATAAGATCCTAAATTTGGATTTTTGCACAAGAAAATTGCATAAGATAGGAGAAAAGGTGAAATTATATCTCCTGTATTAAGGTATCTGTCTGATAACTTTAAAAGGAAGATGAGTTCAATTTATGGTTGTACCTTCATATTTTAAAGGATTCTTATACCAGGTACAAAATTTAGTAAGGATAGAAACAGCAGATGATATATAAACTGAAATACTCTGAAGTTTCAAAAAAAAAAGGAGAACCGAATTTAAGTGATTGTACTAAGTTATATTAAATAAGAATTATCTGAGAATTTCTAGATCTGAACCAGAGAAGCAGAACTCTCTTTTACTATCTAGGGACCAGATAACTACAATCAGGCATCTGGGGAAAAAAAAAAGTACTGCTTTAAATGGACATTGGGAATATGTAACTGGGATTTAAAGTTATTTTGTATATAAATTATGCAATTAATTGCTGGAATTAAATCAGAAACATTTTACCTATCATATTTATATGGTCCAATTTTTAAAACATCATGCAAGCTATTTAAAGCTAGCCTTAAGGATGTTCCTTAATCAATGTGAGATTATAGTCACATCTTAAACTAATTATTGGAACTTGCCATTCAAAGACTTGATGGGACTATTAACTGACTATTTTTTTTTTTAAGTCTAACTCCAGGTGTGAATATCAAGGAAGGCTGACCCAAGATGCCAGCAGCCCCTGCAGGGAAGGCAGGTGTGAACTTCAGGTATGATTTAAACCTGGCAGCCTGGCTCAATGCAGCTTGCAATTTGACACAACTTCTGCCTGGAGTTGACAGGAAACTGGGGAAAATATGGTCCCTTTGCTCTAAGTCCCTAATCTCTTAGTGGCAAGTTTCTATAATCAGATGGTTTTGTAAGTACAGTAACAAATCTATTAAAATAATTGATTATGAATCATCTTAGATTACTATAGGACTGAAACTAGTGTCCCTGTATAAGTTAGGGTCTTTAATTCTTGGTAATGATATGAAGACTTGTGAGAATATTATTTTATTAATACCATGCCTATCTAAAGCAATGTTACAATTAATAATGTTAAAAGAAGAATGGCTTATGGTTTATTTTGTAAATGCCTTCAAAGAGATATGGCATGACTAAAGGTTTATGATGTTCCACATTGTGAATAATGATTGCATTACTTTGCATGGTTCATGTTTAAGTTTTCTTGGTTATCTAATGTGTAAATGTAAAACATGTGACATGCAAATTCCCCCTCCCCCCAATACCAGTCTACTGTGAGCCATCGAAGTGGTTTGTTCTGTACCTGACTTAATGTAATTGTACAATTTTGTGAATTGTGAGAAAAACTTTATTGTATTTGTCTAAACTCAGCCCTGTGTGGCTGGGATAGCGAACCATTTATTGCACTGTTTGAACTTAGCCCTGCATGGCTGGGACCTATATTGTGCTGTTTTTCTCTCAATTATCAAATCACATGTGTTCTGGGAGCTCCTGTCAGGTCTGACTACTCCTATAGCTGCCAACTTGTGGAAATGGACTCCTTGATCCTCCTGTCACATCTGAGGACTGCCCCTGCTCCCAAGTGGACATCTGAGCCCATAGGAGACCTTGCCCTCCAGTTTCAAAAGCATGAAGGGGAGAGCATCAGATGCAGGCAGCCTCTCCCCAGAGTCCAGACCAGAATCTGAATGAAGGACAGCTCCCTTTCTGAGTCCCTTGCGTTCCCAAGACTATCGCCTATGTCTTTGGTATCTTTAGCCATTATGCTCCTACCCTGATCCCCCTTGCAACTCACTCCCTCTACTTGTTTACAATTAGTTTACAATTACTGTCCATCTCTGGGAATGTCCAACCACAGGAAGAAAAAAAAAATCCTGAATCCACCTAGATAAGGATTTTTAGAATTTCACCCCTGAGGAAGATAGAGGTTTTTCCATATCTTATTGGTCTACAGGCAAAACTTCCAGTTTGCCTTTGACCAAAAAGAGGAAATGTGGAACGTTTTATATCATTTTTGTAATTTCAATCAAGGGCCAGGGCCTGAATTAATGATTAGCTGGAAGAAGAGCCCGGACCTGGACTTCTTTGTTCTCTAAAGTTTGCTCAGAGAATATATTTTCTCTGTCAACCTAAGAACATTCTTTCTCCTGTTAACCATCAAAGGATGACACCCTAATCCTGACAGACTACCTCGCTTAATATTGTATGGGCATATACTATGCTATGGAATGTTAATGAAACACAGAAACTCTGGGTTGTAGTTTCAACTGACCCTTGTCAACACTCTTATCTTATTGTATTTACAAATCTATTCCATTAAGGAAAATCCTCTTCTTGTATCATGGTTAAACATACATGGGGATCATAAAAGTGAGGTAACACAGGCTCGTTAAGTCCACTAAAAATATTGTATATAAGTTTTCTCATTCCTTTGTTCAAACAGCCAGAGCTTATGCTCTGACTCCTTATACATACAAGTAAGCTACCTTAGCTATGCTTTAAGGGAAAATAATTAAACAACATGGATTTTTCTATCACCTAGTTTGTTTGCCTCCTTCAACCAAACTTTCAGGTTTTACAGGTATTATTATATTTTTTTCTTTATATCTCTAGGATTTAGCACAGTGCCTGGCACTTAGAAAATCTACAATGAATGCATGTTAATTGAAAGAAAAAGAAAAGATAGGAAGAGACAACAGAATTTCCATCTCTCAAATTATATTGTAAACAGTAATCATAAAAACCATTTGGTAACTGGTTAAAAAAAAATTTAAATACACTGTTGGAACAAAAGTGGGTGCCTTTCACAACTACAGCCAGAGAGAGAATTACTGACTAAACAAGGGGTAATGGGTAGTCATAAAATACAGAGTTTCAGGTATGAAAATTTTTTCAATTTTTGCACAAAGAAAATCAATGTAGATAGAATAGGAGACACTGTTGAATGGGGAAAATATCTGCATTAATCATCTCTGATAAGTCTGATATTGAAGATATATTAGGAATTAACATGAATAATATATGCCCAAGATACATTCCCCAGTTGATAAGTGGTCAAAGGAAATGAATAATTTTCAACATTAGAATTGCAAACTGTCAATGACTATATAAAATATGCTCTAAAACATTAATACGATAAATGCAAATTAAAATAACTCAGGTTTCACCTACCACTTGGCAAATTGACAAAGATGACAGAAAACAGAAATGGCCAATGTTGGAGGGGCTAGGGGAAGACAGGCATGCTGATGCACCATTGGGAGAGCTTTGAATCAGTTCAACCATTCTAGAAAACAAAATGGAATCATCTGAGAAAAGTATCTACATTGTTCTTACCTTTTAACCCAGCAATCCATCTATAAAGTATATATCCCAAGAAGGTCAAAGACAGAACAAAAAGGCCCCATTTACAGCAAAATATTTACAGCAACACGTCTTATTGAAGCAGGCTACTGGAAACCAACTGGCTGCCCATCGGTTGAGGCATAACGAAGTATGTAGTATGTGCACATAATGGAATATTATTGTGAAATAAAATTATATGAAAAATTCAGAGAAATATGGGAAGATTGATATAGGTTGACACAAAGTAAAAAATAAGCAGAACCACTCAATCAGTCTGTCAATAAGCATTTATTAAGTACCTATATGGTATGGTAGAGAAGTTGGTCAGAAAAGTCCCATAGTGAGCCAGGTGAGAAATGAGACATCTGAGCCAAGCTCTCTCCTTAAATGGAAGTTTGGTATTCATGGCCCCATCCTCCAGTCAGAGAGATAGAGGGCTGTGATGAAGTAGAGTCAGAAGGTTGATGGAATCTTGCCAAATGAAGAAGTTATCCCAATAATGAGCTTCCTAGAGCATGGTGGAAAAGTCAGAGAAGTCCCCAAGTGGTGCAGCCAAGTGAAAAATGAGAAAACAACCAGAAAGAAATCAGAAGAGCATATATGGTAGAATAATATACTATAATAGAAATAAAAAGGCACACTAAAAGGAAGCTGAGGTCTAAGTAATCCTCACCAGATCAGCTGCTTCTACTGCTTTGCTTTGTTACAAAGGAGGGCTCGGTTATGTGGGGACAGGTTTAGGGAGAAGTGGGGTTAGTGGGGATAGAACCAAAAATGATTATGAAGTGCAAACCAAAATAAAATAACCAGGCATGGTGGGACAACCTTGTAATCCCAGCTACTGAGGGAAACTGAGCTTGGTGGATCTCTAGAGGTTGGGACTTGTGAACTTTAGTGGGCTAACTAATTAGCTGTCCAGTCAATATGGTGAACCCCTGGGGATGGGGGCGACCAGGCAGCCTAAGGAGAAGCAAATCAGCGCAGGTCAGAAGCACAGCAAGTTGAAGTTCCCATGCTGGTCAATGTGAGAGGCCTGTCTGTGAACTGCCAGTCTGGGTGCAATGGGGAGACAATGGTATATATTATATCATATCATATCACGTAATATATAATGCAAAGCAATGAAATGTAACATAACATTATATAACATACATAAGATAAAATGGAATATACAAAACATAAAATAACAATTTTTAAATAAGATAGTTTATTCTCCAGTCTGGTTTCAGCCTGTCTTCCAGCTTTGCTCAATATTAGGCCTCTTCATAGATGTTGTGGTTCCGCCATTCTGAACCACTGGCCTTTGCCAGTCTTCTCCTAACCGCTCCTACCTCCGTGGATTCACATAAATTTACCCACCATCCTTAAGGCCTCTAAGGAATTCACTCCTCATCTCAACATGTTGAAAAGCCTGGCTCTCGGGCAATGACTCAAGAGCAGGCTGGAAACAGCTCCATTCTGCTTGAGAGAGCTGATTGTTAGACCCTGGAAGTCAGGGCTGGATTGTTTGGTTGGTTGTCTAGTCTGGAGAAAATGTTAATGTTGGAAATTCAGTGGGTGCAATTACGAAGCATTTATCATCATGCTCCTGGGGAGAACCAGACGTTGCCAACTGTCCAAGCCACCACTCAGGGCTTAGGGATGCAAAAAAGGCCAAGGCCCGACCCTGGTGAGACAGGGAGGTAGAAAGCCTTTGCTGGAAGAGGTTTAGGAGTCTAAACTTGGGCCATTCACAGGGCCAGAGAGCCAGGAAGGCTGGGGACCAGCACTGAGGCTCTGGGGCACTGAGGTCAGGTCTTTGGGGTCAGCCTTGCCTCGGCCCAGAGCACAGGCAGAGGTCAGTCTGGCTGGGGAGGGACCTTCTCTGCACCAAGTCAGCAGGGAGGCTCCTGACCCCGGCCCCTCCCCCAGCTTCCCTCTCTCCTCCCCCCATGCCTAGGCTACAGGCTTGAGCAGTCAGCCAGACCTTCAGGGGGAGCTAGAGGGCTGCCCAGGCCAAGGGAAGGAGAGGGGAGTGTAGGCCCCAGAGCCAGGCCGAGGACAAGATGGCCTGGACCTGCCTGGCCCTTCTGCTGTTCCTGGGGCTGCAGACAGACCATGCCTGTGAGCAGGGGTGGCTGGGGCCAAGCTGAGGCAGCAGTGACCCCCCCAAAGTATATGAGGCCTAGCTGAAGCAGAGGTGACCCCCCCAAGTGTAGGGGGCCTAACTGAGGCAGAGGTGACCCCCCCACAGTGTAGAAGGCTGAGCTGAGGCAGCAGTGACCCCCCCCCAAAGTGTAGAGGGCTAAGCTGAGGGCAGCAGTGACCCCCCCAAGTGTATAGGGCCTAGCTGAGGCAGAGGTGACCCCCCCCCAAGTGTAGGGGGCTGAGCCAAGGCAGCAATGACTCCCCAAAGTATAGGGGGCTGAGCCGAGGCAGCAGTGACCCCCCCAAAGGGTTAAGGGTGCCCAGCTGAGGACAGCAGTGACTCCCCAAGTGTAGGGGGCCTAGCTGAGGGCAGCAGTGACTCCTCCACAGTGTAGGGGGCCTAGCTGAGGGCAGCAGTGACCCCTCCACAGTGTAGGGGGCCTAGCTGAGGCAGTGGTGACCCCCCAAGTGTAGGAGGCCTAGCTGAGGCAACAGTGACCCATCCCCCAAGAGTAGGGAGCCTAGCTGAGGGCAGCAGTGAACTCTCTCCCAAGGTTTGAGCAGGGAAGAGCCCAATCCCCAACGTAAATCACACACACACACACACACACACACACACACTTTGTCCAGCAACAAGTCTGTGGCCAATAACAACTTTCGGTTCTCTCCACTGCCCCCTCTGCAAGTTGATCGAGATAGAGATTTGTATGCAGGTAAGAACTGGGGTCCAGAAGTCTAAAATAAGGAAACTAGATGGAGGCAGGAGAGTAGGGGGCGCATACCCTGGCACTAGAACAGGTATCAGGTAAGGGACACGAGGAAGTGGGATGGAGGAGCTGGAAGCCTGCAGCCTCAGAAGAAAGGGGGGCCTATCCTTGGCATGGGCAGGACCTGCCAACTAAAATCAGGGCCAGAGTATAAAGCTCCTCAGATGGAGCTGGCTGGGAATTAGACGGGATGGGAGAGGCCAGGTGGCCTGTTCCTAGGAGACCTTGACTTACCCCCGCAGTATGTGGACGTCCCAAGCTCAGAGCCCGAGATTTTGCCATAGAACCCCGGCGTGGACGGTGGCCTTGGCAAGCTAGTCTGCGATATAAGGGCAAGCATTGGTGCGGTGCCACCCTCATCCAGGCCGACTGGATGATCACGGCCGCGAGCTGCTTCCGATTGTGAGTGCTTCCTTAGGGCTGGGGCTGGAGAAGAGTCCAGATGGACTTGTGGGGGTCAACAGTGGAGAGCCTCTACCGCCTGACTTTAAAGCCATCAGGTATTTGTTCTCTTTCCTACCAGGTCCAATAACACTAGGGATTACAGTGTGATGATCGGTTCCATTTATGCCTACCCAAACGCTCGCTTCCTGGCCACATTACTACGCAACCAAGAACATTACCCCAGGCTGACTAAAATCTACATTAGGCCTGATTATGTTCCCTACCAGTTTGGAGACATTGCCTTATTAAAGCTGGACCAAAAAATCCCCTATCGGAGACATATTTCACCTGTCTGCATCCCACTGGGACCCTGGGAATTGAAATCCATCAGACAGTGCTGGATAACAGGATGGGGAAAATTAGGAGAATCTCCGGGTAAGTCTTCTCTAGGGGCAGCAGGACCATTTTACTCGGACGACACCATTGCAGAGTCGGCCGCATCTCCCTCGCTAGGCAGGCCAAGCCCACTGCCACCGAGCTTTGGATTCCCACTGCTCGCTAGCACCAGCCATTCCCTCTTTCACTCCCAAACGCTGCTCAGGTGAGAGAGCCCATTTACTTCTTTACTCTTTAGTTACTCCCTGGACCCTCACAGAAACTGTAAGAGCAAGACTTGGTAAAAAGAATTTCAAAGCATCGTCCCTATCCCAAGAATCCCATCAGGGGCTGCTTCGGAGGAGGAAGTTGGTTCAATTCAAACTGGTGTTTGGCAGCCTAGCAGGAAGAGAGAGTGACAGAGAGCCTCAGGGAAGTAAAACGGGCTCAGCTGCCAACTCTAGTGCTTATACCACCATGGGCAAGACACAACCTCTCTAAGGCTCCATTGGCCCTTCTGTAAAATGGGGATGCTTATTCCTGGAGCACCTACCTCATGGGGAGATGATAATATCAGCAGTAACTAACTGTATGACGTTGGGATGCTCGAGTGAAATAATAAATGTTCATGTTCATACAGCGCTTTAAGGTTTATAAAGAGTGTTCTATCAGTTATCTCACTCGATCCTTACGCCAACCCTGTGAGGCAGGTGCTATTAGGATCCCCATTTTACAGATGAGGTGACTGAGGCTCAGAGAAAGATTAAGTGATCTGCCCCATCACATAGCAAATAAGGGACGAGGTGGTATGGGAGTAGAGTGTTGGATTTGAATCTTGTCTTAGCCACTTACTAGCCATGTCACTTAACTTCTCAGGGCATCAGTTTCCTCATTTGCAAAAATAAGGGGGTTAGCGGGCAGCTGGGTGGTGCAGTGAGTAGAGCACTGACCCTGGAGTCAGGAGGACCTGAGTTCAAATCCAGCCTCAGACACTTGACATACTTACTGGCTGTGTGACCTTGGGCAAGTCACTTAATCCCAACTGCCCTGCCCCTCCAAAAAAAGAAAAAAAAGGGGGGGGGGTTGTACTCAGTTACATCTAAGTTCCCTTGCAAGTCTAAATCCAGAATCGGGAGTGTCAAGGGCAAAATCTGAACCATTTTCTTCTGGATTCGGTCGAATACTTTGGCATTATGCTAGGATGGTTCTCTAGAAAGTCCTCTGCAAATATGAAAATGAGATCCATGGTTCTTATCTAGAAAGGACTCAGTAAAAAGGAATATAAGAAGAAGCCTTGCAACTATGAAGCTTCCATTTCACTGGGGAGACTAAGCATGTTAGGTGGGATTCCATATACCAAAAGTGGCGCAAAATATACATGATATCAGCAGGGAATTTCAAGGAGAGAGATCACTCTGTATGGAGCTATGCAAGGCATTGGAGCGAAACTGTAATTCCTAAGACAGCGAGATGGAGAGGTGGCTGAGTGGGCACAGAATGAGCAAAGGTGGGCCAAGAAGCATAGCTAGGGACAGTGAGTAGACTGACTTGATAGGAGAAAGAAGAAAGTCCACATTGGAGCGCAAGGATGGGAAGGCGGAGTGGGAGCAGACTAAAAAGGCTCTTGAATGCCAGGATGTGGCATTTAGACTTTAGTTCTGTGATTTCACTGTTTTGTCTGTGGTATTCTGATTCTCAGAACCTCAGGCAAACCCACACAAAAGACAGGTACATTCTAGAACTACAAAGGAACACATCTGGATTTTTTTCCAGGATTTAGGGAAAGTCTATAGAGGAAGGCGACATGGAAGAAGTTGGGAATCCCAGCAGGAAAAAAAAAATAGAGAGGTGGCTGAGTGGACCCTGCAGGAGCAGATTGGGGAGGCCAGGAGGTACAGCTCTCTAGGCCACTTTGTACTCTTTAGTTATGAGCACTAATCAAGATGGGACCATTAAGCTACACATGAATTGACAATACCCGGTTTGTTATTTCTCACTGCCCTTTATTTTAACACTGATGTCTTTTTGTCGTGTTTCTTTAGCCCTAGAAGGTGCCATGGAACTTCGGGAGGCAAGAGTGAAAATCACTGACTTAGACAGGTGTGAAGATGTTCAAGATCCCTACGGGCCTCTCGGGCACTATGAAACCTACCGAAATGATGTGCTTTGTGTACTCATACCATTTTATCCAGCTGAAAGATGTGTGGTAAGAGACAGGCCAGTAGAAACCCAAGCATCCCCAGTATCCTACACTGGACCCAGGTATTCCCAACCCTAAGAAATCACACTGGACCTAAGCTTCCCTATTTCATAGACCTAGAAGTCTCATCACAACTAATTTCTTCCTCACTGGCCTTTCTTCTTTCCCCAGGGTGACCAAGGCGGCCCCCTAATATGTCGGATTCAGAGTATGTATTACCAGTTTGGAATCATGAACTGGGACCGTGGCTGTATGGCAGGAATCAAGACCAAGACTTTTACCAGCGTTGCCCTCTATAGCGCCTGGATAGAGAAAGTAGTGAACAGCACCACTACCCTGAGTCCGTTCAAGTTCATTCTCCTTGCCTTGTTCCTATCCCAGGCTCTTCTAGAGCCTTTCTGAGCACATTTTTAGTTTTTCCTCCTTAGGCTTGGCTAAGTACAGCCATATCTAGGGCTCTTACCTCTTTTACTCACTTGAAAGGATACATAAGGGCCCCTACTTCCTGGGATGGGGAAACATGTTAGGTTCAGAGAAAAAAGTAGTGAAAGTGAGGGTGGGGGTGGAGATTGCCAGGACCACATCTTTCTGCCAGGAAGTCCTTTTGGAGCGTGACTTACAATGGCAATAAAATGTTATTGATTTCAACATGGATTATACTGATTATAACTTCCTGGAAGGAAGTGTAGGGGCAGAACTTGGGGGGGGGGGGGTTTCCAAGCCTGAGGAGAAAGCAAGGTATCAGTGATGAGAATTTTGAGAGGGAAGTCATAGTCAATGCTGTGTGATGGCCAAGCAAGAGTATTGGAATTTGGGTTCTTTTACAAAATGACATAGGATTCATTTAGGGGAATAGTTTCCTTCAAAAAATAATTTCAAATGGGCCTTGTGCTAGAGGCAAGAGAATTGATCTAACTGCAAAGAGAGAACCCCCACATGAGCCTTTGGCAGCAGAGTTTGAAAATACACAGAGGCAAAAATACCCCAGGTGTAGCTACAGGGGGTGGGGAGTAATCAGGAAGGAAATGAGGGAGTAAGGTGGAAACATGGTCCCTCTTCTTCCCTTTCCACCATGCAGGATGGAAGTTTGGTAAGGACTAAGCTTTTCCCTCTTCCATCCACTCCATTCACACTCTGCTCCAGACATAGCTATGACCTGACCTTCCTTTTTGAGAGCAAAAGTGAGGAACTGGAAATGACAAGGAAGATGACTGTGAACGGGACTATAGGACAAGGCACTATGGAAGAGACTGGACGTAAGCAGGGACTCTCAGGTTAAAGAGCTGGAGAGGGGACAAAGTCAGCATAGATGAAGAGATGGGGATGCACAGCAGGTGCCAAGGACTGAGGTAGGAAGTATGGAGAGCATTGTAAAGAATTCCCCTAGGCCAGACCCTATTGATAATCTCAGCAGATCAGTGGAAGAACTAACTGCCTGCTTTAAGAAACCAAAGGTCTCCAGGGAACTGGTTCTGTGCCAACTTAAACAAATGCCTCTTTCCACATGGTGGCTTCCACTTTACTATAATCTGACCTTCTCCATTCTGACCATGTGATTTCTGGGCCAACTAGGCATCTTAGATTCAGAGATCTGCTGCACTCCAGTCCCTAAAGACCTGCTGCATCTATAACATCACTCTTGTCTATGGGTACCCTGGGTCATTATATATTTCATGTATAAAACTCCTTGATTTTAACCCAGGTCTTTTGATTCCAAAGCTCTGTCCATTGTAGCATACAAAATAGGAGTGTGGGAAGAAAACAGGAGCCTAAAGGTTCCCCCTGTTCCCCTCAAAGTTGTTCTCTGGTAAAGGATGTTCTACATTGCTAGTGACAGTCGCAATCCACTTCCTGTCTCCCTCTCCACAGAGGCTGGGCAACAGTGGCAGCAAGGACTAATACAGGCTTAATGGAAGTAGTTGTGGACATTTGAAATGGCAGTTCCAATCCAGCTCTAGGATGGGCTGGGTTGAATGTGGCAGAAGAAAGAAATTACACTTTACTGACGCTTAGTATATGGACCGATACTAATTCCCTCACTTGGTGTGTATGTCAGATGGTTGATCACATGCCACCTATGGTTTGCACAATAAATATCCTAAAGGAAGCGTGAGAATACTACAGCTCAGAAGCACTTACAAAGGTACCCTCATTCATTCCTTCACTTTCAGCATCTTGTCACCCATTACTTTATCACAAGGATTATACAAGGATTTTCAGTTATAATGAAGTCATCATATTGTTCTCACTAGAAATAGGATCATTCATTTAAGAGGCAGATGGAGGGGAGGGGCATCCACATCTGCCCATACCTCACACTGAACCTGGATGCGTTCACCTTCCCAAATGCTCTTCACTGAACTCAAGCATCTACATTTGCCCCATACCTTAGATTCAACCCAGGGCTCCCCACTGTGGACCTAGTTTCCCAAGACTTTCTATCCTTTCACCAAGGATTGTTTCCCAATGACCAGCACTTTGGCCAGGTCGATGCTCCTCCCACCCTCAAAGCAACTGGGGGATAGAGGTGGAGGAAGGGAGTGATCTTCGTGTATAAGGTCAAGGATATCTGGCTCCATGATAAGATTATAAGTTGGGATTATGAGATATGATTCCCAAACACTCTATTGGATTAATTGATCTGTTGGAAGGGTCCAAAAATACATTGATAATGATTCAAGCACCCCTGCCGTGGGGCTCTTTGGGATCGATCCTCTTCTTTCCCTCTCTCCTGCCACCCCATTCTCTCCTTCCTAGGAGCAATCTCAATGCATATGTGCTAAGCAGCCAAGGCTTCCTCTGAGGCTGTCAGCTTTGGCAAATATAATTTAGTCTACCTTCATGGGCTAGTGCTGGGGAGCCCAAAGCTCCTCTAGTCACATCCTCCCTCAATGACTTCTCTGCTCAAACCCTGGAAGACTGGAAAACATAGTTTTACCTCTGCCCTCTTTAAAAGGCCCCCAAATCACCTACTATCATCAGGGACCCAGCTCCCTTTAGCATAGACTTGGCCCTAGGGTTATAACCCAGAACTTCTGGGTCTTCTTGGGATCCTAGATTCAGGAATCCAGATGGGAGCAAGCATCTGCTACTCAGTGAGTGGGACATTGCTGCAGTATGTGCTATATTCATTAGGTAATCTATTAAAATTCTCGCTGGTTTGCTTAGTAAAACTTTATCTGAGAACAGGTTGGATGGGATTGGGGGTGGGGAAAAGAACCAGGAGCCTGGATGCTGTCAAAGGAGTGCAGTCAGAAGACAAAGGGCCAAGTTAGGGCACTGAGAGCCGTCAGAAAAGGGATAGGGGACCAGGAGGAACAGAAACATAGAAAGTATCATCTATAATGGAGATTAACTAGAGGCCTTTCCAATAAAATCTTGGGGGTAAAGCAAGCATGTCCTTATCACCAGTATTTGAGATGGTGCTAGCAATGTTATTTGTAACAATAGCATGTAAAAGAAATTGAGGAAAGAAACACAGGCAAAGAAAATCATCCCTTTTTTCAGATGTGTGGAACATTGCATACATTGTCAGATTTTTTTGATGTATTGATTTGTTTTACTGAGTTTTTTCCCTCTTTTTCTTTACTGTTTTTAAAATATATTATTTGTTATAAGAGTTGGCTATTTTGGAGTGGGAAAGAGAGAGATAAATGGGGAAAAGATATAGACAAAATTTTTAAAAGAAACTTTTGCTGATGATGAACTGTTTGCTGAAATGATTAACTGTTTTTAGCAGGGGAAAAAAGGATCTAATAGCACCATTCTTGTTATAAAGGATAATTCTGTGGGAGAGAAGGCAGAAAAGATGTATTGAAATAGAACTGATGCAAAAAAAAACAAAAAACAAAAAGGCACTAATAAAGATTTAAATAAAGAAAAAGAAGTCCTGGTTTCTGTTGAGGGTATTACCATCCTTCTAGTCACCCTGATTCAAAGCCTCAACTCTTTCCTCTCTCCTAACGCACGTAGTCAACCAATTACCTCTTCTATCCAGGTTTGAATCTTCACTTTGCTACTTAACTCTCAGTATGACCTTGCGCAAATCATTCAAACTTTTTGGGTCTCAGGGGTCTTTGGGTCTTTGTAAAAAGAAAGGGTTGCCTCAGACAACCTTTAAGGTCTCTTTAGTTTGAATCTATTACCCCACTGTATAGGAAGCTGAATTCGAGTTCACCCCATGGAGTATGCCTAGGGGGTTAGGGAGAGAGGGAATGAACCTGGCAACCTCCAGGGACACTTGTTGGTACTTCAGGATAAAGCTACAAACACCGAGTGATCCTTTGGTTCTTCTCCCCTCTGACCCTGATGCCTATGCCCCATCATAGCAGAATTAGACTGGGCATTGTGCCATTTATAAAGGAGAGGCAGCTTCTGCTCTCCTCTTCCTTTGACTCTTCTGCATGTGTAGCAAGTAGCTTTAGCACTCCTGACCCACACCAGCAACTTGGTGATGGGCGTATGGCAGCTAACATTGTGGTTATTTGTGCAGTTCCACTGGGATCCTTCGACTTCTCTCACTCCTGTCCCTTCTCTACACTCATATGGCTATATGACCAGCTCAGGACCTTATCCCCACTTGTCTGGGTAGCTGTGACAGCCTTCTAACCATACTTATGGCTTCTAGTCCCCCCTCACTCCAAACCACCCTTCACATAATTGCCAAAATGATCTTTCCAAAGCAGGCATCTTATACTGTTACTCCCACAGGATTCAGGAAGCTTTAGGATACGTGTGTGTATCTGTATGTCTGTACGTCTCTGTGTGTCCTGCACTCCGTTGGACCCTTTTTTCAGGACGATGTTTTTAAACGAATAAAATAAAATACATAGAATTACAAAGGAAATCCATTCTAGCAAAACACAGTTAAAGTTGTTTGTTTGGTTTTTATATGCGGGTTTGTGGACTCCCTGGAATCTGTCCATACCTCTAAGGTTACTGGCTCCCTAAGTCCAATGGGACCAAATAGTGGCTCCTCTCCCAGCCTTGCTCACACCTACTTTTGTCACATCATTCTCTATTACTGCCCTTCACCCGCTCTTGTTGTGGGACCTCAGCTTCCCATCTCCCGCCCCCTCTGCCCTCACACTGGCCTCCTCCCACGTCTGAAATCCACTCACTCCTCAGCTCCCCGTCCTAGAGCCCCTAGCTTTCCTCAAGACTTGTGCTCAAACTCCAGGCTGCGTCTTACAGTGTTCACAAGGTGAAAATGAACAGTAAAAGGAAGGGTCTGATCCTCCCATCCTGAGAACAGTGTGCTGAGGGAAGCTGAGCTAGACCTGGCAGGGCCTGTTTTAGGGGGAAGGAGGAAGGGGTAGAGGAAGTTTGGAGGGTGAAGGCTGAGGCTGGCAATGGCCTCAGACGGGCCACACCCCCCTACTCCTGCTGGGCCAGCCTGTTGTTCCCCACAGGGAATCAACCAGAGAGACCAAATCTTGGTTATAGCAAGAAGGGGGACCCACTGGTTCCCTACCTGAATCTGGCTTCCTCTGTTTGTTTCTCTCTATATTTGTATACCCCTCTCTCTCTCCCTCCGCCCCCATCTCTGTCTCAGTCTCTGCCACGTGAACCTCCTGCCTCAGTGCCCCCCCCAGCCCCGGCCACCACGCCGGACAGACAAAGGCCATGGGGGGGGGGGGAGGGCACCGTTCCAGCCCTCCTCCCACAATCCCTAGCCCCACACCGGGGAGGCGCCCGCCTCCTGTGCTCTGCCCCCAGGGCCCCGCGATCTCCGACGGCTTCCGGCTCCGGCGGCGACGAGAAGCCTCCTGAGCAGGAGCCCAAAAGCTAGAACAGCATGGGCTGGGGCCGTCTGCTCCTCCTGCTGCCCCTCCTTCTGAGGGTCCAGGGACCGAGTGAGGCGGAGCGGGGATGGGAGGGGCGGGTACATACGGGGGCGGGTGCGTAAGGGGCGGGGTCTGGAAGCAGGGATGGGTGGGGGGCGTTAGGGTAGTGCCGTGGGTGTATGCATGTTACAGGTGAGGTGAAGGGGGGTGGTTTAGCAGGGTGGGTCCTAGGGTAGGAGTAAGAGCAGGGAGGGGTCCAGGCCAGGGGTAGGTGCATGTTACTTACATGGGGGAGGGGAGGAGAAGGGGGAAGGCAGAGAGGGGTCCAGGCCATGGGGCAGGGAAGCACTCCATAGGAATACTGAGAAGCAAAGAATCATGGTCCCCAACAGCTCAGCGCTCCTTACACTCTCCCCGCAGGTGCTCAACAGTCAGACCTGAATAAAGGTAAGAAATCCAGACTAGGGAACAGAAGCCCAGGAAAAGACGGTCCTGGGGGGAAAGGAAGCACCACGGGCAGGGGCAGCTCAGTGCTCCAAATGGAGCTGGAGGGGCTGGTCGGGAGCCTGGTACGCACCCAGACAGGACTCCTGAGGCCTCCGCTCATCCCTCTTCTTTTATCCAAGTCTGTGGACAGACTCGGGCTCAAGGACGCATCCTGGGGGGCACAGAAATCAGCCTGGTTCAGTGGCCGTGGCAGGCCAGCCTGCAGTATAAGACCCACCACTGGTGCGGGGCCACCCTCATCCACCCAAGTTGGGTCATGACGGCTGCGCACTGCTTCCAGAAGTGAGTGTCCTGAGCAGGGTCTGGAGGGGTGAAGGGACCCAGAGTGGAAAGGGAGGCAGCGGAGATCCCAGCACCCCTATTTCTTAAGGGGGTGGTGAGAATGGGGAGGCAGGGTTGTCCCTAGCCATTTATCTTCCCCTCCACCTCCAGCCCAAGCCCCCTATTCCCCAGTCTTTTCTCAGCCCTTGGAGAGGATAGAAGGGATTTTGGATGCCTGAAAACACTTACTGAGTAACGAAAGATCCCGGAGAAACTGTCACAGAAAGAAGACTACCTTCACAAATGGGGAAGGAACTGTCTTTGGAATCTAAGTCCCTCTAATTTCCTTTCTGTAACCCTATCACTTTCCCGGACCCAGTCCATATCTTACTGGCTCAAATTCCTGAAGAAGCTTACTCTCTGATGGCTGTCCCCCAATCCCTATGAGAGTTATGTCATTCACCCAACACACGCATATTTACATTTCTACTTGGAACCACTGAAAAGCCAAAAAAAAAACCAAAAACCCAACCCTTTTAGATAAAAAGGAATGAACCTTTAATGGTGGAATTTTTAGGCATCGTGGCATACAAGTGGGGGAAAAATTTGGTGTAGGAGTCTGCCAAGTACCTCAAATGGCAACAGGTAATTCTTCCTAAACATAAAGTCACACATTCTCACCCACACTAAGAAAATCCCCAGAAGGCACAGGATTATACTGTCTGACTGTTAGCCCGTATCCACACCCACTGACTAGAAGCAGTCCTAAAATAAGAGAAACATTCACCCCACAACCCCAACGCTCGGCTGCCTCTGACACAATCTCTGCATCTGCTCCCCTCCTTCTCCCCAGCCAGGCTCACAATCCCAGTGCTTGGAAGGTTCAACTGGGTTCCCGTACAATTAAGCCACACAAATTAAGCTTTAGCTACTTATATTCCCGACGGGTGACCAAAATCATCTTGCACCCCTTCTACTTTGGGTGGCCTCCCAAGGACATCGCCCTGGCCAAGCTGAAGTCACCAATCCGCTTCAAGAGGAGCATCCTGCCTATCTGTCTCCAAACTTCCATGACAGAGTTTAAAAATGTGACCATGTGCTGGGTCACAGGTTGGGGAAGGATAAAAGAACATGAATGTGAGGATGGGTAAGGGGGCAATGGGTGTTTGATAAAACTATTCCCCAGACCCTAGCCACCAGGGGTTGCCCACATCTGCCTCCCCAAGCAGATCAACTACTCTGAAGCAAAACTGGTGACCTCAATGGAAATTGCTTGTTTGCTTCCTTCCACCCTTTGTCCACGTGCTCAATGCATGTGCCTTCTTTTTGTCCCTAATAATGATGTCACATTATGTTTATACAGCATTTTTACAAAGTGCCCACATAGCCTTCAGCTCATTTATGCCTGCAGTAAGAGAGATAGGTATGACCAAATGAGCGAATCAAGGCTCCAGAGTCCCAAAATTTGTAAAGGCAAGAGTCAGGACTAAAACAGAGGGCATCTGATTCCTTCCTTAGTCCAGTGCTCTTGTTACTCCATGATGTGGCCTCCCTAACACTAGAGTCCAGCAGGAACTGGAAGACAGTTTGGCATAACCAAAACACGTAATTACCACACTCAGCATGAGGAAGGTATGGGATAGACCAAAGAAAGGAGGAGAGAGAAAGAAGCTCTGCCCTAGTGGCCATTGGCAAAACAGTTTTGAGAGAAGATGCTGTACCTCCCCAGCATTCAGGATGAAGTCTGAGTAAACTGGACTAGAGTTAGGGTATAGGTCAGGAATCTGAATCACAATAGTCTACATTCTTTTGTCATTTGACTAATATTTGTAAAAGTGTCCAAAAGTTTGCAAAGGACTGAGAGCAGAAAGGCTTATAAGACAAACTGCCTCAAGAATCTCACAATCTCCTTAGGGAAGCAAGACATAATCATGTGAAAATTTAAATAGAAATGGTAGGCAGCATATGGTGAATACCAGGGGAAGGATCCAGCCAGGGAGGACTATGGGAAGAAGTTACTGTGGGCCAGAGAAGCCAAGGAAATCTGTCGGAAGAGATGAGGCTTGACCTAGCCCTTGAGGACTGGCAGAATTTCAGGCAGAGAAACATCATGAGCAGAGACTGAGGAGAGGAGATGTGCTTAGCATGGAAGGGGTAAGGAAACAAGTTTGCCTAAATGGTGACTTCATGTTGGGGAATAGCAGTAGCCTGAGATTAGGATGGAAAGGTGATGTGGGACCATATTGGGAAGAGCCTTAAATGGTCTGAACTTTATCCTATAACCTCAATGAATAGCTTCACAAAGTGTCATGAATTCTCAAACTTTCTGAAAAACCCACATTGTAATGGGAAGAGAGAAACACATTCTAGATCTACCAGTAAATTAAGTTGGTTTATCTAGTGTTTTGAATCATTTGGTCCTTTCAATTTTTTTGTTAATACTAATCAAGGACTTATACAGAACTTGGGTGCCCCAGCAGAGAGTCAGCCACCTTCATATTGCCCTCTTTCATCTCTGACCCTGTGACCTCTCCTGTTCCCACATCTCCAGACCTAAGGAAACCCTGGTACCTACAAGCAGTAGAATTGCCTCTCATTGACCAAGAGACCCGTGACCTGTACTATCACATAGGAACAAACCTTCCTCCCTTTATATCCAGGATATATGACAATATGATATGTGCTGGCTTTGCAGAGGGCAAGAAGGACGCCTGTCAGGTGAGGTGGGTCATTGGTTTCCCTTGGCTTTGCATTTGGCCTGGGATCCCTAAATTGGATACAGAAATCCCCAACTACCAGCCCTCATATTCTGCCTCCTTTCACCTCTAGGAAATCTCTTTTGCCAGGACTACTCTTTGAGAGTGACTCACTTTCTCTGTCTTCCCCCAGGGTGACTCTGGAGGTCCCTTGGCATGTCAGGTCAACAGTATTTGGCATCAAGCAGGTATTGTGAGCTGGGGAGATGGCTGTGGTCGACCCTACCGGCCTAGTGTCTTCACCAATGTCAGTGTACACACTGACTGGATCTTAAACACAATTAACTCAAGCACCTTTAGCTTAATACCCTCTAAGCTTCTCTTCCTCCTCACTCTACAACTGTCCTAGGCCTCCCGAAGCCGATTTCCCAAGTTGCCTGCTTAATGTCTGACAAGTATGGCCATGACCTGAGCCTTATAAGTGCTTGGCAAAGATTAATTCAGGTGTCTTGTTTGCTCAATCGAAAGAACATTTGAAGCCCCCTAGGTCCTGGGTTGAGAGTGATTTCATGCAAGGGACAGAGTACTGACTAGCAGGGAGAAGTGGTAGAGGGGCTAGGTAGGGAGACTGTGATGGTTTTCTCTGTACTCAGACTTGTCTTTCTTTCTAATTGTTGTTGGTCGACTATTATAATAAAAAAACAATTCATGGTAATGCCAATCCTTACAGTGACTTCCCTTTTGTCCCCTCCCTGGGTTCATCCTCACCAATCATGGCCAAGATATCATCCTTGGCAAGAGAGAAGGCAATATCTATGGAATGTAGAAGTTAAAATTGGACTGTTTCTGTAGATCTCCAGCTCAGGCTACGTAGCCACTGTTCTCCCCATCATGGGGACTTCTGACTCACGGTATGTTCTCCATTCACCATCCTTTCCTGGCATTCACTTTTGGCTTCCACTTGCCTTCTGGAGCTAGGAACCAGCTCAAGCACAGTAGGGTCTTGCAGAGCTCTGAGTCTCTGTGAGATTAGGTTTGCATGCCCAAGAGCCTTCTGTGGTGGTGGGAACCTGACTAGAGAAGGGAATGTGGAGTCAGAAACGAAGAAAAATGTCAGCCACTACATTTAAAAAAATGACTCAATTGCATGATAAATAGAAGCTGCATGATTGCATTGGAAAGATCACCAGCTCTGGAGTCAGCAACCATAGCCTTGAGGGACCCAGGTTCAAACCCTGCCTCTGATACTACTACCTTCATCACCAGGCAACTCATTTAACCTTCCCGGGCTTCAGTTTCCTTATCTGTAAAATAAGGGGATTGAACCAAAAGGCCTCTGAGATTCCTTCCAGTTCTATTTCTCTGATTCATAAATAAAGTATATAAACATAATTTTCAAAAGAAGTAACACAAATTGCTAATAATCACTTGGAAAAATTATTATCACTAATAAAGAGATACAAATTAAAACAATTTTAAGAAACCACTTCTCTTCAATGAAATTGGCAAAAATAATTAAAAGCAATGAAATTAAACGCTGGTAAGGTTATGAAGAAATAGGTACACTCATTCATTACTCATATATTTGCTAATTTGTAGAATCTTTTTTGCAAAAATTATTAAAAGCAATGAAATTAAATGCTGATAGGGTTGTGGAAAAATAGGCACACTTATTCATTATTCATGTATTTGCTTACTTATAGAATATTTTTGGAGAGGAAACCCAATACCATACAGCCAAAGTAACACAGATAATCATGCCCTTCAACTCAATTCCATTTTGGAGATGATGCCCCAAAAGTGTTACCAAAAACAAACCAAAAAAGAATAATCCATTCAAAGACTAGCCAAATTAATTTTGGTTAATTAGATGTAGATTCTAAAATCTGGAAACAACTTTAGTGTCCAAAATAAATTGTAGTTTATCAATGGAATGGAATAATTTGATTCAAATAATGTGTTGAAGTAAGAAGATTATAGATTTAAAGATGGAGCAATCATATGCTATCTAACCTCATTTTATAAATAAGGAAACTGAGGCCCAAAGATATTAAGTGATTGGCCTGATGCCACACAGATAGCCAGGCAGTTTGCCATTTCCCAACAAGTATGCAGCAAAGGGTAAAAGTTACAGAGAAGCAAATTTTGATATTAATTGGGGGACTGGGGGGACTTTACATAAGACTTATTCAAGCCTGAAATGGGCTGTTGTCCAGGTGGGTGAGGTGTGATAGATTTCCCCTCATTGGTGGTTTGTAAGCAAGGATGATGAGGCAACCTGGTGTAACAGAGCACTGGTCCTGGAGTAGAGTAGAGTTGGGTTCCAATCTCCCCTCAGATACTTACCACGTGTGTAACCCTGGGCAAGCCAAATGACCTCTCAGCCTCAGTTTCCTCATCTTTAAAATTGTGATAATAATAGTGCCTATCTCAAAGGGTTATTATGAAGACAAAAGGAGATAATATATGTGAAGTGCTTTGAGATATTAAAGTGCTCTACAAATACTAGCTTACAGCCACAATATATACAGAGTGTATGGATGGTCATCTGAGGTGGAGAGCCACTAGCAACTGGGGAGACTGAGAAGGGCCTCCTGCTGGAGATGAGATTTAAGCTTAGTCTTAAAGGAAGCCAGGGAAACTGAGGCAGAGGAGAGGGAGCAGAGCATCTCAGGCATGGGAAATATCTAGAATAAAGACAAGGAGATAGCTCATGGAATGTCATACATACTCAAGGAACAAGAGTAGGCCAGTGCGGCCAAATCATCCAAATCGTAGCATTCATAGAGGGTCACTGTAATGCAGATTGGAAATATAGGAAGAGGCCAGGCTTTCAAGAGCTGTAAAGGCCAAGCAGATAACTTTATCCCAAAAAATTATTAAAAACTATGCATCTCCTTTGACCCAACAATACCAAAGAGATCAAAGGAAAAGGACTCACATACAAAAATATTTATAGCAGCTCTTTTTGAGGTGGCAAAGAACTGGAAACTGAGAAGATGCGCGTCAATTGGGGAATGACTAAAGAAGTTATGGTACGGGAGGGAATACTAATATGCTGTAAAAAATGAAGGGGACAGTTTTAGAGAAACCTGGGAAGACTTATATGAACTGACACAAAGTGAAGCGAGCAGAACCAGAAGAACAATTTACACCAACAAACAGTGATAGTGTGAAGATAATCAACTGTGAAAGATTTAATAACTGATCAATACAACAATCCACCACAATTCCAAAGGACTCATGATGAAAAACGCCATCCATCTTCAGACACAGCTGATGGATTCAAAGGATAGATTGAAATTTTTTTCTTTCTTTTTCTTTCTTTTTTTCTGGGAACATGATTAATGAAGAAATGTTTTGCATGACTTCATATGTATAATGGGTATTGTATTTCTTGCCTTCTCAATGGGTGAGAGGTAAAGAGAGAGAATATGGTGCTAAAAATAAAATTAATTTAAAAAATTTTAAAGAAAAATATTTATCCTGGAGGTATAGGAAGCCAATGGAGCTCACTGAGCAGGAGAGTAACACTATCAGAACTATGCTTTAGAAAAGCCATGTTAGCTGCTAAGTAGAGATTGGATTGGAGTGGAAAAGATTTTAAGGTAGAGAAAAAGTCTAGGAAAAAAGCAGTGAAGTCTTGAACTAGGGTAGTGGCTATACGAGCAGAGAGCTGTATGAGATGAGAGGACATCAACAAAAGACTTTGTGGAAGTAGAAATTACAAAATTTGACACTAGATTACACATGGAGAGTTACTGAGAGTGAGTAGGCAAGGATGAATAGAGATTTTGATGAGAAAGACATCCAGGAGGGCAGTGGGAATTCTACCAAACCTGCAGGATCCCAGTTTCCCATAGGATGGGGTCTTAATGACCCAGGACAAGAAGGCTAAATCAATGATTCAGACCTTAATCCTCGGAACCAACCAAATTCTGAGGAAGGCATCTCCTCTCTTTAACAGGGAATCATCTCAATTTAGGAAGAATTCACCCATAATATGGCCCTGTAGTGAACTCAAATCTTTATCTCTGAGCTTCTAACACACACTGGATTTCAGTCTGAGGATCTGAGTTCAAATCTCCACTCTGCTGTTTACTATCTGTATGTGTATTAAATCTTATGTGGTAATTTAACCAATCCGAAGCTCAGTTCTTCATCAGTAAAATTAAGGAGGTGAACTCAGTGACCTCTGGGGTCCCTTCTATTGTTCAATCTATGATCCTTTGATTGTTGGTTTGTTGTACAATCCCAAAGCTCACTCTTCCCATTAAAATGGCCAGTTTATGGTTTTTCCAGTCTTACAACTACCTAATTCTTCACTATCTAATTTATGTCCCTTTTGACCCAGAAAAAACACAAGGACATAAAAAACAAATAAGATACCTGCCTCCCCTTAAAAAAAAAAAAGCCAGAATGACCATGACCTCCAGAACAGATAGCCCTCAAAAGTAGGAAAAGACTAACTTGCCTGGTCCTGTCTTATAAAAGGCTTAAGAGTTTGCCTCCTATTTGAATACGGTTACTTGATTGGTTGTTTTTGTTGATGGCTAATAAGTTTATAATTCTTTAATTAAGAATACAAACACTAGCTCTCCTGTATACCCTACCGCAGACCTTCCAGAATGACAAGCCCCTTATCTACTACTATCATCAGTTTATCACGCCCACTTCCAGAGCACCCTCAGGTTTGCTAGGATAGACCCTGGACCGCTGATTTTGTGCCTGTAATCAGAAAAACCTGAATTCAAATCCTGCCTCAGACACTTACTAGATTGTGTGACCCCCGTTTCCCTCCATTTAAAAATGGGGCTGATAACAAGGCCCACCTCCCAGGATCCTTGTGAGGCTCGAACAAGCCGCATTTGTAAAAGCCGTTAGCGCAGTGCCTGGCACATAGTAGGCACTCTGTAAATGCTTATTCCCTGCCCTTTCCTTCTCTCTCCTGCTTCCAGATGAGTTTCACATTTTTCGGGTCTGGGCCCATTTTCGAGGTGGGCAAGGCTGATGCTCGGCCGATAGCCCTGGGACCCAGAAAGCCTTCTGCCCCCACCCCGGAGGGGCAGGACGCCTCCTGGTGCGTCTTATGACTACAATGTCTACGTTGTCAGTGACCTCAGGACTACTTTATACGGACGTCACTATGACCCCGGGGGGGGGGGGCAGTGGCCTAAGGGGGCACAGGGCTGATCCAGGCTGGAGGGCCTGGGGTTTCCCACCGAAGGGGCGGGGAGAAGCAGGGTGAGGGCGGTGGAGGGGCAGGGTAGCGGCGTCACCCCGGGCACCGGGCGTCCTCTCCTCGGTTTCGCTTCCTGCGATGCCTGACCCGCGTCCTGGGGGCCGCGCTGACCTTTCGCGGCCCTCTAAGCGCCCGATACACGAAGCCTCTCGGCCCCCTCTTCCCGGGGAAAACAGAGGGACGCTCCTAGGGGGCGCCAGCCCGGGGAGAGTCAGCAGAGTCGCCCCGGCCACCGGGCAGCGGGAGAGGCCGGGGACACGTCCTGGAGCCTCGGTCCAAGCAGGGAGGCCATGAGCTGGTTCAGCACCACGCTCTTGCTGCCCCTGCTGCTAGGGGCGCGGGCATACCCAGGTGGAGAAGGGGATCCAGCCACGGGGCGGTGAGGGTGGGGGGGAGGCCTAGCCCTTCCCCCAGCCCACCTGTGCCTGCCTCCTTCCCCCAGGGCTCCAGGAGGTGAAATTAAAGGATAAGATGCCAACCCCGAACCCAGACGCTGAGGCAGTTGACACGGGTGTGAACCTCTGGGAAGGAAGAGGGCCCTCAGACAAGGACAAACACTGAGGGGGGGGAGGGGCAACGTGAGGGAGGGGGGCATGCGGGGGACGGGAAGGGGGCATGGTGGGGGAGGGGCACGGTGGGAGAGAGGAGGGGGAATGGTGGGGGAGGAAGGGAGTTGGACGGATGCCTGAATCTGCCCCATCTCCCTCTCCGTTTTTCCCAGTCTGTGGACTGCCGGACTACTCGGGGCGAATCACTGGGGGCCAGGAAGGCTCCATAATCAGATGGCCTTGGCAGGCTAGCCTCCAGTACAAGAACTTACACCTGTGCGGGGGCAGCCTCATCCACTCCCGCTGGGTGCTGACCGCGGCTCATTGCCTCTACAAGTGAGTGCCGCCCCCTGATCTGGGTCTAGAGGGGCCCGAAGGGCCGGGGTAGGTCCGTGCGTGGACAAGACGGAGGTGACAGTGGCTGGGGAGGGTGAGGACAAGCGAGATCCAAAGAGGGCCGGGACCCCCATGCCCCGGGGCTGGGGGCAGAGAGGGCCCACGTTAGACCATGCGCTTCTCCATCCCTAGCCCCGACGCCCGTCCCTGTGCCATCGTCCTTCACTCCCCCGTCTGTCCTTCGTGTTTAAAGGGATTCGGGAGATTGGAAAGCATAGACAACCCAACGATGAGGGACCTTAAAAAAGCCGTATGGCCGCAAAGGCTGCTCTTTAAAAAGGGAAAGAGAAGAGGCCAGGCTTCTGCATCCCTCCTCCCATCCACACGCAGTCCTTTCCATGCACCTCCCAAATTCCCACAATCCCCTGCTCTCGGGCAGCTGTCAATGATTCCCCACCAAACAGTTAGCACAGAAAGTTACTGTCATTGACCCTCCCCCAGCCTTCCCAAAGGGATATCTGTGTGTCCATTGGTGATAGCGCCTTGCATCCAGTAAGTACTTAATGGATGCTTACTGAATGGATCCACAGAGCCAAATCCTTTCAAGCCCAAAGAAATGGACCACAGGATCCATTTGGACCTTACCTAGGCCAAGCCCTTCATTTCACTGATGGGCCAGGAAAGTTAAATATCTCACCCAAGGTCGCATGGCTAGAAATGTCAGAGATGGATTTGAACTCAGGACATCTGACTCATTGTTCTAGGTGTAATTTCAGGCACTCTGACAGGCATGTGGGTAAGAAATCTGGGCTAAGGACCTACTAAGGACCCCTCAAATATTAGCAGGTACAGGTTACCAGTTCTACCAAAGGCACAAGGCCAGCCCTTCTTACAAGCTCCCAAGCCCAGGGTTTGCCCATGACTCATAGCCACCGCAATCTCTGCTGCATCAGTTCTCTCTAAGACTCCGGGACCCTTGTGACACCTCAGGCAAATCACTCAGCCTCTCTCGCTTTTAGTTCCCTCATCTGTAAAATCAGAGACATAGACTAAATTATCTCCAATATCCCTTCTAGTTCTTAATCCTGCGAGTCGATGTACCTGAGACCCAGCGGCCCTGGGACCATCATGATATCTTCTCTCTTCCTCTTCCCCCTTTAGGAAAAGAAATATCAGATATTGGAAGATTGCTCTAGGTTCGACTACTCTCCTACCACCACTATTGCCCTTCAGGCGTCCCAAACGATATTCTGTGAGAAAAATCATCATTCATCCCAGCTTTTATGGCATACCACCCAAGGACATCGCCTTGGCAAAGCTGAGATCACCAGTTTATTTCAAGAGCAACATCCAGCCCATCTGCATGCCACCCTCCAGGACCTTCTTTGAGAATGTGACCATGTGCTGGGTGACAGGCTGGGGAGAAATAAAGGAAAATATCAGTGAGGACGGTTGCAAAGATTCTCATACTGGGTGACCCCTGCGCTTGGCCCCCATCCTCCACAGAGGCAGTTCATCTCCCTCCCAAGTCAGACCATGCACTTTGTACCCTCTACAAAGGAAATACTGATTTTAATTTCTCATTGACACAATCTTTTGCTATGCTTGGTTTATACCATTTCCTCTTCTTCCTGATAGTAATAACGCCTCATATTTGTAGAGCATGTTACAGTCTCCATGACTCATCTCTTTAGAAGCTGAAGTAAGTGAGACAGGTGTGATCATCCTCATTTTACACAGGAGCAAACGGAGGTTGAGACATTAAATAGCCTTGTACCCAGGGTCCTGAGCAGCTAGGTGGTGCAGTAGGTAGAGCACTGGGCCACAACACTCAGGCTACCAAAGCTACCAAGTGTCAGTAGCTAACGACAGAATCGAGGACTTCTTATCCTAGTCCCAGTCTTTTTCCCAATGTCCCAGACTCCATCAGTAAATGGAAGAACAGATTTTAATCGTCCAAATACTTCATTAATTAGCCCAGCCCAGAGCATTTCTGGCTCAGGTTGTTACCACACAATAAAGAATCTGGAAGGAAATGCCTTCCTTTCCCAGAACCCAGGGAAACCTGGAGACTGGATGACTGGATAAAAAGGGGAATGGGATGTTTTTCCAGCACTCTTTGAGTACTCCTGGAGTATATTATTTTGTTATTCCACTCATTTCGTTAAATCTTCAACAGTTTGCAAGGTACCTGGGAGGGGCAGGCAGAGAGGAACCCAAAGACATGAAAGAGATCGTTTCTGACCTCAGGAAGCTCATAGTCTCCCTGAGGGAACCAAGACTCAAGCATATGGAAATTTAAAATAGCTAAAGCAAACACCATGTGATAATTACCACAGGATTCTAGCCTTTCATCTGAAAGAAGATTAGTCTGGCCAGTGTTTTGAATTAGAGAGGCCACATTAGCCTCCAGTGAACATGCACATCAAAGGTCTGACCACCCAATTTCTCAACTCACTGACCCAGAGCAGGCCATTTTTATACTTATTATATTCGGCTGCCATTCTTTGTCCCTCACTCCAGATATAACCTTTTTTCTTTCCTAAATCCCCAGCACTGAAGAAACCATGGCCTTTACAGGAGTTGCAAGTGCCCCTCATTGACCAAAAGACCTGTAACAACTACTACAAAATGGCACTACCTAAAATTGAAAAAATTTGGATATTTGATGACATGATGTGTGCTGGGTATTCAGAAGGCTCAAAGGACACCTGCCAGGTAAAGTAACCAACCAGGACCCGCTTCCCCTTCAGGTCCCTTGTTTGGACTCAGGAGTCTCCCTTTACCCTTTACCTCAGAGCTCTACCCGGTAAGGTTCTAACCACCCTCTTACCAGGCTAATTCCATCTGTATTTCTCCAGGGTGACTCCGGGGGACCTTTGGTATGTAAAGTCAATGGGATCTGGTACCAGGCAGGGATTGTGAGCTGGGGAATAGGTTGTGGCCGCATCAACCTTCCTGGTGTCTATACCAATGTCAGCATCTACACCGACTGGATCCAAAAAGCAATTCAATCCAAAAGCTCCACGCAGTTTCCAACTGATGTCCTCCCTCTCCTCCTCTTCCTCCTCCTCCTGCTGCACTAATCCAGGCTCCCTGAGACCACTCCTCATGAGTCCTGCTTAAGATCAGGCAAGTTTCTCCAGAACACCAGTTAAGAGCTGGAGTGGGGATACCAGGATATTCCCCAGGGCTGGGCACTTAAGCAAAGACCTTGCTTGCTCCACTGAAAAGATCTTTAAGGGATATTTGAAGATTTTCAGCCCCGTGGCAAAGGAGACAGAGTTCTAAGTGTGGGAAGGGAATGGGGATGTAGTAAGAGAGACTGTTCATTCCTCTGTAGTTCCATGTGCTCGCCCATCTGTCTAATAAAGATTGACTGTTTCGATAAAGGATTTTTTTTCATGGTAATAATAATGTTTCCAACAATTCTTCTCTTTGTAGCAAGAATTCAGCTAGCAGAAACTGTTGAGGTGTAAGACCCAACAGGACCAGCAACAAGAGCTGCCAGCACAAGTTCTTTGATCTGCTTTACTAAGTAAAGCAAAGTTAAAAGGCTAACCATCTCACTTTAATCCAACATACAAATATCATTCACTTAGTTCAGGAGGAAAAGCCAGCACCCTGAACTTCAGAGCAAATACAAACAAATTACAACCATACATTATAAATAGACCAAATGCAAACCAACATCTGGGTTGGCAGGGGGGGTGGGGCAGTTACAACAGCTTGCCCAGAGTCACATGCACTCTTCCAGTGAGTGAGAACCCCACACAAAATGCTAACCTTTGAGTTTTTATACCCTGTTTAGGGCCAGAAGAATTCACATCTAATCAGCAAAAGGATGTGAGCCTGGGCCTTAGCACCTAGTAAGACTTAATCAAAGGCACTTGATTACTTTAGCATTCTAAAAGAGAAAACAGTAAAAAAAAAAAAGTCCCACCCTTAATTACCAATACCCTGAAATACCTTAAATATCAATACCTCAGAAATCATAACCAAGAGTTCACCCTTTGAAAAACCTAATGAATGACAACTTAATTTCCAGAACTCAAAACTCCACTAGGTCTTGCTCCAGTTTAGGAATTGAGCACCTGAACTCAGCCTCTTCCTGTCCCTCACTCTACCCCTCTGGAATAAGAAACTCATCCAGGTCTAAAGCAGGAAGGAATGTTCTATGGTTCGCTAAGGCAGGTAGGCCATCACCATGAGTTCGGTGCTGACCCAAGCTTTGCATGCCTACACTCATGACCTTCTTCCTCATTCCTCTCCTCTCACTTCCAGGGGGGTTATTTCCAAAAGTCCCAGCTCCTCTCCCCTCTCTTCTAAAAACAGCTGGCTACCCAACTATTCCTAGGTATGGGAAAGACTCCAGAGGACAGATTAAAAAGGGGACCTTTCCAGTGAAGAAACTGAAAGGCTTATGAAAGATGGGAGGAGGGATATAGAATGCAAGCACAAGGAGATGATGGAATTTGAAGGAGGATATATGGGTATTTGTAGGAAGAAGAAATATAATGGCTTGTGTGAGGGAAAGGGGGGGAGGAGAAGGGGGAGGGAGTGGACAAAGCAGGAAGGAAAGCCATGAAATTTGAGCAGTGTATGGCATCTGGAGTCAGGGTTAGAAATTAGTCTGTAGCTCAGTTAGGTGTCAGCCTGGTTTCTGGGATGAATAGTGAATGTATAAACACAGTTGGGTGTGGAGTTTTCAGCCAAGATTAGAGATTGTTCTGTAGCTGAGGTTAAGAGTCAGTTTGAGGATGGAGGTCAAACTAGGTTTGGGACCAGGGTTAGTCATTGTGTGGTTGTGCTTCAAGCTCAGTCTGTGGTCACCTAAGTGTAACTCTAGGGCCTTCATAGGTTAAGTAGTATGAGCCTATAGCGGAGATTAACAATTTAATCCAGGAGCTGGATGAGGTGGACAGTCTGGGCCTAAGGTCAGAAGACTTGCCTGTGGCCAAGACAAATGATCAGTGTTGGCCTGGGGTTAGGAGATTCATTGGTGGCCAGTTTAGGGAGTCAATTGAGAGCCAGGATCTTAGACTCATTTTAGAAACTTAATATATTGGAAGGATTATATCTCAGTTTGTGATCAGTACTAAGGAATTATTTTGTGTTAAAGGGTCACACTTAGGCACCAAAATTAAAAATCAGTCTGGGGTTCAGATTTGACCTCATTCTGGGACAGGAGTTAGAAACCTAGCTGATGTTCAGAACTCAAGGTTAAATCTATCATCTGCATTAGGTACTATGCCAAGGACTGGGGTTTAGTCTTAGGTTAAGTTTTAGAATCATTCTGAAACTGAGGTTAAGACTCATTTGGGGGTCAGTCTTAGGTATTCTGCCAAGAAGAGTCAGTCTGTGGTTAGAGCAAGAATACCATCTAATACTAAAGGCCTTAAGAAATTCAAGAGTCTGCTGACATGAAACAGAACCCTGAAATATTCCCAGATAGCAATCAAAGTTGGCAGCATTCTCAGACAGTAAAATAGATGCAAAAACTGGGCCTGATCCACAAGAGAGATGGATATCCCCCCAACCCCCACTTCTCTGTTTTATCCATACCTCATTTAACTCTCAAGTCTCAACACTACATGGGATGGGTGTTGTGCCGAAAAAAAGCGAGCGAGACCCAGATATAAATTTAGATGTGGATTTATTGAAGCGCTCGACTGTTCGGAGTAATTACTCAAATCGAACAGTTGTGAGGAGGGGAAGAGAAAGGGTATTTAAAGGGAAAGAACACAATTAGATTTCCGTGGAGATGGGGACACAAACAGTGGGACAAGCTGAGGCAGGATTATTTCCGTGGAGAAGGGAACACAAACAGTGGGGTCCATGAAGATAGGAGTAAAAACAGTGGGGTGAGCTGGGGCAAGATGGAGAAACTGGAGGGGGGTGGGGCATAACAGTAGAAGAAATTTAAAAATTAATAGGAAATGCTTAATGGAGCCATTAATGCACAATTACACTAAAACTAGGAGCTGGCAAATATCTTCTTTCTTAAGTCATTTGCCTTAAAGTCATCCTGAATCCTTCAACAAACCCTTGACACTGCAGCAGGGAATTTCTCTGTCTCCTGAAAGGAGTGGGGCCTTCCATGAGGTTTATCACATGCCTCTGATTCGGACTTCTCTCATACCTAAACAAAACGCATTCCCTCAATGAGACGTTTCTGAATGGCCTCTCCTTTGGGGTTTTCATGACACTGCTGTCTCTTTACTCCTCAGTCTGCTGTGTTAGATCATCATCTATGTTGCGTCCTTTACTCTATCCTCTGGACCCTCTTCCCATCTCTCCCTGTCTCTCTGTCCCCTCTGTAACAACAATGTTGCTAGCAGTTGTTGTGCGGGGTGAAAAACCAACACAAGACCAACAACAATATCACACCGAAAGGCTGCCAGCACAGGTTCTTTGATCTGCTTTTCTAAGGAAAGCAACTTTAAGGGGTTTACAATCTCACTTTAATTAAACATACATATACCATTCACTTAGTTCAAGGGGAAAAGCCCTGAACTTCAGAGCAAATACAAAAGAAATTACAAACAGAGACAGTATAAACAGAGCAAACACACACAGTTATCAATAGACAGGCCTCTAGCTGTCTGACCTAAGAATACATAGTTACCACAGAGAGAGGCACCAATATCTGGATTTTCAAAGCTGGGGAGCTCCAGCGGCTACCTAGAGTCTTGTCTGGTCAAATCTCAGGACACTCTTCCAGTGAGTGAGAGCCCCAAACAAAATGCCAACCTCTGAGTTTATATACCCTGTTCAGGGTCAAAGGGTGTCACAACCATGGGGCTCAAACTTAGGTGAACTAGGCTTTCTTGTTTCTTAAGCAGTTCAAAGGCTCTTGATTCAATCAAAGAAACAAAGGCCAGATCATCAAAGACACTCAATTACCTCAGTGCTCCAAAAGAAAAAACAATTAAAAAAAAAAGTCCATCTTAATTACTATTACACTCTTCCTCTCTTCCTTCTCTCTCTTCCTTTCTGTCTCTCCTTTTTCTTACTTACTCTCCCTCCCTCTTCCTGTCTCTCTCTTCCTCCCTCCTTTTTCTTTTATGTTTCTCTTCCTCTCTGTTTTTATCTGTGTATATATCTCTCTGTGTGTGCTTTCTCTTCCTCTTTCTCTCTGTTTCTCTCCTCTCTCTCTCTCTCTTTCTCTCCTTCTCTCTCTTTCCCTGTTTCTTTTCTCCCTCTTTTCTCCTCTCTGAAAGGAGAATGCCCAGGCAGCTAGGAGATCCGTCAAAGCTCTCAATGGCTAGTGGAGTCAGTCACAGGCTTCTTTGAAGTAGTAGGAGCTGACAAGAGAGGAAGTCCTCTCAGACAGAGGTGGAAGACAGCCCTCTGATGAAGGCAGTAGCTTCAGAGACTGTGATACCTTATGGCAGAAAAAAATATTTGCTATGGACTCTAAAAAGGCACTGATCCTGAGAGCCCCCGAAAGGTACAGCTAGGACAACCTCAGCTGAGGACCTCATCAAGGAAGTAAAGCGGTTCTGGGGTCAGAAGATGAGAGGTACTCCTTTGCCACATGTCTATAACTTACACATTAGTGCCCTCTAAATTCTTTACTAGTGTTTGGGTACCCTTTGGATTATTTACCAGTGTAGCAGGTTGAACTAGGTAATAAAGAAGCAAACAATTGAAATGTAACAGGAATTTTTTAGACAGATACAATCTGAAATGACCTATTCCACATCTCCAAAAGAGATTTATTTTCTTTGCAGAGAGTAGGATGATGGCCATGACTAGGCAAAACCTCTTTCATGCTCCTGCATTCAAGAGGAGGCCCTGGGCTAAAATTATTTCCATCTTTTACATATCAGATATTTGCATTCAAGGTTATGATGCTTTTAAGGGCTTCAGAACAAAAGCCTCTTTCCCTAGTTGCTCCAGATTGGAAATAGTAACAACTTAGTCTTAACCAGTTTAACTCTCCTCCCACCAAATATTAGTACACAAAAAGATAATCATAGATTGCAAGCAAACCTGTCTAAAACAAGCAGTAAACAAAGATGTGCTCCTGTTGACTCGTTGGTTTGTTGGTTCTAATTCTTCTTTACAACATGACTAATGTGAAAATATGTTTAATATGAATGTGTATGTACCACCTCTATAAGATTGCTTGCCATCTTGGGGTGGGAGAGAAATTTTAGAATTCAAAATTTTGTGGAAGTGAATATTAAAAACTAAAAACTAATTAATTAATTAATAGACAAACAAAAAAGATGTAACCTGGGCTTCTCTGGACACATCCAGTTCTAACATGAAGAGGCCCTTAAGGGGCCTTTTTTGAGCATCCTTAATTTGCCTAACATGAAACCTTCTTTGTCCCTTACCTGGTGGGTGGGGGAACCACCTTTGATTGGCTGCCTACAGCCTTCAAATCGGTGAGACTTAGCCTTTCCCCCTTTATCCCCCCATCTTTCAGGCTGTGTTCTTTATGGAAGCTCACCTGCTGCACCCAATGTAGGTGCCATGAACCAAATCAGTGAGAAGGGAAGGAACAAAAACATTCTCCTTGCTCCTCCTCATTTTACCCCAGCTCAAGACATAGCACTGGTGATGTTTGTTTCTGTTCTGGGTGGTTTGTTGAGGTTTAGGGGTGCTGGGACTCTGAAACAGAGACTCGCAGATTCTGCCCGAATGAATTCAACTCAAGCCTTCTTTCAGCCAAAGAAAAACAAAGCTTATTAAAAAATTACCCATATTGGTCAGACTCTTAAGAAATCTTGTCATTCCCTAGACTCTTAAGGAATCTGAGAACCTTCATGGAAACAAGATGGGTCTTATATACAGAAAGACTATGGGAGGGATCTAGGGTTGGCCAAAGTAGTCTAGGGTAACCAAAGGAGGGGTTTTAGGAGTGTCTTGATGGGAGTGGCCAGTGTCTAGAGTGACTAGAGGTCTCAGGCCAGGAACCAAGAGAATGAGATTTTAATAGGTAACAGACCGTGGAGGGCTAGGCTAGGCTAGGTTTAGGGTAACAGAAATTTAGGTTTGGAGATAATGAAAAGCTTATGGCCTCAAGCAAACACCAGATCCAGTGGGAAGATTAGAGGAGAGTTCAAGGTGGGGTTTTCCAGGGACTATAGACAACTGGGACTCCAATTCTTTTGGGGGTAAAGAGCAAACATCTCAGCTTGGGCCTATACCCTGTCAGTCTGTCCAGCACCTAAAGGTGTTGAAAATGATCCTCACGGGACCAGGAGTCTGAGCCACGGTGATGTTGGAGCAGGACTGCAGGTGGGGTGTCAACCCTGAGAAGCCAGGGTGCCTGGAACTCAAGGGGGGGTGGGAGGATGGGGTTTGGACTTGGACCTAATTCTCTTCCCCTCCCCAGAGGCTGAAGTGGTGAAGGGGAGAAGGAGAATTATGCCTCTCACAAAATGGGTGAATCTGTATATTTGTAATTATAAGTTCAGAAGTAAATATTCCCTTGTGGAAAAAAAAAGCTCCCATGTTACACAGAAATTGGGGAAGTCACATTGTTTCATTTAAATAATAGAATATACAAGAATAAAGGGTCTCTACAACTGTGCAGTTCAAACAAGGAGAGAATAATCTCACCCTGGGAAGTCCTATCTTAGCAGGCCATTTGGGGCTTTACCCACATACCTCTGGCTCTGGGGAGGTCTTCTGCTCACTACTCAAAGTCCATGCCTTCTCTCCCTCTGCCCTCCTCTCTCTTTTTCTCAATCCTAAATCATGTCTTGAATACACATCACAAGATTGTCCTGCAGGGAACTTCCCCCAAGTCCACCTAGAGAGCCCAGCTCCCAACATCACTAGCAGGCTCTTCCAGAGAAGGGGATGGAGAAGTCAGTGAGGGACAGACATATAGATTGCTTACAGGAACCTTCAATCTTCTAATACATCATCAATGCCCTTACAACAGTCTTGGGAGGTAGGTAATGCAGGTTTCATTATCCCCATTTCACAGAAATCTGAGCCTTGGCAGGTCACATACATAAAAGGTTTCAAAGCTAGTGTCCAAACCAAAATCTCCTAAATCCGTGTCTTTTTTCTTTAATCCAAGGTATTAGATTGTAAAACTGAATTGGCAAGCATATTTGTCATCTATTCCAGTTCCTGTCTTTTTCCGGTCATTGACAGTCAGCCTGAGTCTTTCAGGACATTACCTGCTTGGGTGGGAGAAGGGATAGTATTCAGGAAGGACTAGCTCCTCTGGTGTGAGGGCTTGCAAAGACCTTCTCAGAGCTGCTCATTCACCTTTGGTGTCTGTCTACCTGGCACTCAACTCTCACCTGTGACTCCAAGAAGCTGTAGCATGTGCCGTGGTCACACCCCAGTAAATGGTCTGGACAGCCAGGCTAAAACCAGGTTATGGGTAACCTATGGGCCTGAAAACCATTGGTGAATTGGAGGGAGAGGGTCCTAACCCGAGCATGGGAAGGGAGTCCCCCAGCAAAATAGGCAGATAAGAGCAGTTTCTTCTAATGTACACAAAGGCAGCTGATGAAGGCACTGTGGAGAGCTCAGAGCTTGGTCAGACAGCAAACACCTCAAAGTGATCCGCCGAATCCCAGTCCCTCACCAGTTGTCCTGACTTTTGTCTTGCCACTCTGCCTCTCTTTATTCATGCACAAGTCTAGACATCTCCCCACGCTGTCACTGGTCCTCTCTAAAAGCAAAGAACAAATAACAGAAACAAACATCACCCCACCTCCTCCTGCCCAGAGAATCTCCTGGGATCCTCGTAGAGCTGGAGTCCCTACGGGAAGGTCTGCTGGACTCTGACTCCTCTGATTTCTGAAGGAAGCCCAGGGCACCTTCACTCAGTGAGGTTTTTCTCATCCAGTATGAACCTCGGTCCCAAAGGTGACCCGTTTGCCTGAGATCGCTGTGAGTTTCCTCAGTTCCTTCCCTCATCAGCCTCTAATGAAAGAAACCTTCCTCCCTTCCTTTCCTGGGACTTTTCTCTTAGCCCTCTCACCCTTCACTAAGCCTGCTGATTTCTAAACCTAAACCATCCAGACCGTCCACCGCAAACGCTCTGATGCTAGAAGCCCCCCTCCCTAGCAAGGGGGAAGAGAGAGGGAGACACACTTACAGGTTGCTCAGGGAAACAGAAAAGGGCTGAGAAGAATGTAAATAACATAATAATATTTATACAACCCTTACTCTGTGCCAGGCAGCGTCCTGAGTACTTCACAATCATCTCATTTGATCCTGGCAACAACCCTGGTAGGTAGGAGCTATTATTATTCTACAGGTGAAGAAACTGAGGCAGACCAGGAGAAGGGACTTGCCTCAAACAAAAGGGAGGTTAGAGCTTGGAGCTGAAACCCAAGCCATTGTTCTGTTGCAGGTTGGTGCTAGGAACCTCAAGAGGCAAGGGTACAAGGAGGGTCTGCCCTGAAAGAATCTGACCCCTCGAGCCTTCTTTATAGGCCCACACCCCAGAAGTGCTGGCACAGGCACAGCTCTCTATCCAGACCTAGGTTAGGGGAGGACAGCCTTCCGTTCTCCCTCCTCCCATCAGCTGTTACAATACTCCTATTTTCAGGGCATCAGCCCTAGGATCCACCCCTCCCAGTCCCCTGGGCAGCTCCACCCACTTTCCCTTGGGTTCAAGGTCAGATTGCTTTATTGCCCCCTGGGGAGGGATCCCTCTTAGAGTGCAGGTGATCTCACCAGGACTTTAACAGAAAGCATAATTTCCATAAACAGTAGGTTGTTGGTGTTGTTTGTCCTTCTTTCTCAAAGAGGACCATGACATCAGGAAAGTGATGCCACGACTCACAAGTGAATTGGATTTAAGTGCAGGGGGCTGTGCAAGGTCACTAGCCTCACTCTAGGCTCCTTTAGAGCCATCCTGGTCAGGACGTTACAAGTGGCCCTGGATTCGGTGGGGGACCCTTGGCCATTCTAAGCTAAGGTCTCTCTCAGGTGTCAGTGTGACTGAAGCAATGCCCAGTGAGGGTAGGTGGAGGAGGGAGAAAAAAAAGGACCCATCAAATGTTTTTTAAAATACACAGAAGAAAATAAAAGACATCCAGAAGAGGACACAAAAAGGGCAATTTTTAAACCACCCTGTTAAATTTATATATAGGGGCAGCTAGGTGGCGCAGTGAGTAGAGCACCAGCCTTGGAGTCAGGAGGACCTGAGTTCAAATGCGACCTCAGACACTTGACACACTTACTATCTGTGTGATCTTGGGCAAGTCACTTAACCCCAATTGCCCTGCCTTCCCTCTCCAAAAAAAATACAAAAAAATAAAATAAATGTATATATAATTATGCTTATAATTATATATAAAAGATATTTATAATTAATAATTATAGGCATAATTATGTATACATATATGATAATATATTATTATACAATGCATATATAATGATATAGTATCATTACATATATAATATATGTAATAGTGGATATATATTACATCAACAGATATCTATTATATGTTTATCTTTAAATATATTTTATATGTGTAGACTGGATAAAACATAAGTTCTTGGGTTCACATGCAATCCTCTCCTGTTCATTCTTGGACAGTGAAATGTTTGTGTTTGTAGGTGAATAAGTTTCTAATAAAAATTAAAATCTGGGGGAATCCAGAGATGACGGGGCCCAGGCAGAGCTCACTAGGGATCTGAAGTTTAGATGCAGAGAGGGGAGGGAGGAAGGGAAGGTCAGGAGGGCAGACAGACCTCTCCCCCACCTCCTTGGCACAGCCCCAGATAACTGCAAGGGACACCAGCCTCCCTAAGAGTCTCTAGCTGCTATAGAGCAAGAGGAGGAAGAGGAAACAGTTGAAGATCCCCGTCATCTGCCCCTAGCAGCTTGAGCAGAGATGGTCCTGCCCCCTGCCCTCACCACCCCCCTCCCAAGCTGGAAGACCATATGCTGGGCCAGCCTAGCCTTCCTGCTTCCCCTTCTAGTGGAAGTCCGGGGATACAGTGAGGCGGGGAAGGGAACCAGTCCTAGGGATGTGGGGCTGAGGGCGGGGATGTCTAAACAGGGATAGGACAGCTCAGGAGTTGCAGAGGTAGGGGGGATGCAGAGAACCGGGATCCTTATGGCTGAAGTTGGGGTGGGGGGTGGCTGGGTCCTCTGGAGGAGGAGGTGTGTTGGATGCCAGCCTATAGAAGCTCTAAGATTCCCAGTTAGATCTCCCTAGAGGTTCATCTTCTCTCCCTGTTTCCCTCCCTCAGATATTAAAGGTTTAAATATGAAGGACAGTAAGTCACTCATCCATTGGCGGGGGGGGGGGGGGGAGTGTACAGGCTAAGGGAAGAGAAGGGTCTATGGGAAGGAACAATGGATGGTACACCCAAGGCCGAGCCTGGAGTGGAAGTAATATTACACGTGGGCAGGATGCTGAATCCCTCCACTCTCCTTCGCCTCTCCTCAAAATCTGTGGACGACCTCAAGCCTCAGAGCGGATCCTTGAGGGCCTGGACACAGCCCTGCTCAGGTGGCTGTGGCAGGCCAAGCTCATCTACTAGACCAGCTATTGGTGTGGGGCCACCCTCATCTCCCCAAGCTGGGTGCTAGCGGCTGCCCACTGCTTCCACAAGTGAGTGCCCATGTTGGCTGGCGGAGGTAGATGGAGTTCCAGGACCCTTGGTAGGGAGAGAGGGAGAGGTCAGGGGAAGAGAGAGGGTTCCTATTAACTTCCTTGTCTGGATCTGATGCCCATTCCTGACAGCCCCTATTGCCCAGGCCCCGTCTCCAGTACTTGAGAACTCTGCACATCTGAACTGAACTAATTGTTACCCACTCGGTATAACACCAGAGGCTCCTAAGCATAAAGCCAAGACCTGACATCCTCTGAAAAGCCAAAGACCGGAATGAGCCATTCTTTTGGACTTTTACCTTATGAATGTTCTCCTAGCTTCAGGGACACTCACTGCTCCCTGACTCTTCCCACTCACTCCCAGCAATAAAGCACCCCTCAAACTCAGCAGCTTCTGAGGCCATCACAACCTCTCTTATTCTTCTCTACAGTCAAACAAAAAATGCCCAGCTCTGGAAGGTCCAGCTGAGATCCAAGAAAATCAGGCCCTGTTAGCTAAACGATAACCTGTTTTATGCTCGACCTTTGTCAAAAATCATCGTATATCGTTATTCCAAAAGACATCCATCCAAGGACATGGCTCTGGCAAAAGTGAGCTCCCTGATGCCCTTCGCGAAGACTGTCCATTTGTCTTCCAATTTCCTTGGGAGAGTTTCAGAATGTGACCTCGTGCTGAGTGACCGGCTGGGGAAGAAAACTGGACCGGCACTGTGAGAATGAGTAAGAGGGACTGCTATTAAGAGTAAAACCTTGCCTTTCTCCAGATCTTGAAAAAGCACCTTTGCAGCCCTTAATCTCATTTGAGCCTGCAGTGAGTAACCAGAGTGAGACTCAGAGGAGTTCCATGGCTTTTATCCAGGGTTCTAAACCTAGTAAGCAAGAGAACAGGGAGGGTGAGAAGGACCAGAAGTTACCATGAGAACACAGTCTCAATTTAAGAGGAAGATCGGGAGGGATAAAATAGAAAGCTAGGAAACTGTGATTAGAGAGAAATGTTCAAGGTCATGTAAGGGTGTGGATGATGGTAAAATCCAAGGTGTGGCCACCCTAGAAGACTGGAGATATATAAATATATTGGGAGGAGGTAGTGCTACTAAGAGGAACCTTCGATTGGGGTATCTCCCACAGAGCTGGACATGTGCTCCTAAATGTGAGGATGTTAGAGCAGACTTTTACCACTCTGGTGAGGTTTGCTTATTAGGTATTAATAGGTATTAATTAGGTACTAATAATCTTGCAAAAATATGTTGGTATTTTGTTTTAAGCATTTAAAAACCTGATTCTAGGCTTCGCCAGACAGCTAACATCCATGACACACAAAAAAAAGTTAAGAACCTCTTCTCTGGACAAAACATAAAAGAAAGTTGACTCATACAGTATTTTCTGTTATTTAGACCACACTGCCCTTTTGTGAACATTGAAGATCCATTTAATTTCTTGGCTCCCCTCCATAGTCAGGCATTTCTGTATCTTATTCATTGGATTTGCTCCTTCCATCCCTAATTCCAACTATGACTTTCCCTGCTATTCCTATCCATTCCTCAAGAGAGGGCCCTGCAGGAAATAGAAGTGCCCTTCATTGACCAAAAGACCTGTGACATCTATTATCAGGAAAGATTAAGGACCCTGAGTCAGGTGGACCTAGTATTTGATGACATGTTCTGTGCTGGCTTTTCAAGTGACAAGAAAGATATCTGCCAGGTGAGGTGTCCCAATTAGATTAAAAAATCTGATTCTGCTTGACCTCTCCAAATTCCCACTGGGATTCCTAAATTGGACCCAGGAGTCTCCCCAACTACCATCACCACATCTTCTAGGTCCCTTTCCCTCTCAGCTCAACCTATGAACTTTTTTTAAAATGATACCCATGCCCTTATCTGTCTCATTCCCTTTATCTTCTTCCAGGGTAACTCTGGAGGGCCCTTGTCCTGTAAGGTTAATGGTACCTGGCGTCAGGCTGGGATTGTGATCTGGGAACTACGTTGTGACCGTGCTAACCTGCCTTGTGTCTATACCAACATCAGCATCTATACCCCCTGGATCCTAAGATCATCAACTCAAGTACTCCTGACCTCCATCCCTCAGGGGTCTTCTGCACCTTCCTATTGCTGCTACCTTGGGTTTTCTTAGCCCCCTTTAGTTCATCTCTCATGGGTCCTAATCAAGGTTTGGCAAGTATGACTAAGCTGAAAGTCTCTCCCCAGGGCTAGATGTTGTGGCAAAGACTAATCAGAGTCCTTACTTGCCCCATTAAAATGGTATTTGAAGACACTCCCAACCCCACACCACCAACCCCCATCCCACACCTAAGGAGGGTGGCACATTAGGAACAGACAATTAAACTGTAGGAAAAGTTGGGGATGGGGGTCAGAAAAACTTTGAGATTCTTTGTGCACTCACAAGCTTCTTTCTCTGTCTATTTACCATGGATTGACTGTTACAATAAAATTGTTGGGTTTTATCCCAAGACAATATGGATTCTTTTAAAATGGCTTCACTGTTGGACTATCCCCAATCATGACATGGCAGAGAAGATTGGTGAAGGTAAATGTCTTACTTTTGCTGAGAGCTCTGGCGCCAGTCACCCCACGGCTCCCCTCCTCTTTCCTCTTCACTGTTGGAGCTACCAGAGGGGCTTTTTCTCCCTATGCCCCCTGTGTTCCTCATATGTATTCCAGTCCCTCTCACAACCTTTGGAACCAAACTCTAAATACACTCTCAAGCATAATATAAGACCAGAGGGCTCCAATTCACAGAATCACAAGCTTAAATAATTGGAAAGACATCCTCCATCCCTTGTTGCAGCTCTATTTACATGCCCAAGATCCTGTCTCATTATCCTTTCTTGTCCCTGTTCTGAATCGCTACCAAAGAGCTTATTTTCAAGTGACACTCTACTCTTTTCAAAGTTCATTTGGCCACTGGTTGATGTCTAGGTGTTGGTTGGGACAGGCTAAGAAATAGACCGTTGGCTGGGAAAGCCCCCAAAATCATAAAAGAGGAATATGGTTTAAGGTGGGATGCCTGGAATTCAAAGGGTATGGGGCTAGGGCAATTCAAGTAAGGCGTACTGAACTAGAAGAAGTAGTGTAGTTTCAGTTGAGTTCATCGAAGGTTTCGTCTCTGGGACTTTGATCCAGTTTAGTAGAGCAGAGACTGCATACGGTAATATAGAACTAGTGATGATACAGAACTGGATGGCCCGATCATGATAAAGGCAAAAAGCTGATTTGGTATAAGTAAGTATGAAAAACAGAAAGCTAGATTTTGTTCAGAAGATGGAATTCAGTTTCACATCTTAAAATTCAACCCCCTTTGGATGATTTTAGAGATAGCTGGGATATCAGAAATCATCTAGTCCGACGCCTCATTTTACAGATGAGATGACAATTAGGTGGGGGCCTGAATCTGATTCTGTTCAGATAAATCTGCAGTAACTTCACCCTTGCAAGGAATTCTTAACCTGGGGTCCATATACTTGGGGGTTTTTTCATATATTTTGATATATGTAAACATATATTCATATATTCAATATAATTGGTTTCCCTTGCAATCTTATATATTTTATTTTCTGCATTTAAGCATGTTATTCCGAGAAGAGATCTGTTCATTCCATTGGACTGCCAAAGATGTCCATGACAAAAAAAAAAGTTAAGAACCTCAGACCTAGTTTAAATTGATATAGCCATGCAGAGATATGCAGAGCTGGAGAATGTGCTGAAGAGTCTCTGTGACTCACAGAGAACATGGCACTTGGCCAGCACATCCCTCCGAAGGATAAGGCATCACAGCAACCACAGTGAGCATGAGAGCATCCTTTCTATTGTAGAAGACTAGATGCGCTACCTGTGGTTGAAGTAGTACAAAGCAAAAAGCTGTTTAGATTTTTTACATAATCAGATAAACAAAAATCAAAACAACCTTTAGATAACACCATATAAATCTATCAGATGGTTGAAAATAGGTTAAAACGGTCAAATTCAATGATGGTCGAGCTATGGGAAATTAGGCGCTCAAACACTGCTGGCTTAACATCTTTGCATGGTACATGTGGCAGTATGCTGTGAGTCATGAAACTGATTGTACCTTTTGGCTTTCTGTTTCCACCATTGGAATTATATCCTAAATTAATTCAAAGGGGAGAAAAAGAACAAGAACATTCATAGCTACATTATTCATCTTAGCAGAAAAAAATTCAAACCTGTATGTTCAATAATTAGAGAAGGATCAAACGAATGATGGCATAGGGAAAAGGCAGGAGATGAGCATTTGTGTAGTGCCTGTCACATGCTAAGTGCTTTACAGATGTTATCTCATATAAGTAACTGATTGGATGCTTGGTCTCAAAAAGTGTTACTTAATGGTTTTTGAAAGTGACATGGCAGGAGGTTTCTGGTGGAGTACTCCAGGGATTTATGTTTGGCCCTGTACTGTTTAATATTTTTACTAATGAGTTGGATACACATATAGATGGTATATCCATCACATTTCCAGATGATACAAGGCTGGGAGGGAGAGATAACAAACTGAATGATAGAGTCAGGATCAAAAGGATCTGGGTGGGCTCTCAGATCATTGAACTAAATCTAACAAGACAAAATAAAATTAGGTAAATGTAAAATTTTAAACTTGAGTACAAAAACACCCAGCTTCTTGAGCGTAAAATGGGGGAAGGGGAGGCTGGTAGGACCCCAGTTATTCTGAAAAAAAATATGAGTAATTTAGTGGCCAAAAGTTAAAAGTGCATTTTGATCTTAGGCTGCATTAAAAGAGGCAGAGCTTCAAGTCATACTGTACTCTGCCTTCACCAGACTTCATCTGGAGTATTGTGTTCAGGCTTCTAAGCACCAGTTTAACAAAGTCATTGATAAGTATAAAGAACAACTTCGATGGTGAAAGGCCTTGTGTCATGATATATAAAGACATGTTAAAAGAACTGAGCATGTTTATCCTGGAGAAGAGAAGACTCAATGCGGATGGGAGCTATCTTCAAACATCTGAAAGATTCTCATGTGGGGATTGCATTAGATTTGTTCTATTTGGCTCCAGAGGGCAGAACCAGGAGCAATGAGTAGGCGGGGTCAAGAGGCCACTTTCAGCTTGATGCGATGGCCCAGATGTGGAACGGCCAGCTTGTGCAAGTGATGTGCCCCTCCTCCGAGGGCTTCAGGCAGAGGTTGGTCAACCACTTGCTTTAGTGGATCTTTTCGTGAATGCACTGGACTTTCAGGCCACTTCTAACCCTTAAAATTCTGTGAATGTTACGATATTATAAAAAATAGGGAATATGAAGACTATCAAGAACTATGGAAAGACAAAGAGATACGAAGCAAGGTTAATAGATTAAGAAGACAATTCACACACACTGATTGTAACAATATACATTTTTTTTAAAACGACAAGGGCAGCATACTTCAATCTTAAGTACACATACATATTTAGAGGGAGGGAAGAGTCCATGTGCTGTAATTGGTCTTATTCTGTGTTACATTTTTTTGTCATCAAAATATGAATAGTTTGAATTATTTGGACACTGGCTCCAGATTTAGCTTTATTTATTTATTAGTATTTGCTTAGTTCTTAAGTGTATATAATAATAAAATAAGTAAATTTGAGGAGGGAGAGCTATTTTTACCTCTTTGCCTTTCAGGTGCTCCCACAACTCTGATTCTTCAGAGATTGTGGCATCCCATGACTTAGAGATATACAACATAACTGGAAGAAAAAAATGAGCCTTTCTTTTAGGGAGATGTTGGCAGTCAATAAAAGCTCTGCATATGTGAACCCCAAGGAGGGCATTGATTGAAAAGTTTCCCATTCACACCAATATATTATAGCAGCACTTTCATAGCAGCAAAGAACTGGGAACAAAGTTGATGCCCATTGACTAGGGAATGGCTAAACAAACTGTGGTGCATGGATGTCAATGGAAGATTATTATGCTGTAAGAAATGATAAATGTGATGAGTACAAAAAAGCATGGCAAGACTTAAATGAACTGATGCAGAGTGAAGTAGCAGAACCAAGAAAACACTGTGCACAATGACTTCTACAATATAAATAGAAAGAACCACCACCTAACAATCAAAAATGTATTTTTTTCAAAATTACAAAGACCAAGCATCACCCTAAAGAAGAGATGCGGGAGAATCACCTTCTCCCCAGTGCCTTTGCAGAAATAGGCAATCCACAGGTATGAGGCAATGTTGAGTTTCTCCAGGCAGACAATTTTCAGAGTCTTTACCAAGTGGTAAATATTACCATATTTACAAAATAATATAAAAATGTTGTAAATGTTGGTGATAACAATATCCTGTCTGTCCCCATACGGGTTAGGCCAGTTTTTCCTTAAAAGTTTTTGGCAACATCCTCAAGGTTTAATTAACTCCTTGTTGATGCTGGTAGACCATCCTGGGCAACTCTAAGACAGAAAAGTTTCATTCAACTGAATTGACTCAAAGTAAGTACCCTCAATGCATGTCCCTGGTAAATATCCTTCCTCTGTTAGGGATAAATAAGTCTCCCTTAACTAACAGTTGAATGACTTATAGATGTCCTGTTTCGTTCCAACGTCAGTCTTAAACTACCAGAAGACGAGCGTAAGTCAAGCCCAGCCCAGAATACAGCATTTCCTCTTGCTTCTATAAATGTGAGCTTATCCCCATCTAATAAAAGTTATTTTTGCTACTACATTGTGGTTCTCACTGTCCTAGTACTCCCATCATTTGAACCTCAGCTCTCCATGGGCTACATCTTTTTCAATTTTTTTTTTACTTTATTAGGTTGCAGGGACTTATTTTTCAAACATTAGAGAGGTAATCAATTTCTCTTAACTATCTTCTACCATTTAGTAGCAAGAGTTTTCTAACTAGATGATCATGTGGTATATCCATGTGCTAGCACAGCCAAGAAATGAAAGGCAGTGCACACGCAAAGCTTTGTGTATCCTAGTGAAATTTACTGAAGAATGTTTTATAGCCAACCAAGGCCTCTGAAAAAAAAAAAAACAAAGACACAGGTACTGGGGAAGGTTATCCAGGAATTTCTAAGAAGTAAGTATCTTGTTTCTCATTTATAGATTGCTCCATGAAGAACTAACATCCCCAGATCAGTTCTTAAGGAACGATGGCACAAAAACAGCTCACCATCTTGCCCTTTATGTAGTAATATCCAATATTTATACAGCATTTTGGGGTTCGCAAAATCACACACATGTAGGTATATAATAATAAATCACACATATATATGTATATAATCTCACTACAGACATGTACTACTTATATCATCTATATAGACATATAAGTTTATGTGCATAAATATTTATATGTGTGTGTATGTGTATGTGTGTGTGTGTGTGTGTGTGTAGATTTGTTGTTGTTTACTCACTTCAGTCATGTCCAACTCTTCATAGCCCCATTTGGGGTTTTCTTGGCAAAGATACTGGAGCGGTTTGCTATTTCCTTCTCCAGCTCATTTTACAGATGAGGAAACTGAGGCAAACAGGGTTAAGTTCCTTGCCCACGGTCACACAGCTAGTACATGTCTGAGGCTGGATTTAAACTCGAGTCTTCCTGAGTGCAGGCCCAGTGCTCTATCCACTGCACCACCGAGCTGCCCATATAGATACAGATACATGCATATATGTGTGTGTGTGTGTGTGTGTGTAGTTCCACCTTTGACATGTTTTGATGACACTTCACTTTCCAAGAGATTCTAAACATAGCAGTTTTTAGTGTTATAGACCAAAAAACTTTCCCAGTACTGTGAAGTGTTTAGATCCCTTCTCAGAATAAGGTTTTTAAAAACATAAAATAAAATACATAGGATGACACAGGAATTATATTCAATTACATTGAAATAGTTATAAAATAATTTTAAAAACAAGTTCACAGACAGCAGGCTAAGGAAACCTGTTCTAGAGCAAATGGGTAAGGAAACACAGGTATCATCTGTTATTTTGATTCCCAAATTTATTTCTTGAGAACTTTGAGCATTATAATTAGTTGATGGGATAAAAGAGGGAGAAATGACTCCGGCTCATCCCACAAGTGCCTTTTCACTTTTTCACCTTTTCACTGCATGGAAACAGAGATCTGTTCTCATGGCCTTGGGCTGGGGAAAACATTCTTATCTGTGTATTCTAAATCTGAGAGCAGCAAATAGCAACAAAGAAAAGAAATAAAGATACCACTATGTTTGCATAAGACCTGAATTTCTGAGTTAACTCTTAATGTTCCCAAGCCAATATCCAGATTTCAAAGTGTGCTATCTATTGGTATAGCAGAACAGTTAGCATTCCCTCAAGAATATTGTTCAATAGCCATAAATTGGGGTCTTGCATTTATGAGATGGATGTACAGGAAAGTGCAAGGGGCTACAAAAGACCACCAGAACCCCATCTTCCTTCTACCCTACTATAAAGTCATCCTATCTGTTGATTTAATTTAGAATCTTACAGAAATATTTCTCTGCAATCAATGTTGGAGCACAGGTTGCAAGTATTCTCATGGCAGTCTTCATGCCAATGCTGATTATGAGCTCAGTGAGATGAGCTCATGAAGTTTCCCAGCAAGTCATGTTTCTTGTTCCCTTTTAATACACAATAAAACCAATCTTTATTTGCCTCTCCAGGGAGAACCCATGACTCATCTTCCCATTTAACTACAACTTCCTTCTGTTTTCTAGCTTCATTTCTTGTGAGAATGTAAAGATCGATATGATTCAATTTTTCCAGTCATAGGTATATATCTTGGTTACGAGACAAGAAACTTATACATTTATGGCACCAACAGTGATTTTAAGGCTTATGGTCTAAAAATTATTTGAGTCTTAGTACCTTATGCCCCACATCCCACACCCCACACTCCACCCCTCCTCCGCCTCCATCTTTCTATCACCAAAATTACATAAGCAAAAGGGAGAATGCTCTGGACCCAGGGATACCTTATATTTGTCTCTGTGTCATGAGCTGACAAGGCCAAACACCAAATGGTCAGTCAGCCTACTGATGATAAACCATTCCCTACTTTAGTGACTTTAGCCTTTGTGAAACAGACAGAGTCTATGGCTAGAACCACACACAAATACAAAATAGATTGTGGAACATGCATAAAGAAGGAACCACTGAAGGTATGGGAGTTCTGAGAAGGAAAACAAAACAATGTACAACTGGAGAGATTCCCAGGCCTCATTGAAGAAGTAACCTTTCCAATATGTCTTGAAGGATGAGTTGTTCAGTTCAAGTCCATCTAGCACATTATCTCTCCAAAGCCTGCCCTTTTCTCTGCCCCCATGGGTGCCACCCTAGTTTGGACTTCTCATCACTCATCCAAGCTATTGCAAGAGTCTCCTGGCTGCTTCCCCCCCCCCCCCAAACCTTGCTTCCATTCTCTCCTTGACTTTGAACTATCCTTCACAAAGTTGTCATGATGATCTTCCTAATGCATAGGACTGACCCAGCCCCCCTGCCAGAACTCTTCATTAATCTCCTATCACCTAGAAAATAAAATGCTTCTCAGTCTCTCATTTCAGGGCCTTAACAATCTGGTTCCAATGTGATTTTCCTCATTCCATACTACTTCTTCGGATGCATTTATGCACAGTCAAATTGTATTACTTACTCTTCCTTGATCTCATCCTTTCTTCTCAGCCTTTAAAATCCAGATAGGGTACCAACTCTTCCATGAAGACTTCTCATTCCCTTCCACTAAACATGATTGATTTCTCTCAGTTAAATGGAAGTTCCACAAAGCCAAGGACTAGGATTTTTTTCTCTGTTTCCCTCAATGTCTAGCATAGTAAGTAGCACATAACAGGTGCCTAATACCTGAGATTTTTTAAATTTGTCAACTCTCTCCCTGCTTAAGTTTTTCTAGAACCCTTAGTGTAGTCTGCTCTTTTCTTCCCAATTGCATTCTTCTTTGTGTCAAAGGGTTTGATGTATATACCCTCTAGTAGATAACGTCTTTGAAAGGAGGAACCATCATTTTTCACCTCTGCAAACTCTGTGCCGGTACAGTGCCTTTCACAGAGTGAACATTTAATGGGTGCTTGTTCATTTGAGTTTGACCATTCAACAAACATTAACTGCTTGTGCCTATATTGGTAGAGGGAGTTTCCTCACCTGGGAGTTTCCTATACCAATAAAATGATAGATCCATTTGCCTGTGTCAGGGTGCACATCAGGAAGATGTCCCACACAAAGGACTCCCTAGAGAGATCTAGATGGTCCTTTTTGCAGTTGTCATTGTGTCCATTACATGGAGCCTTGGAATACTACTGAGTCTCTCCAAATAAGATTCCTAGAAATATCTGCCATAAATAATGTAAAGAGAAGGGGGGAAAGCAGAACCAGAATAGTTTACATATATACACATAACCATTATGGTGACTAGATTTTGATTGTAAGGTATGGGGAGGAGGAAGATAAAGGTTACCAACTTCATCAGCACCTTTCAGGCTCGCTCCCAAAGTGATTTGTATGAACTCAGACTTGATCAAAAGTACGTGGTGTTTGAAAGTGTAGCGAGACTCTGAGACCCTTACCCCAACCCACAGGCATAATAACAGCTGGGTTCCCAGACTCTGTTTGACTATCTTTCCCTCTCAGGGCTCTAGAGCTCTAGGCTTATTGATCCCGGAGGGGTCAATGATGTCTTTCTCTAATGCTATTGGCTCAAGCACCAATTCTGGCTTGTCAATATTAAGTGACAGCAATTAGTTCTCCAGTATCGTTTAACCAATTAATATCAATCAACTCTTACAAAGGAATATTTATTCTGAAGACATAGCAAAAACTGAAGCACAAACATGCCACTACCTCAATTCTACCTCTTCGATACCATCTCAGTACCTGAGGAGATGGACTCAAACTTAGAGAAGTTTCCACGTATCATTTGCTCCAAAAGTTCACTTCCAAATTCAAGATAGCTGATGGATTTATTGCTACAGCTCCCCCTTGGCTGTCCTCATTCTATGCGAGGTCATATTGGTATTAGATACTTCATGCCTCTCTACCTGGGCTGGCCACAAAATAGGGCATGGACTCCAGGTCCCCAGCCTCTGATAGCTTGACATTTCACCTTTTCCCCTGGGGAAATAAAGGGCTGCTGCTCCTCTCCCTACAAAGAGGCTTACGCCAGTCCCCGCATCCTCGCTTGAACCCAGCCAGAGACGAAAGAGGCAGAACCTTGCTTAGGCTGGTTGATACCTTTGAAGAGACCCCAGTTCTGACTCGGGAGCTAACCCATAATCTTTCTCTTTAGTATGGTCAGCATATGCTTCAGCTGGGGAGCAAGACCCTTCCAACCCTTCCAGAGTAGGTTCCTCATCCGCTTTTCCACGTGGAGACTGCATCAGTATGATGAATATGCTCACTAACAGCCCCACCTCCTTTACAAAAGGATTCTCCAGGCCACAGCTCCACCCAGGTTCTTTGCAATTTTACTGAGGGTTATTTTCAGGGACAGAAGGATTGGGCCAACGGAATGAAAGGAGCTGAAAGAAATTGTTTGGTTTTATTCAAATCAATCAAACAACAAGCATTTATTAAGTACTTACTCTGTGCCAGGAACTGGGGAAGGCGCTAGAGATGCAAAGAAAAAGCAAAAGCAGTCCCTGCCCTCAAGGAGTTTAGGTTCTAACTGAGGAAAAAAACATGTATAGAAACAAGTACATAAAGAAGAGAGAACAGGTAACCTTAGAGTAAAAGGCACTAATAGCTAAGGGGACTGGGAGAGGTTTCCTATAGAAGGTGATGGAGGGGGACCAGTTGGGATCACAAAAAAGCCAAAATAGCTCTCGGGCTACTATTTAAAAGAGAAAATAGACTCTGATTCCTCCTCCGCTGGAAGAAAAGACTACAGAACAACTCAAGGCAAGCAGAGAGTAAACTCATTAGAAACATCAAGCAGATGAAACAGATCAATAGAGAATCCCAGTTCAGATAAAATGACAAATCACACACACACACACACACACACACACACACACACACACACACTCACCCAACTATGTAACTTGGAGTGTAGGTTAGGAGTGGGAGGTGGTAGAGGGATGAATTGAGTTTAAGGTTAGGGGATCAGGAGAAGGAACTGACTTGTGCCCAGGAAAGGTAGGGAATGGGGGGGCAGGATGAACTAAAAAAAAAACTGAACAACAGGTGCTAGAAAAAGCTGGTAAGAAAAAGAAACAGATTTCTTCACCTAATATCACCCAGGAGTGGACCTCCAGGGACCTCAATCAGCCACCCAGAATGAAGTTATCTGGGATACAGAAACCATGAGCCATCCCTCCTGATCTTCTCCTGTCTTCCGCCCATCTTCCTGATCTCACTCACCCTAAAAGGATTGTAGAAGTATAACCTATGACCAAGAAACCTAGCTTTGTATTTGTATGGACTAGTTTCTGTCATTTTCACAAATTGCCCTCTCTGGCTCATGCTTCCCACCCAAGGTTTCCCCCAGGGAATATCAGAATTTCACTCATTTTGCCCTCACCGAAGGTACCAGCTGAGGATATCCAAAAAATGAGAAAGCACATGGGGTCAATATAGTTAGTCCCTCGCCTTCCACTGAGGTCTATCTCCCCCATAGACCTATACAGTTCTCCAAATTTTAGCACTACCCTGAAGTAGAGGGGTATCTTCCCGCAGAAGAGGGAAGAGCTGAGGGACTGCTAGAGAGACAACTTCCATCTAACTAACTCTTAATGGAGGACAAGGTTGGGTTTGTTCCTCCAGTTGATCCCTGAACTCAGCATTGTTTGTGAATCTGTGACTTAGTGCAAGAATTCGAAGTTATTTTAGACTTGGAAATGCATTTCCCTGTTTGTCTAGAAAGTCCTCTGTTGGACTTCCTCTGACACTGCCTCTGCCCACTGCGATCACTGTGGCCATACTGTTCCTCTTCTCTTGGGGCCACATGGTTCTCTGCAGGGGCCACAGGTCCATGTGGTTTCCATGTGGTTGGGAGTTGAAGTAGATGACCTCTTGGTATTGCACCCTTCTAGAAAGTTTTCAGATTCCTTAGTGTAAAATGGAGAGTATCCTTCTGGGCTCCTAAAGATTATGTGAATGAAACAGAGAGGCTCTGACAGGTTCCGCCAAGTTGGAAATGTTTCAAGGGCAGACTAATGATAGACTTTGTGTCAGAGAGCCAGCCAACCTCAATGTGGAGAGGCTCATCACCAGGTTGGCTCAAAGGGTATTTTTTTTTAAACCATAGCATACCATGTAACCACCTACAGAGAAGGTTGCCATCCGCATCAGTGAAAGAAGCGCAGATGTTGGTGCATAAGCAATAATTTCCTTCTTGAGTTCCTTGGGAGTGCTTAAAGCTGATCAAGTGTCCTATCAAATAATGTTCCTAATTGTTTTCAGGCACACGAATAAAAGCAACTTTTCCAATTCCCTTTTTTACCTCTTTGAGGAGAAACTGTAAAACCAGAGGTTCTTAACCCAGGGTCCATGAACTTGTTTTTGTTCATTTTTTTTTAAATATTTTGATAATTACATTTCAATAAAATTGGTTCCTACGTATTTTATTCATTTTAAAAAACTATTCTGAGAAGAGATCCATAGACTTTACTAGACTGCCCATGACATAAAAAAGGTTAAGAATACCTGCTATATTGGGGAATGGCTGAACAAATTGTGGTATGTGAATGTGATGGAGTACTATTCTACTATAAGAAATGATGAGCAGGACGCTCTCAGAAAAACCTGGAAAGACTTGCATGTGCTGATGCAGAGTGACATGTACTGTGTACAAAGTAACAGCAATATTATAAGGTGATCACCCATGAATGACTTAGCTATTCTCAGTAATACAATGATCCAAGACAACTCAGAAGGATTTAGGATGAAAAATGCTATCCATCTGCAGAGAAAGAACTGATGGTGTCTGAACACAGATTGAAGCAGACTTTTTTTTACTTTATTTTTCTTGAGTTTCTTTTTGTCTATGTTTTCTTTCACAACGTGACTATTATGGATATGTTTTGCATGACTACACAAGCATAACCTATATCGAGTTGCTTGCCTTCTTAATGAGGTGGGTGGAGAGGGAGAAAGAGAGAGAATGTGGAATTCATAGTTTTAAAAACAAATGTTAAAAAATGTTTTTACATGTAACTGGGGGAAAATAAAATACTAAATAAAAGCTTAAAATGAAAAAAAGAATACCTGCTATAAACTATTATTTGACTTAGTAGAAGAATACTAGTGGTAATGATGGTAATATTAATTGTTATAAGAAGAATTCCCATTAGCATACGGTGAATGAAAAAGAACCAAGGCTCTGGCTTCTAAAGCTATGGAAAGCAGTAAGAATTGTGCGCTAATCCCATGGGGGACACAATGTTCATCTTTCTGATATAATCAAGTATTTATTATCTATGCTCAAAGTGAAGGCTAGTCTACTTCCTCAAAGACGAAATCCGCGTCCTATAATTGCAGGTCTAGGCATAAACCACCAGATTCAATGTTGGAAGCTTCTGAATAAAGAATCCTATGGCTCATGTCCCAACAACACTTGAATTTGGTTCATATTTACTCCCACCTAGAGTGTTCCCCAAGAACATCAGAAGTTCCTGATGTTCTTCAACTAGTTCCTGTCTAGTTCTTGTCCAAACGGGAAAAGGTCTCCAGCTTTCATACAAACACCCAAATTGACAGAATATTTAATATAGGTCAAGGTTAATTGGACCCAAAAGAAAACACAAACAATTCATACCTGAGAACATCCTGACAGGCAGAGGAGTCAAACTCACAGTCAGCAAGTACCTGTTAGAGGTTGGGAAAATGTGACAGAGGAGGAAGTAAGAGAGGAGGGAGCATTGAACGATTGAACTAAGTAATAATACACATAACACCCTTTGGGAAGAGGACAAATTGGCTGTGTTCAAAGGAATACTGATATGGATCCACAGATGCTATCAAGTGAAAGATCACCCAGCAAACACCAGTAATGGCTGCTGGTTCCCTGATAAGGATCGCTGTGGCAGCTATTTGCCAACTTGGCATCAACCCCAAGGAAGTTTGAAGATAATACAAAACTGGGAGTGCTAGCTAGCTCAAACACAAGGTGACAGAGTTAGGATCCAATAGTATCTTGGCTAGAACATTGCCAAATCTAAGAAGATGAAATTTAATAGGGATGAATGGAAAGTAAGTAAAATGGTGGGGGGGAGGGTGGGAGGAGGATGATTAGACAGCAGTTTGTCCAGAAAAGATCTGGGATGTTTGGTGGATTACAAGCTCTATATTACATCAACATTGCAAAGTGCCAACCAAAGAAATTTAAACTGATCTTAGGCTGCATTGAGAGGGCAGAGTTTCCAGGTATAAGGAATAAGTGCTGTCATTATCTGCCTTGGTCGGAGCATCTGCATCACTGTTTAGTTCAATCCTAGAAACCATATTTTAGAAAGGACACTGATACACTGGACAGCACCCAGAGGGGAGAGAAACCAGGGAAGCTCAAGGCACCGAGTACGTGCTGTATGAGGAGCAGCTGAAGGATCTGGGATGATTTAGCCCGAGAAGAGTTAAGGAGCACCTGGGCAGCTAGGTGATATGATGGGCAGAGCGTTGAACTTGGAGACAGGATGACCTGAGCTCACCTCCTACCTCAGGCACTTACTAGGACAGAATGGAAGCAACATACGGACATTACAAAGAGCTAAATGAAGGTTTGATATAAGGAGGAACAATTACTAACAATTAGAACTAGCTGAAAATGGAATGGGCTGTTTCAGGAAGGAGGGATTTGAAAGAGGGAGTTAGTTCTTCAGGGAAACTCTCCTTGAAAGAGGGAGTTCTTCAGGGAAAAGCTGGATGGTCACAAGGTTACAAAGTACTTTCCCAGCACCATTTTTGTACAAATAATACAATAGTTATTATTCCAATTTTAAAGTTGGGGGAAACTCAGGGTCAGGGACATTAAGTGCCTGCTTATGGCCACACAGCTCATAAACAGCAGAACTGAGCCTCCAACATAGGTTATCAGGGTTAAGAGAATTACACTTGTTTTGGATGGGAGCAGAACTAGAATATGGGAGCTGAGAGAAACTATCTAATACAGACAATTCATGTTACAGGTGAGGAAACAGAGACCCAGAAAGAAGAAATGACTAGCCTTAGGTCATATACTTCAATATTTGGAATATGTGAGTATTTCTTCTGAAATAAGCAGCTAAAAAAAAAATCACCAAGATGTGCTTCGTGGGAAAGTCTCCTCCATGCCCTACCATCCAAACATTCTGCCTTCACCCCCTCCCTTTCCCTCTTCCTAAGCAATTAACCTATCTCTTCCTTTTCTCCTTGAGGTAGCATCTGCCTCCACTTCATCTCCTCTCCCTTTCTTTTAAATCCTCTGCAATCTAGATTTTGACCTCCTCTTTCAACACTGTTCTCTCCAAAGTTACCAGTGATCCCTTAATAGTCAAATTTAATGGCGTCTTCTCAGTCCTAATCCTTTTTGACTTCTCTGTACCCTCTTCTCCTGAATGCTCACTCCTCTCTAGGTTTTCCTGACACTCTTGGGTCTTCTCCCACCTGTCTGATTGTTCCTTCTTGATCTGCATTGCCGGATCTGCCTACAGGTCATGCTCAATAACTGTTGGTGACCTCCAAGGGTCTGTTCTGCACTCTCTTCTCTTCTCTCTCTAAACTACTTCCCTTAATAGTCCAATCAGTTCCTAGGGGTTCAATTATCATCTCCAAGCAGATGATCCTTAGAACACTTTACCCAGCCCTCACTTCTTTCTTACGCTCTCGAACATCTTGACCTGGATCTCCTGTAGATGTCTGAAATTCAACATATCCAAAACAACTCCACAAAACTCTCTCCTCTTCCAAATTTCTATATTACCGTCAAGGGCATTACATTCCTCCCAGTCACCTCAGCTCACAACCTCTGAGTCATACCTCTTCATACTCACTCCACATGTCAATTTGTGGCAAAGTCTGATCACTTCTGCCTCTACAACATATAAACCCCCTTCTCTGTATTCCTACAGCCGCCATTCTGGATGCAAATATCACACCTGGTCTATTTAAATAGCCTGCCAGGCAGATTTCAGAAAAACCTGGAAGGAGTTACATGAACTGGTGCTGAGTGAAGTGAGCAGAGCCAGGAGAACATTGCACACAGTAACAGCAACACTATGCAATGACCAACCTTGATAGACTTGGCTCTTCTCAGCAATGCAACGATCTAAGACAATTCCAAAAGACTCCTGATGGAGGATGCTCTCTACATCCAGAGAGAGAGCTGTGGAATCTGAATGCAGACCAGAGCACACTATTTTCTCCTTTTTGTTGTTTTTCCTCTCTTGTGGTTTTTCCCTTTTGTTCTGGTTCTTCTTTTACAATATGACTAATGTGGAAATATGTTTGGTATGATTGTACATGTATAGCCTATGTCAGATTGCTGCTGTCTTAGGGAGAGGGGAGGGAGGAAAGAGAGGGAGGGAGGAAAAAAATTAGAACTCAGAATCTTATAGAGGTGAATGTTGAAAACTAATTGAAAAAAATAAAATACTATTAAGCTGGGGGAAAGGCAGAGAAATAGCCTGCTGGTTGGTCTTCTTACCTTCAGTTTTTCCCCATTCCACTCCATCCTCACTCAATTGCCTAAAGTACAGGTCTAACCATGCCAGCCCCTTACTCAATAACCTTCTGTGTTCCTCATCACCTGGCCCCCTGGCTACCTTTCTAATCTCCTTACACTTGACTCTTGTCCACATATTCTACGATCTTGCTACATTGGCCTGCCTGCACATTGGCCTCACACACAACACTCCATCTCTGGACTCCATGCATTTTCGTTGGCTATCCTCCATACCTGGAAGGCTTTCCCCCCTCAACTTTCATTTACATGGTATATATTAATTTATACATGCTTACCTGCATTGTTGTCCCCCTCATTAAGTCATGAGTTCCTTGAAAGCAAGAACTGGCTTTACCTTTCTTTCAATCTCCTGTGCTTAACACAATGCTGGGTACACAGTGTGACCAATGCTTCTTGACAATTGACTGATAGTACACAAAAGCACACCACGTTCTGGGATGGTGGCTCATGGTTTTGTAGGGAAGAGAAACACTTCCAGGTGAAAATTGCCCACAGTGGCCATCAAGAGCATCACTAACAACTGTGGAAGTGGGGAAGTTAGAGACTGGAGAGGGGTCAGTCTGGAGTTCAATTTTGGGTCCAGGCTGGTGCTGGATTTAACAGAAGGCAAGAATGATACAGGGAAAAGTTAGTCGGCCAATTAGTCAACAGCATTTATTAAGTGCTTACTAAGCGCCAAGTACTGTGCTAAACACTACAGATGCAAAGAAAGGCAACAATAGTCCCTGCCCTCAAGAAGCTAACAATCTAATAAAGGGGACAATAATGTAAGTTACCATCTGCGTGTAAGATATATCACATAAATGGAAGGTAATTTCAGAAGAAAGGCATTGGAACAGGCGAGTGGGAAAGGAGACTGGAAAAGGTGGTATTTGAACTAAATTTTGAGAGAAGCCAGGGAAGACAGGAGGCAAATATAAAAAGGGGGATCATTATAGGCACATGTGGGACAACCAGCGAAAATCCACGAAATCAGGCAGTAGGAAAACAGGAACCCTAGTGCATTGTTGCTGGAGCTGTGGATTAGTCTAGCCATTCTAAAACTATATTCCGAAAGCCACTAAACTGTATACACCTTTGACTCAGCTATACCACCTCTAGGCCTATAATCCAAAGAAAGAAAAGGACTAGTTTGTACAAAAACACTTAAAGCAGCTTTTTTCATAGCAGCCCCAAACTGGAAACTAAGGGTATAAGAATTTCAGCAGCGTCCCCATTCTAATGGAAGGAACCCAAGGAAAACTCAAATCCTCAGTCACCTCATCCAAGTCAGGTAATTGCCTAAAACCCCCTTTTTCATTTGAATATCAACTGGCCTACCAGTTCACCAAGAGTTCCCCCCATCATGAATCAGCACTAGTCCCCAGGTCCAAACTCTTCTCTCTCCCCAGCCCCAATGCCTGGTCCCAGATAAGAACTCTAAAAAAACCCACTCCGCCTCTCCAGTTTTAGGTGCCTCATTCTATACAGAACTTCAATATATTATTTTCTGTCTGTCTATCCTCCCTGACTTCCCCTTCATCTCATGAGTTCCTCCCAATAAAGCTTGCTTCCTTCACTCTCTCACTTCCATCATGTGATACCCCAGACCAGTTTTCTCCTTAGAAGCAACAGTCGTCCAGGCTGGGGACTAATTTTCTCCAGCAAGCTCCTCCTACCTCCCAAGTCAAGGTTTAGGGAACAGATGGAAAGAGTTAGACCAGAAACTTTGTGCTCCATGGTAGAGCCTCCCTCCTCCCCACATGCCACATGTGACTAGGAACCTCTCTAACCCTGTGACCTACTCCAACTCTCAACCTCCTTGGCTGAGATAAATATTTTTGCACAAGATCATAGTGGGAATTTGTTTTGCTGGACTATACATATATGTTCAATATGACCAGTTTTTTTAAAAAAAATTTACCATTCAATGGATTTGGGAGGCAATGTGAAAGAGAGATAGTAAATACTCATAAAAATTAATTTTAAGCTGGAATACTGATATGCAAGGAAGAGCAAGTAGGCCAGTGGGGGGTGAAAGGGAGTAAGCTGTAAGAGGCAAGGTTGTGAAGGTTTTTAATGCCAGAGTATTTTATATTTCATTGTAGTGCCAATTTGGAGCCATTGCAGTTTATTGGGGGATGGGGGGGAATTGGAGAGGGTGGATAATATGGTCAAAGCTTCACTTTAGGAAGATCATTTTGGCAGCTGAATGGAAGAAAGTTTGGAGTTGGGGGAGACTTGAAGCAAGAAGGCCAACCAGCTGGCTGTTTCAACAGGCCAGGTTGAGGTTATGAGGGCCCACACCAGAACTGGGTTTGAGTCTCAGCTCATCCACTTGTGTTGTTGTATTTGTCCTTCATTCTCGAAGAGGACCATGACATCAGGGAAATGATAACATGATTTGCAGTTGACTTTGGTTTGAATAAGGGAGGGTTGTGCAAGGTCACCAGCCTCACTTTCTCCTCCAGGGCCATCTGGGTCCAGTAGCCTGATAGTCACCAAGACGACTGGAGATGGCCCAGCATGCAATGGGGGACCTGAGCCCTTTCCTTTCTGAACCTCACTTTTCTGTTCTGTAAAATGAGGGACTAAATGGTCTCTAAAATCCTTTCCAACATTCTGTAATCCTAGGTCAATCTGGAGGCCAGGGTGAGGCATCACACTGGAGCTAGAGTTAGCAGGCAGTCTAGAGTAAGGTGTGGGAGGCAGTCTCAGTTTGGGGGATGGACATTGGTCTGGGGCCAGGGTTGGGGGAGAGGTTCTTCTGAAGTCAGGGTTAGGGATCAGTGTGGGGTGATAGGAGCAGAGCTTTTCTGTGTGTGCTGCTAACTGTCCAGAACTGAACAATAGTGGCTTAGAAAGTGAAATCTGAAGCTGAATGGAGACAGGATTCTGAATGGAGACAGGCTCCTCGGGGATGAGCTGTTAATTATCCTCCTAGGGGCTTCCGGGAGTCTAGCAAAGATTTCAGCCTACTTGGCACCTTTTTGCCAGATTCTCACATATTCCCCCAGGCTTGCTGACCTCACAGAACACAGGACATCTGACTCTCCAGCCTTTACCCCACCCCTTCCCAGGCTGACACCCTCCCTAAACCCAGGTGTCCTGAGCTGGAGAAGCAGCTCCTTTCCGGAAACTCAGGTGTCCTGTTCCCCACCACACCGCACACTAATAAGCTTCTGAAAGAATCTTTGTTTCTTTAGCCTCAGAGAGTACCATCCCAGGCCTGCCCCCAGCCCCTTTAATTACTCCCCTCTCTCCCAGCCTCCTCCCCTCTGGAGCATTTTAAACTCTACCCCTACCAGCACCACCCCCTTCAATGTTTTCCATAAAGTCACTGAGAAGAGCCCGGACTAACCGGTGAGAAGGGAGAAAGAGATACTGCATTCCTGGGTCCCAGAAAAGCTATAAGGACTGAAGAATCCAGACCCCTGGGTTCTGGGAGACAATAGCAGAAAGGGTGCAGAACTGGGATCCTCAAAGAGGCAAGGTGAAAAGGAATGGGAGCTACTGACCAAGGAGTGGGGGCCAAGGCTTCTGAGTTCACTCAACCTTCTCCTACACACCAATTTAAGGTTGTCTTCCCTCTCTCCTTGGCTCTGTCCCTTTCCCTCAGGACCCAGTAAGAAAGAATGAGGGAATATTCATGCCGACAGGGCCTTCTGCTACTACTGCTATTGCTGGGTAAGTGAGGGGAATAGGTGGACAGGACTTGCAGTGACTGCAAGTGGGGAAGAGAACAGATACTGAGGAACACTGATTCTTAGCACACTAAGCTATTTCTCTCCCCTCCTAGAATTCCTGCTCTGCCTTCCCTCCTTCAGCTTTTCTTCCTTTCTGGCTTATTCATGCCCACTGCTCTGAAACCTCTGCATCCTTAGGGATGAGAGGAGGTTTTACTTCTGAGACTTTCTCCTCTGAAGGTTCCCCTGCAACCCAGACATATAAGAAGTCCCTGGATCCCCAGTCTAGACTCCAGGCGTTTTCCTTTCTACCTTTCCACTACCACTGCCTGATTATTGCTGCCCAGGCCCCAAGCACCAGCTGATATACATTGCATCCCATGTTTTCTTACTCATTTTCTCTGTCGTTCACATTGTCATCCCCTCCCCCATTCTCAAATTATATTCCCCTTTTCTGTCCAACTCTATATTATCATAATCATTCCCCTTATCCCCTCCATGTTCGGTTGTCAGATTCCTGCTGTTTCTAAGCCCTTCTCTATGTTATCTCCCCTCCTCGGTATTATTTTACACCTACAATCAGATCAGCCAGTCCCATCTCTTTCTTTTCTCTGTGGAGCCTCTGTGGTGTGATAGAAACCTCAGTGTGAATCCTGGCTCTGACACTTAATAACTGTGTGAACTTGGACAAATCCCTTATTTTGGTCATTTATAGGACTTAGGGCTAGAAAGAACCTTGGAGATCAGGGTCTAATACCTTTACAAATGAGGAAACTGAAGCCCACAGGAGGGAAACAAATTTGCCCAAGATTGCACAAGGAGTAGCTGAGCTCGGATTCCTAACTGGGTCTGCCCACTTCAAACCCAGTGGTCATTCCATTACACAACATCACCTCTCTTAGCCCTCTTTTCTTACCTGTAAAAGGGAGAGGATAATGCCTACCTCCTTCACAAAGTTTTATGAACATAAACTACAGAACTACATGAAAGTCAGTTATAATTTTTATTCTTTCTCCAGGAGCTGCAGAAACACAGACGTCTCCAGGTACAAAGCCCCCAGAGCTGGCCTCTCTACCCGCTTAGCACCAGCCTGATCTATCTCCTGGCCTTGGCAGAATTCAAGCATCTTGCCTCTCCGCCTGTTATCACCCTATTCCCAGAACCAGAAATGTCCCACCTCCCAAGTTCTCATCTCTTTCACAAAACTCAAGTGCCCCTTTTCACCAGGTTTGCCCCTATGTCTCCCCAGGCTGTGGGCAGCCCCGGATGTCTGGCCGCATCGTGGGTGGGAGGGATGCCCGGGAGGGGGAGTGGCCGTGGCAAGCCAGCCTGCAGTACCATCGGTTCCACACGTGTGGGGCCTCACTCATCTCTCGACAGTGGGTGTTGACCGCAGCTCACTGCTTCCCAAGGTTTGTCGACGATGTAATCCTCCAGGGACCTTGGGTTCTGGGAGGGAACAAAAGAGAAGGATCTGGGTAGGACAGAGACTGGAAGTGAATGCATGGATCTGAGAGGGAAAGAGCCTGACGCCCGGGGCAGGGCATGGTCAGAAGTGCATGTCTGAGCGGTTGGGGGGGGGGGGCGGGGCAAATGAGAGCCCTAGGAATCTTAAAGCCTGGACGAAAGTGGGCAAGGAAACAGGATGCCTAGGTTCCTGTTCCCTTCCCATTCTGGGCCAGGGGATGGGAAGAGCAGGACACCTGGGTTTGGAAAGGTAAGAGCTCAGAGGAAGCTCGGAGAAGTAGCCAGAAGAGAAGCAGAAGATACCTGGGTTTTCCGAGTGGGGAAAGGGACAGGAAGGGGGAAGACCCCTGCGTCCCAGGAGGAAAGAAGTTCCAGAGTTGGACCAATTGGCCTGGGTGTAGAGTGTTTGGAATACTGATTTTAGAGCCAGAGCACCTAGGTTCAAATCCAGTTCTTCTATTTAGTGCCTGGATGACCTGAGATAACTCGATTTACTGCCCTGAACCCCATCTGTAAAATGGGAGGGTTGGGCAACGTGACCTCTGAGATCCTTCCAGAAGTAAAGCTTAGGAAGATAACGCTTTCGTTCGGACCTCTCCAGTAGTACGCCTGACTCCTCTGGAAGGCTGAGGCGCGAAGACCGCCAGGCAGGGAGCGGCCAACAGAAAGAAGCCAGCTGCTGGTGCCCAGAACCACGTGGAGGCTGGGGTGGGGGAACTCCAGGAGAGATGGGGTACGCGGGCAAGTTTGTGGAATGCTGCGCCTAGGGCCAACCAGAGCAGGAGGGCTGTTGGAGGAAGAGGTGACGGGGCATTTTCGAGGGACGTGGCTCCTCCGTTCCCGGGCCCTGGGTTGCAGTTCTAATCCGCCTCGTCCGCCTCCTCCCCAGCCTCTCCCCGGCTCTCTCGCCCCCAGACCCGTGAGGCTGTCGGACTACCGAGTACGACTGGGGGAGTTCCGCCTGGCCCGGCCCTCGCTTCAAGCTCTCTCCTTGCAGCTCCTGCGGGTCGTGCTCAACGCCAACTTCACCGAAGACGGGGCCCAGGGCGACATCGCGCTGGTCCAGCTCCGCCGTCCAGTCCCATTCAGTGCCCGTATCCGGCCGGTCTGCCTGCCTGGACCTGGAGCCCTGCCACCTCCGGGCACTCCGTGCTGGGTCACTGGCTGGGGCAGCCTCCAGCCCGGAGGTGAGCTGAGAAGGAGGAACCGAGGAGTCCTCTCCGGGCAGAGAACTCGGTATCCTACCCACCCACTTACCCCGACTTGGGGGTAAAACTGTATACCTACCTCCTCACTACTGAGCCCAGGAGGGCTCCCCCTCCTCATTCTCCATCGAACCCGCAGTCGTTCTTTTCCCACCAGTGGGGCACCCCGGTGTGCTTCTAACCCTTCTGGCAAATTTCTGTTGCTCTCCTTGCCCTTCTCCTCCTAGAGAAGTATTTCTGAGTGCCTGCTATTCCTCTCTATGCCCCAGGACTGCCCCATCCCTGTCCTGTCCTGTCCCCACAGCGCCACTGCCTGGCTCCCGGCCTCTGCAGGGCGTCCAGGTTCCGCTGATAGACAGACAGGTCTGTGACCGGCTCTACCACGTGGACTCCGACATCCCCCTCACCGAGCCCATAGTCTTGCCTGGCACTCTATGTGCGGGCTATGCCAGAGGCAGCAAAGATGCCTGCCAGGTGAGGCTCCACCCCCTGGGATTTAGGATTACAGCCCTCCCAGCCATACCAGCCCACACAGATGGGCCTCCTCTCCCTCTCTGCCTCAAAATGAGGATGTGAATTGGATGCCTCAGAAATTGTGAAAACTCCTTCCAGGGTGTCTTCACTGACTAGAGTACTGCTAAAAAGTATGGCCGGCATGGCCATGGCCAGGGGAAGTGATGGTAGGACATTAAGAGATCGGCGGGCCTGGCCAAAGACATGTGGGAATCATTTGAAGGTTTCATATCTGAGCCTTCTTTAGCAGGACTGACTGGTTCCAATGGCCCCATGTTGGGGTGGGAGAAGGAACAACTTCTCAAGGAGTCAGACCTTTTCCCATTCGCCATCCATCAGTGAATAGGATCTCAGCTGTAGCAGCCCTAAGTCCTGACACTTGGGTTCCAAGATAGAAGAAGGAGCTGGCAAGCTAAGAAGAGAAGAGGGATGCTGAGGCTTGGGGGATGGGAGCTGGGACAGCAACAGCCTGGGTTCTGAGAAGGGGATCAGGGTCAGAGAGTACCAGGAGAGCTGAGCTGTTGTCTTCCCTCAGGGAGATTCCGGAGGCCCCCTGGTGTGCATCCAGTCTGGTCGATGGGTCCTTGAAGGTGTGGTGAGTTGGGGCAAGGGATGTGCTTTGCCCAACCGCCCAGGTGTCTACACCAGTGTGGCCCACTACTGGCCTTGGATTCAGGCCCACATAAGCACCCCTGCCCTGCACTCCCCCCCACCAAGAACCCAGTTATCCCCAATTCCACCACCTCTTGCCATTATTCCTTCCTGGTTTCTAAAAATGGCCAACTCAGCTCAGTATGTGTTGGGAAATTGAAATAGGAAGAGAGACTTGGCATCTGCATGGGAAATTGGGTGATGGTTCTTTCAGGGGAGAAGCAGTGATGAATTTCTGGTTCCCTCCCCCACTTCTTGACAACCTCAGGGGGCTGGCCACCTGATCCCAGGATCCTCCTCCCACTTTTAGAATTGCTCCTTCTACCTAGTTCTGCCCCTGGGGGACTCTGAAAGCTTCCTAATTTTAATCTAAGGTGCCTAATAAAGTTGAATAGACTCTGTGTTGTTAAGCAAAATTGTCTCATTAGCATGGCTTTTGTTTCTTTTGAGTGGAAGTACTTTCAGCTGCTAAGCCCCAGGCCCAGGGCCCTGTCAGGTGTGAAACCTGTGTGGGTGTGGATTGGTGATTTAGGAGGGGCC